>VMOF01000379.1:44876251-44898751 GCA_011764245.1 Trialeurodes vaporariorum
TTTGGATCTGATTTCTTATAGGTAAATCAACGAGAGTGAGCGAGATAGAGCATTTGTTTGGAACCTATTTTGATGGTGACGTCATCACTAAACAGGTCTACTAAAGGATATGAATGAGCCCCTCTCTTTTCTATCCCCCCCCCCGCTCTTCATCAATACCTCGCCGTCACTTCTTTTCGATACCGTCGTCAAACTGATGCTGACACTTTTATGAGTCCTCAGACCTCAGACAAAGCCTCTCTAACACCCTCTCTCTCCCACACATTCACAAATCTCTCCGCTTAATGAACCGTGAAGAAATCTCGTGACCGGTGGAGCCCAAAACCGAGGGGCAAAGAGGGTTTCTGTGAAGGATGTTTCCACCCCCCTCCTGCCTTGGAATTTTGACTCATAGGTTGGCACAAATGACTTAGGTTGCTGGACCTGTATGGAATTCTCGTTCAAAGGAATTCGACTTTGACGCTTAATAACTTATTGAAATTAACAGGAATACCAAAACTTTTACAATTTTAAGAAAATAGACGCCGAGACCTCCTGGATTGCAGCAATAAATTAGCGATTAATGAAACCAGTTTTAAGAAAACACGTTTTTAATTTTTCAAACCTTTCCCGCCAAGGTTTTGCCATAAGCAAAGCATGCAACCTATATATTAGATATGAAAATGAAAACAAAAAGCGTACCGTATATATACGGCACGCTTAAAAAACACCGAAGTCTGCACGAAACAGTGGCCTGAAATGGATGAAACGGCTTTCATTGGATGGTGGGATAGCTGTGGTTTTCAATGAATGGTTGAATGTATGCTTTTAATTGGACAGCGAATATTCTATAGAATGAATGCTTTAAACTACATTACTTTGGTGAGTTTGTATTTCCATTCATAAAATATCAAACATGTGTTCTATTATTATTATTTGAGACTTTCGGCGTCAATCTTGTTGTTGTTGTTGTTGTTGTTAGAGTGGTGGTGGTGTCGTTTTTTTTAATATAAGTGTGATTAAAAAAGTCAAAAACTATCAGTAGTCGCGGGATTCGAACCGGCGACCACCAGTAAGACGGTCAGAGACGCTACCGACCGCCCCACCGCGGCAGTTGAGTGTTCTAGCCGAAATTGCCCAACTTAACGCTGCGCGCTGTCTCGGCGACGATTTCGTCGTAATTTTTCCGAAACTTTGAAAATTTTTTGCGACGAAACTAAGGCCTATTCACAAAAAGTGAAAAATATGGGTCTAATATTTTGTCATGAATTACCATCCCTGAAAATTTGATCAAAATCGGAGGCGGAGTCACCGTAAGGTCCCCTTGTGAGTAAAATTTAAAAAATTTAATTCAAACTCAATGAATAAAATACAAAACAGAATGTATTAAAAACTTAAGTTTAAACAATACTTCCACTCTTTGTACCCTTTCACACCGAGGGAAAGGGGAAGAGGAGAGTATAGGGGTCTCTCCCCCTAAGAATTTAAAAGCGCGAATAAACTGATTGAGCCAATGAGTTGCCTTGAAGTCGATAGGTCGAGTCTGATGTATTGACTACAAAGAAGCCCGTTTGGCTCAAGCTGTCAATTTAAATGTCTTTTAAATTCGCAGGTGGAGAGACCCTTTATGAGCGAATAAGAAAAAAATTGAAATATGGGAACATTTAATTAACTTGTTGAACTTTCTACGTCGCGTCACCAATGGAACGTGACTGAACTCCAACTTCGAAAGCTTGGCACGGGTGGATTAGAACCCGATTCATAAACTACTCACTCGATACGCAGACGAGAGCAAGAGCATTTCAACGGCTTGAAAGGGGTCGGAACAAGACCAAGAGAGGAGAGAGGCGTAGGCGGTGAATGAGAAAGAAGGAGTTGGTATATAGAGTTGGTAGACTTATATCGGAAGCAATCTGCTTAAATGTGACCCCGCCATGTCATGCCAACGCTATGCCACGCTGCGCCGTGAGAGGTAGACAAAATGCGGTGCCATGCAACCCACCGCATGCTGCGCTGCTCCTCGGCATAGTTGCCACGAAATTGCGGAAACGGACAACCTCTCTCTCTCTCTCTCTCTCTCTCTCTCTCTCTCTCTCTCTCTCTCTCTCTCTCTCTCTCTCTCTCTCTCTCTCTCTCTCTCTCTCTCTCTCTCTCTCTCTCTCTCTCTCTCTCTCTCTCTCTCTCTCTCTCTCTCTCTCTCTCTCTCTCTCTCTCTCTCTCTCTCGATTGTTTTGTACAGTTAAAATGAGATGAATTCATGGTTACCAAACTGCTGGATTCCGCCCATGTTTCTTATCATAAATAAACGGCTTGCTCTTTACCAAAGAAAATCGCAAGTAAAGGGGCTGTTGCACACGTTTGCTATAAGCGATTTATTTGTCGATTCTAGTGTAAAAACCTCGAAAAATAACAATGGCAGCACTAAACACTTCCGAAATCCACTCTTAAACTCAATAAACGCTTTTACTCACAATGGGAAATTCCTATCTTAATTTCGTCACTCTTTCTATGCTAACATTTGATAAGGATGATCCACAGAGTAATTAGTCACCAGAGTAGTGATCCACATCTTTTGAACACCACTACGCCCTCGCAAACAAGAGCGTTTATCGAGTTTAGGAGTGTGAATTTCGGAAGTTTTTATTGCTGCCATCGTTATTTTTGGAGGTTTTTACACCAGAGTCGACTATTAAATCGCTTATAGCAAAAGTGTGCAACAGCCCCATTGCCAAACATTGCTATTTGCTTGCGATAGATAAAATTTCTCCGTTTTGTAGCGCGTACGTTCCCCTCCTCTTCCCACCCCAATTTTCTCTATTTATCCTTATTTTTCCTACAATTTTTCATATTTTTCCTTAATTTTCCCCATTTGAACGCATGTAAAAATTTTGTCGTTTGAGATCTCTCTCTCTCTCTCCCTCTCTCTCTCTCTCTCTCTCTCTCTCTCTATTTCTCTCTCTCTCTGCCACTCTCTCTCTCTCTCTGAAGATTGTTCAGAGAATCATCGGACGAACTATAGCTTCAGGATAACCTAATCAAGCGCTTCGTATTCGCATTAAACAGGTTTGATCAAACTATTATCGACGAGCATCAATCAGCAGGTGAGACAACTGTTGCTTGTTGCATGCTGCAGAGTCGTTGCTCTTTCTGCCGAAAAACCAACATGCACTGTTAATTTATGACGGGTGCTTGTGTCACATCTGTTCAGCAGTCAATGAAACCCGTTTTTGAAGTGTTTTTTTTTTTTTTTTTTTTTCAAGTTAAGTTTTGAATTTCGTGCGAAGTGTCAAGTTGGATATCTTATTGTGGTTTGATTAAATCCGCTATATCGTGTACGAAGGTCTTTAAGAACATTTTGGAGAAAAATAAATCTCGAAAATTCTCAAACAAAATTTACAAGTCGCAAAATCTTCAGATTCCGTATGCATGCCTAAAATCCGGCAAAGGAGAGCCCGCACAATGGATCAATACATTAATTTTGCCGGACACGACAAATTTTGGTTCTTTGCTTTAAAAACATTTCAGCAGTGATATTTTATTTCTGAAGAAATTAGGTTGTCTTGATTCATTTTAAGCTCTGAAATGAATGATTTCACACATTTTTTGGCTATCTAGCTGCGTTTAATATTTATAATCTTGATTTTTATTCTTAAGTCCGGGCAGTGACGTCGCACGTAGGAGTATTTACCCCAAAAACCTGGCCAAAAATATTTGCGTGTTCTTGAATATTTGAAAATCGATTTTGGTTAATTTTGCAATTTAAACTCAAAACTCCTATTGCACGGTTTATGGTTGCGAAAAGGGGTAAAAAATTAAGAATTTTGGCTCAAACGAAAGGTCGATAGCTCATTTTTTTGCCGAGTTATTGATGCTTATTTCATAAAAAAGGCTTGACTTCAATATATTTTTTAAAAAAAAGGGGCAATTTCTTGCAAGTTTTGATTGTTTGAGCAGTTGCCTAAAATGGTCTACTTTAACCCCCTTGTTTTGGTTGTGCCCGGTTTTGCCCGGAACGTATTCAAAATTGCCTTTTTTTAAGAAGATAGAGCCTAAAATTAGAGATTTTTTTCATGTTCATTTTAAATTAGATGTAAAAGGGTCAAAAATGCTCGGAAAAATAAATTTTTGCCATCAAAATGAAGCACATACCATCTAAAACAACGTCCGTAATCGCTGAAATGTTTGGATGCCCTAACGCTTGTCCTCGATGGAAAATGTTGACTGATTATTAACAGCGCTTCGAGCGGTGAACAACCGCAGGTGCGTCGAGCGCTTAGTTCCATGTTGTCCCCTAAACAGTAGGTAAACGTAGATGTTCCGACACATATATTACGCAATAGAGCGGTTACTTACCTCTCAAAAACCATTAATAGTTTGTTTTTCGGACGACTTTTCAATTTTCCGTTTTTGGCCAGGTTTTCGGGTCAAATAATCCTGCGTGCGTCGCGTGCCATCTGGCAACAATGCAACTGCTCCATTTAAACTCATTAAATATATCGAATTTTCCTTGTGCACTGTGCACCCCTTGAATTCGATATTTTACATGAGTTTAAATGGATATAATACATTTTTGCCAAATTGCACGCGACGCCACTGAGTCCGGGTAATTCCATGTTTTGAACCACCAATCGCCGCACAGTGGAGAGAGTCAATGGGTGAGGCCGGACATAACGTGACGATTTTAAATGATGCGCAGTAGCGCACCGAGAGTTTCTTCATCTCTCTCTTTTCTCCATTAAGAAACGTGTGTTAGACAAGGATGGACAAGGGGATAAAACCCCCTCCTTCTGTCCTTTTCCTACTCATACATTCAAATGGGAAATGAGAGAGATGGAAGATATCCTGGTTGCGCCAGTGATGATGCGTATATGTATCTTTCTTAATACGCAACGGAGATATTTGAAAATGCATTTTCAAATATCTCCGTTGCGGTTTTTTTATTGGTTTTCTTCAGTTCTTGTACAATTTCAGGAATTTTCTTGCACAGAAAATCACCCTTTATAAATTTTTTTGACCGTAAAAACATTCAAATTTTCATTGTTAACAACATATTCCATGTCTAACTCCTCCCATTGACTAACTCCACTGCAGTAGCGCAACGAGAGTTTCATCATCTCTCTCTTTTCTCCATTATAAGAAACGTATGTTGGACAAGGATGGACAAGGGATAGAACCCCTTATTTCTGTCCTTTTCCTACTTATACATTCAAATAGGAAATGAGAGAGATGGAGGAGAACCTGGTTGTGCCAGTGCAAGCAACGAGAGTTTCTTCATCTCTCTCTTTTCTCCAATAAGAAACGTATGTTGGACAAGGATGGACAAGGGGATAGAACCCCTTATTTCTGTCCTTTTCCTACTTATACATTGAAATAGGAAATGAGAGAGATGGAGGAGAACCTGGTTGTGCCAGTGCAAGCAACGAGAGTTTCTTCATCTCTCTCTTTTCTCCATTATAAGAAACGTATGTTGGACAAGGATGGACAAGGGATAGAACCCCTTATTTCTGTCCTTTTCCTACTTATACATACAAATAGGAAATGAGAGAGATGGAGGAGAACCTGGTTGTGCCAGTGCAAGCAACGAGAGTTTCTTCATCTCTCTCTTTTCTCCAATAAGAAACGTATGTTGGACAAGGATGGACAAGGGGATAGAACCCCTTATTTCTGTCCTTTTCCTACTTATACATTCAAATAGGAAATGAGAGAGATGGAGGAGAACCTGGTTGTGCCAGTGCAAGCAACGAGAGTTTCTTCATCTCTCTCTTTTCTCCAATAAGAAACGTATGTTGGACAAGGATGGACAAGGGGATAGAACCCCTTATTTCTGTCCTTTTCCTACTTATATATTCAAATAGGAAATGAGAGAGATGGAGGAGATCCTGGTTGTGCCAGTGCAAGCAACGAGAGTTTCTTCATCTCTCTCTTTTCTCCAATAAGAAACGTATGTTGGACAAGGATGGACAAGGGATAGAACCCCTTATTTCTGTCCTTTTCCTACTTATACATTCAAATGAGAAATAAGAGAGATGGAGGAGATCCTGGTTGCGCCAGTGCAACGAGAGTTTCTTCATGTCTCTCTTTTCTCCAATAAGAAACGTATGTTGGACAAGGATGGACAAGGGGATAGAACCCCTTATTTCTGTCCTTTTCCTACTTATACATTCAGATGGGAAATGAGAGAGAGGGAGGAGATCCTGGTTGTGCCAGTGCAACGAGAGTTCCTTCATCTCTCTCTTTTCTCCATTAAGAAACGTATGTTGGACAAGGATGGACAAGGGAGATAGAACCCATTTTTTCTGTCCTTTTCCTACTTATACATTCAAATGAGAAATGAGAGAGATGGAGGAGATCCTGGTTGTGCCAGTGCAAGCAACGAGAGTTTCTTCATCTCTCTCTTTTCTCCATTAAGAAACGTATGTTGGACAAGGATGGGCAAGGGGATAGAACCCCTTATTTCTGTCCTTTTCCTACTTATACATTCAAATAGGAAATGAGAGAGATGGAGGAGAACCTGGTTGTGCCAGTGCAAGCAACGAGAGTTTCTTCATCTCTCCCTTTTCTCCATTAAGAAACGTATGTTGGACAAGGATGGGCAAGGGGATAGAACCCCTTATTTCTGTCCTTTTCCTACTTATACATTCAAATGGGAAATGAGAGAGAGGGAGGAGATCCTGGTTGTGCCAGTGCAACGAGAGTTCCTTCATCTCTCTCTTTTCTCCATTAAGAAACGTATGTTGGACAAGGATGGACAAGGGAGATAGAACCCATTTTTTCTGTCCTTTTCCTACTTATACATTCAAATGAGAAATGAGAGAGATGGAGGAGATCCTGGTTGTGCCAGTGCAAGCAACGAGAGTTTCTTCATCTCTCTCTTTTCTCCATTAAGAAACGTATGTTGGACAAGGATGGGCAAGGGGATAGAACCCCTTATTTCTGTCCTTTTCCTACTTATACATTCAAATAGGAAATGAGAGAGATGGAGGAGAACCTGGTTGTGCCAGTGCAAGCAACGAGAGTTTCTTCATCTCTCTCTTTTCTCCAATAAGAAACGTATGTTGGACAAGGATGGACAAGGGAGATAGAACCCATTTTTTCTGTCTTTTTCCTACTTATACATTCAAATGAGAAATGAGAGAGATGGAGGAGATCCTGGTTGCGCCAGTGCTCCACTGTGTGCCGAGACCCTTCACAAGGCGACGCGATCGGTTATAATCATGTTTGTCTTGGCTTATAAATCAAAGTTTCAAAACGGGAACGGTGAGTGCAGACTTGCAGGGTTTGGAACGAGTGGTAAGGAGCGAAAAGGGCTGGGGGGAGGGTGAACCCTGTTGTAGGAAGGGTGGGGGGAGGAGTAAAGAGAGCGAGGAGCAGAGTTTATTTCTGGGAAAATCGGTGCGAAGGATTTTAAGAGTAGAACTTTACCAATTAAGATAAAACTTAACACTGATAATTTGGCTGTCTCCAAAACCGCTGATGATAAATAGATTAGAACTGTATCTCTCGGGCTGTGGCATGGTGGCATCGCACATCACTATTCACTACCGCTCATTGGGCTGTTTTTAGAGCAAAAAATTGCGTCTTGAAAAATGTAAGCGAATCCGTCGCCTTGGAGAAGCTATAATCAGGGCTGCCGTTTGGCGTATAATTAATCGCATTTTGCAATTCACCGATGATTCCACCCAGTGGCGTAAACTTGGGATTATTATTGGGGGGGCAAACCAACTTTTGAGAGATGCACTATGGGGGGTCTGGGGGGACACCCCCCAGTGAGAGGGGGGGTCCGGGGGTCCTCCCCCAGAAAAATTTGGAAATTCAGGCTATCTCAGACGTTATTTTAAGCAATGTTATCGCATACAAATGCCACAAAATTTAAACAAATTAAAAATAGATTTTACGTTTATTTTCTTCATTTCTCAGGCAAAAAGAGAACTTTTCAGTTAGACTTTCAGCTTATTGATGGAGGTGATATTTCTAGGCTTTGGGAAACTGTTCCTCACGGTTAGAAGTCATCTGGAAATTTAAAACTGCAGTAAATTTAATGTTCCACTTGGTGGCGTAAAATTTTAGATTCTTTTTGAGGGGAGGGGGTAGCAAATAGTCCGATACTTTGGGGAATCTGGGGGGGACATTCCAGTAATAGGGGGTCCGGGGGTATTCCCCCGGAAAAATTTGAACATTTGGGTTCTCTCAGACTATATTTTATGCAATCAAATCTTTCAAAAATAACAAACCGACAGAACAGAAGTTAGTAGACTCAATGTATATTTTCTTTATTTCATTGACAGCAGAGGAATTTTTTACTTTAGATTTACTTTAGGCGCAGTTTCAGGGTAAAATAGAGCCACTTATTCTTGCCAATGTTTGCTTCTCGGTTCCTGTAACTATTCCTTTCTTCCTTTATTTTTTTGTATTTTTCCGTCTTTTCTTTTCTACCTTCCTCTTTTTCATCAAATTATTGGGGGGGGCAAAATGATACTTTGCCCCCCCTTCTCAAATATTGGAGGGGCAAAAAGGTCATGCCCCCCCTAAGATTACGCCACTGATTCCACCGGTTGAGAAAAGATTACACAGTTCAATTCAATGTATGACTGAAATGCATGAAAATACGCTGATCAGTAATCTCTTCTCAATCGGTGAAAACTCTGTTAATTAATTAAAATCTCCGCAAGTTTTGTAAAGTCATCGACGACTCCACCGATTGAGAAAAGATTACAGATGCGAGCATTTTCGTGCATGACAGTCATAAACTGAATTGAACTATGTAATCTTTTCTCAACCGATGAAATCATGGGTGAATGGAAAAATGCGATTGGTTATACGCCAAACGGCAGCCCTGGCTATAATATAACCTATAGAGGGGGCATGCTTTGTTAAATTAGGGCTCAATTCTCATTATTGGTGAAGCGTTTGATTTGGCAACGTTGCTGTTTGTCCATTAATCTATGAAACATTTTTAATGGGGCAGTTGCAAGGGTCTAAAGTGTTTTTTGTTGGTTTTTTTGTTTTTGTTTTTGTTTGTTTTTTGTTTGTTTTTGTTTTTTTTGTTTGTTTTAAATTAAATTAAAGTACTTGATGAGTTGAGAACAATGATGAATTTGGTTTCTAATTCAGTCCTATCGTTATGGTGATGAGATTTTAGCCCAAAATACATTGTTTTATAAGGGAATCCCTCGTAGTGACGTCACTACGCACATGATTTTTTACAACTTTAGACGCGTGTATCTCCAAAACCGGGACACTTAGGAAAAAAACGAAAGGCACCATTGCTCTTTGGTTAGAGATCGAAAAAAAAAAAATTGGCCGAAAATCAGTGAAAGAAAGTCATCGGAAAGCATCATCGTTTTTGACCTTACAAGCTTTAATTTATACTTTTCTAGTGACATTTCTAGGTTCAAAGTACTTGTTAAAAGTGTGGTCTGTAATTAAAAATGGTATTGAGAGTTCATAAATGATAAATTAATAAGAGATTTACTCTCTCATTTTTGGCCACTTTCACTGGTGGTCTAGGAATCTATCCTTCTCTCTCTTCTCCCATTAGAACGCGTGTGTTAGAAAAGGACAGATTAGGGGCAGTCGCGTGATTTTCGCCCCCTCTTCTATCCTTCGCTAACACATGCATTCTAATGGGAAAAGAGAGAGAAGGACAATAACTTGGATCCGATAGTGGCCACTTTTTGACAATCTCAGACCATAGTGCATTGTTGTCTCAGCTCGTCAAGTACGATAATTTTCTTCATAAAAAATAAACAAAATTTCAGGTCCTTGCAACTACTCAAGAGAGTTCAACTGTTCACTACTCACCAATTAGTTTGATATGTTCTATAGGTATTAATTGACCAACTTCAACGTTGCCAAATTGAACTCAAATTTAAGGAAATTGATGGACCAATACCACTGTGCATCGTGTTTTGGAACTCGACTCTACTGCCTCTGGATTCTGGGAATTCGTCAACTTCCAGGAAACAAGATGACGGACCGGAAGTTTAATTGAATAAAAACTACGACCTGAATAGTGAATATATGCAAAAAAACACATCCGCAACTAATGAGATATTCCTGTCTTCTCTCCTACCACAGCTCCAATCTCAATTGTCAAAATATTTGCGCAACTGTGCGTATTTGTGTTTCATCTGTACCTATAGATGTTTTACAATGCATGATGCATATGTTCGTACAAACTTACGAAAAAATGTTACAATAGCAACAGCAGGAATCAGTAATATGATGAACATTGGTCATTGGTAGCGTTCTATGATTCAACCATTTACTGAATTCGCATGAAAAATAGATTATGAATAGCAGCACTTTTTAATAAACATAGATATACTACATCATAGGATAATGTAATCTTTTTTGCACGGATGCAATAAATGTTTGAATTCTAAAATGCTACCATGGGAGGGTGGCGGAAAGATGGATCTGAAATGACGTGCTGGGTCTATGAGTCTGAGCTGCGCGCTTTGTGCGTATTTAACGATATCATTTTTTTTTTTTTTTTTTTTTTTTTTTCATCGATGCTTTCAATGATTGACCAAAACATAACAAAGGTCCTTAAAGTTCGTGGGTGTGATTCGCGGAATTATATGTTCGCATCTGTATAATATTTTCTCAATCGGTAGAATCAGTGGCGTCGCGTGCCATCTGGCAACAATGCAACTGCTCCATTTAAACTCATTAAATATATCGAATTTCCCTTGTGCACTTTGCACCCCCTGAATTCAATATTTTACATGAGTTTAAATGGATAGAATACATGTTGCCAAATTGCACGCGACGCCACTGGGTAGAATGACTGTAGGATCGGTAGAGACCCCGAATCGAGGCTCATTTTCAGTTCATCTCATTACTTTTTTCCGCAAGGAGTCATTTTCTCTTGGAATTTCAATCATTTCGTATCACTTTCGAGTTCGTTTCAGAAGTATAGGCGGACCTAGACCGATAATCTTTGGAATTTGTCTACATTATTTCTGATATTACTCGATGAAAATGAATAAAAATGAAATTGAATGTTCACTTTTCAATGAGGAAAACTTTAAACACAAAAGAATAAAGTCAGGGGCAAATTCGGTATTGATTTGAAGGAATAAAAGTTGAAAATTCGCCAAAGATTATGGTTTTGGTCCGCCTACACCTTTGAAACGAGCAGTGGCTGGCCATGGGTCAAAAGAGAGGGGGGCTTGAAAAGTCAGAAATTGACGATTATTTGGGGGAAAGGTGCTGTTGTGAGACCAATGATTTGAACTAGGATGAAATTATATTAACACCTTTTTTTCACAGGAAAATTATAGATTTATTTGATACGACTGATTTAGTTTAAGAGGTGCTCGCAGAGGAGTCGAACCGCGAATGCCCCTTTCAAGTCAAGGGCTGGTTAGAGCTCTTGGCTTGGAAGGCCTTAAAAATACTTAGAACTAAAGAGACATGGATATTGAAAGAGAGATGAAATGTGACGAAGTATAGAATATGAGTAGGAAGAGCGTTTTTGGAAGGGAGTATTGTGCGCTGGCTAGGCGCCGTGTAGCTGCATGAGCGACAATAGGAGGTAGTGGCGCTATGCAGTTACAGGGTTGCCAAGCAGGGACACAACAGTGCTAGAAAGAGTGATTCAGAAAACTGTAGAAAGAGGGAACACAGTATACTTTATATCGTCTTATGTTTTTACCTTTATTTCTTTTTTTACCACCTCTCATTTTTGTTTACTTTTCCTTTTTACACAATCGTTTTTCTTTAGTTCGTTTTACATTTTTTTCTTTTTTCTCATTCTTTTAGACCCCTCTTTCCAAAAATATGAGGGGGCTTGAGCCCATAAAGCTTCCCCCCACGGACCATTTCTGTAACCTAGTGCTCCTTACTATATCGACTTTAAAAAAAAGTAACATCAAGGAAACCTCTAAGAAAGTCAATCGCCAATCGTTGAGCCAATCGCTAACGTCATTTTCAAACATGCGGAACAAAACGAGCTGACCTATGTGTCCTTCAATATTTCAAACCTTAAATTGGAATGTGGCTCGCTTGAAACGTCACTGGGGTTCCACCGAACTGTGAATTTATTTTGGAGGATTCAATGTCGCTAAATCAATGTTCTCTCTCTCTCTCTCTCTCTCTCTCTCTCTCTCTCTCTCTCTCTCTCTCTCTCCAAAATAGCCGCCGGTCGAGTCTGACCGACAATATGGGGCGCAAGTGATCCCGATATAAACTAATGTAAGGCAGATAAATTTACTTATCGGAAGTAGATCCAATCCCAGCAGTACTCTTTCCGGATGATTTGAGACATTCCAGTGAGTTGGTATAGTTTTTTATTATCTCTGTTTTTTTTTTTTGTTTTTTTTGTTTTTTGTTTTTTTTTTGTTTTTTTGTTTTTTTGTTTTTTTTAGAGTTAATGTCCGAGGAGCGTTCATCAGGATATATCTGCTGTAAAAGTAGCCACGGAGCCGTCGTATTATACCCTTTAATCCTACGGCAGTAATATTTTCGCTTAACCCCCTCCGTATAACGCCGGAACGCAAGCTAAGCCCGTGATAATACTAGGTTCGCGGCGTTTTCGAGATATCGTTAATGCCTTCCTCCCCCCTCCCCCTCCCCCTCCCCCTCCCCTACCCACACCCACACCTCGCCTTTCCTCCTCCCCCGCGCACTAAGCTCCAATAAAGTTTAATCTGAGGGCCCAACGACGCGCGCTTCATTGTGCGGTAGTTAGCGTTCCGTGATTACTTACGAAAAGAACCCGGTTCAAATCCCAGCGGGGGATCATGGGAAATATTCGAAGCCGAGATAATGGGGCCATAACAACCGGAAGGAAGGCGTTGTGTGCTATGTTTACGCCCTATCCTATGACGTCTTTGTGCTGCTACCCATTATTCCGGTCTTTTTATCATCTGTAAACTCGTTGACGATAACCGCAGAGTCCTGAAGGAAAAGAAGGAGCCGAATTGGATACCCAGAAATTTCGTCATTCTCTCTCTCTCTCCTCAATCCCTATTTAAACACATGTGTCGGAAAAAGATAGAAGGCTCGTGCCCTACACCAGAACGTGATTTTGGTCCGTGTCTCTGTCTTTCTCTAGCACGTGCTTTCGGATGGGTGTGAGAAAGAGAAAGAGGGAAATAGGAGGATGAGAACGATACATTTTTGCCGTCTCAATTCGCCTCGAAGACCCGTTGAGATTCGCCGAAGCACTTGGAGCGCTGTTAGATGTCAAAGATAAGATTAACTTTTCCGTTATGCTCTTTGTGCCTGCGTCGTTGTAAGCAAAGATTACGGACAATGAAAACTGCGGGTACAGTGCACGGTTAACAGCTTCACTGCAGATACAGCGCAAGGAAAATGATACAGTAAAAGCTGAGGTTGAATTTTTGTTGAGTGTGCATCTGCAGTCCCGCTATTACGTTATTCGCACAATCTTAATTAGGTATTGTGCATGCAGAGTAATCTATAAAAGTAGATTGTCAGGCCTATTCCATTTACGTATATTAGTTCAGGATTCTGCCATTAGAGCGCGATTGGAGAGAAATAAATGGGAAAACCGATCGTTGAAGACTCCAGTCCAAAGGCCGCTCTTTGACCTCGAGCTGAAGTGAAGAATCTGCTGGAATAAGTAGCACTGAAAGGAGCTAATGGTTCGGCTGAAACCAAAGGCGTAGCCTGGTAGGAATCCCGATTCACGACGGAAAAATCGATTCAGTTAGAGTACCTATATAGGGAGAGTATGGCCATCTGCGATCATGAGAGCTCTTAGGGCCCAATTTCAAGATGGCGGAGGTCGTGTTGTTTGAGGTTATGTTACATTGTTGATGAAAACGGTGTTGGTGAACGGTGAGTTTGATGACCGTTTCCCGCTAGAAAATGTTCAACGGTTACAACGGTTACACGATTGACCCGGTCGGCCATCTTGAAATTGGGCCCTAAGAGCTCCTTGAACGCCTAAAATATCGCAGCCAATCAGCGTAGGATTCACAGACGGCTGTACTCTCCTTATATAGGTACTCTAGATTCAGTGAATCGGTTCGATTCTCTCCGGAGAAAATCGATTCAGTGAATCGATTCGATTCTCTCCGGAGAAAATCGATCCGATTCAAAAATCGGCTCCAAATAATCGATTCTCACAAAAATCGATTCTTCCGATTCTTTTTTCAAACTGCGCAAATTGAATCGGTTTTAACAATCATCTACTCCGAATCCGATCTCTTGCCAATTTTTCTAAGTTATGATACCCGATTCCCGCCGATTCTTTCCAGAATTGCATCGTCACATGACCGATGCGATTCATTTATCCCAATTCCCGCCGATTCTTTCCAGAATCGAATCGTCACGTGACCGATGCGATGCACTGTGATATTCCCGCCGATTCTTTTCAGAATCGAATCGTCACGTGGCGATTCACTGCTGTAATGAACAGCATTGTTACCAGCTGCTGCCGATTCTTTCGATAATGATTCACAACAATGATCAACCCCGATCCAAGCCAGCGTTGCTCAAGATGAAAAACGTGTGCTCGAATTTTAATTGCATTTGCAATTTGGTTAATTCATTGAGGAAAAAAGCGTATAAAGTTAAGACGATTCTTTCGATTCCGATTCAGTGCCTAAAAGATCGATTCGATCCAAGAATCGGAGGAAAAGAATCAATCCGATTCTTTGTCAGAATCGGCCTCAAAGAATCGATTCATGAATCAAGATCCCTAGCCTGGAGGGCACCTGTGGTCTTTCTCCCCCGCTCTACCCTCAAAATCCCCCTCAAATGTAAATTTTCGTGACAGTTATTGTTGGACTTCTTTCGAGACAGCTTTTAGACACGCACTACCCCAAAAACTAACTGCCTTATAGGCGGGAGAGGGGCCTGGAACGACCATTGAACAGTGTTTTTCCATAAAAATCTCCTTTCTTTTTTATTAAATTTTGGGACTTCATGAAATTTAAGGTACCAATAAGGACGACAGTCCTGCCAAATTTCACGTTTTTTGGACAACAGATTGTGAATATTACGAAGGTTTTTATGCTTTAATTTGGCTTTTAAATCTTGCTAAACTGTTAGATTATAAATAGAAACCGGTATTCAATAAATGACTGTTATGAAAAATTTCATAAAATTTCAAGATTTCACTTCCATTAAAATTTCAATTTCAAGATAATTTAACGGCCTCTTAGGATCGGTGGTTCAATGCTCCATATTTTAATGGCAAATAACAGAAGAAATCAATCCCCTTCCTAAATTATCGTTACATTTTTTTCGAAAAATAGGCATAAATATCCAAAAATGTGTGATATGACGAAATATGGTCTTGAAACACTCAGTTGGATGTAATTAATTACTTAAAATCCGTAAAGTTCATAATGAAAAAGGCATTGACCTTTACTGTGAAATACCATTTGGGGTCTTTTCAGACCCCATAAGTTGGCCATATACCTTGGGCTAACAATTAAGGCTAGGGTTAAACGCAGTATTTATAACCAAACAATAAGTATTTTTTTGGAGACTTTTACCCTGAATATTGAATTAAAAAAAGTCAAGTGATGGTTGCTCATTAACGAGAGAAAAGAAAATGTTAACGACGTTGAGACTCTTCAATTTGAGTCAATTAACTGTATCGTCTTGAAAATCTAATAAAGCTTCAAAACAAGCAGTCAAAATGAGCTCTTTTTCAGAGCTTGTAAATTCGCTTCAGCTTATGGATTCGTTCGAAATGCGTCTGTAATTACATGGAAGTTTGCAATTTAATTACAAAAAGGGTGAGAATCGAAGGGAAATGCAAATTAAGTGAGGAGTAATTTGCCGTATACAAAGCAAAAGCGGCGCAAGTGCTGACGGGAATCCCAATAGAGATAGGGCCTTTTCGCTATTTGTGCGGGACGGTATAATCTCGACCGCTCATTTTTCGGCTCTGAAAACAAAGTATAGCGCGAATTAATGGTGGAACGCATTTTAGTATCGAATCGGGCTCTCCAGTCAAGTGAAGCACCAATTTTGGGACTTCGCAGCTTACAATGGCCCAGCAGAAGGTGGTGAGGTTTTCGGTTTTACAGATAAAATCTTCCATTTGCCGATTCAGTTGCGCCAACGAGAGATTCACTATCCCTCTCTTTCCTCCATTGAAACACGTATGTTAAACAAGGACGGACAATGGGATAAAACCCTCTCATTCTCTCCTGTTTCAACTCATGCATTCAAAGGGGGATATGAGAGAGATGAAAGAGATATCCGTATTCCGCCATTGGCCGATTCATTTATTCTTGTTTCCAAGTGTCACGAACATTCCTCCTTTTGTCTTCCTCCTCATTCAGACGGGTGGATTTCTAACCCCCCCCCCCCCCCCACCTCACGGACCCCTCCCCCCGCACACCATTTCCTCAATTTACGGTATCCCACCATCAACTCTAGGGAAGGGAGAACGAACACTTCAGAGAGAGAGAGAGAGAGAGAGAGAGAGAGAATGAGAGAGAGAGAGAGAGAGAGAGAGAGAGAGAGAGAGAGAGAGAGAGAGAGAGAGAGAGAGATAAAGAGAGAGATGGATGAAGAGAGGGGAAGAACGAGAGTGAGAGACAGAGAGTCTCATCAGCATGATACTTGGGTCTCCTGTGGTTTCCCCTAATATTTTAATCCCCCTTCCCCCTCCATCATCTTGTACCATCAACAGACAGTTTCGTGGAAAACATTATTGCAAGTTTGTTCGCGGCTTATTTTCTTGATGAATTTGAGTTCATTATTCCGATGTTGTCATATTTTTCAAAGAGGAACCTCTCAACGAACATACTTTTTACGGAGTATCGTATGCATGTGTGAGTGCATAGTTTTTGTTTAATTTTTGGTAGTTGACAAAACCTTATTTTTGGCGAATTTGAAACTTTGGGCTGTCTTAACGCTTAAAAAAAGGACTGCAGAATCGCCGATTGCACCACTAAAAGGACCGCAGTTTGAACAATGGAGCTGTTGCAAACTTTTGCTACAGGCTTATTAATAGTTGATAATGGGGTAAAACCCTGTAAAATAACGATTAGCGCTCTAAAAAATCACGAAATCCACTCCTAAACTCAAAAGATGCTTTTAAACGCGAGACCGTAATGGCGGCCGAGGCCACTCAAATCTAATGGCAATTGTATGCTTCTTCTTCTTCTTGTGTGGTGTTGCGAGGACACCTCGTGTAGATGGCGCTGAGTGAAGATAGAGAAACCCAATGCAAACCGCCGCCCCGGCCGCCTTTACGGTCTCGCGTTTAAAAGCATTTTGTGAGTTTAGGAGTGGATTTCGTGATTTTTTAGTGCGCTAATCGTTAGTGTTACAGGATTTTTACCCCACAATTACCTCTTAATAATTCTGTAGCAAAAGTTTGGAACAGCTCCATTTATTTTGACTGGGTTTTGTTTTTTGCCTCACATCGCTCGTACTTTTCAAATTCAAAACTTAATTTTTTCAAATTTCCCAAATCGAAAAAATTGTTTAGATAAGCTTGGTTTAAATTTCACCAAAATGAACATTTATATACACCACAATTGACATATTTTTTTAAAGACGCGTCATCTTATGGCGCAAACTTTAAGTTGATACATTGCTTCGATCAAAAGTTATGGGATAATATAATGGTTTTTTCGTTGACCCCCTGCCTCCTGGTCATATGTATACTGATGTCTCGCTCTTACATATAGTGTTATCGTTCGCCCGAAAGCTACATCAATTCCTGTGTTTGTTACACTCATTATGATAGCTGGATGGACCTGAACCTTTTCGTTTACCATCAAGTCTTTGACCATTTAAAAATGTTTTTATTACGTATACTTTTTCAAAAATATCATAGACACTTAATTAAGTTCTTTTTGATACGCCTCAACCAATTGCTCGGAAGCAGCATCGTTCTACTTAGGCCAACGCATCAATCTGATGGACGACTAAAAACCTATGCGCCAATAAAAGAAAAATGTGAATCTTCTTTTTAAATTTTGTTTTCATCAAATTTTTTAGCAATTGCAAAACAAACAAAAAACGAGTGATGCGAAACAAAATTCAACCAGTGAACTCAAAGTTTCTAAACCTCTAAGCTGTTTTGACTGTAGTTTTAGGGAATTCTTTGAAACACATTTTGTCTATGATAGGACCCTTCAAAATTTATCGACCTTGTGGCCGATTAACTTTTTAATTGGAGCAAATGGAAGTGATATTTGTTGTATCAATTCCAAGCCAAAAATTCAAAGGGGGCCCTTGGTCATTGGTCTTGGTGTGCCCTTCACTATTTTTATTAATTTTGGAATTTATTTCATACGTTTATGATATTTGTAAATTTCTATATCTTTTTCGACTTTCTCTCTCATACTGTCGCTTTTTTGTATATCTGAAGCTGTTATTTTAGGTTTAAACGTATCTAGTTGATCATTATAAAACTCAGAAGCGTTTGGACTTACCTCTAAGGAAAAAGTAAAAGACAAATTAGATGCCGTGCACCAGATACGGAATTTAGCTCGGGATAAATTATTGCTTTACGTGCATCGCAACTCTTTACGGCTTGAGAATTTAACCACGCGCGGTTTTTTAAGACATTATTAGAAAACCTTATGAAAATTCCACACCTATAGGATAGTTTGTTTTTTCTGGTTTTTGCTCCGCCGCACAGAGGAGCAATGCAATGAGAGGGGTTGGACATGGAATATATTACTAAAACTGAAAATGTGAATGTTTTTACAGTCAAAAACCAAACTATAAAGGGTGATTCTAGCAGGAAGTTTTCTAATAAATCGAATGAGATCCTTTTGAAACTTCTACGTTGCGTATTAACAAAGACATATAAGTCACAACGCCATGTTCGGCCTCCCCCATTGACTCGCTCTTGTCTGCGTCGTCTTTCGTCATTTTGAGGGGCTGAATGAGTGATAGAGGGATTATGGAGCATATTTTGTGCTAGCTAAGATAGATCATCTATCGTTCTCATAATATCAAAAACCACCCAATTTCGAAACATCGTTTGAGAATTGTATTTTCACGAATACACATCTGATTAACAAAAAAAAATATTTTCAGGATTTTTTTTTTCTTTTTTTTTTTCACCAAAACTTTAAGCTGAAATAAAATATAAATTGAAGAAATTTGAGGGGGGGAAAATACGAGCCTATTTTAAAACGATCATTTTTTTGGGCTCCTAAATATTCAGGCTATATAGGGTAGGCTAGGACAAGAACCGCCACCCCCTAAACTTAAAATCTCTAAATACTACATTGAATGACTCTAGCTTGGGATCCTTTGTTGGAAAGATCCAACGAATGAAAGGTTTTGTGCGTTAGTTGAAAGTGGCTATCGCACGTTGTTTTTAAAAGATGAAAGATAAATTATTTTGTTGAACGCTGGTCTTAACTCTCTAGGGGCCAGGTTAGTTCGAAAGAACGCCACTGCTCCGTTTATACATTATAGGGAAGGTAGTTAACTGTTCGTACTCAGGAGAGTTGGAATTGCCTATACGGTGAATTGAAGGCGCCCGAAGAAAACTTATCTAGTAACGTTTTCATCGATAGTCGCGTTTATTCGGAATGAAGACTGAAACAATATGAAGTCGATAGAGGAATAAAATGAGTGTACGCAGGCTTGGCCCATAAAGGGTAGTAAATTTTGGCCCTCCATCGAAAATGAAAAACGAAACCGTGACCTTCCACAGACGCGAAAATGTTCTATTTTTAATGATCTTCCCACATAATATCACAAGATTAGGGTTGCGATTTGAACATTTTGTAAAAAAGGATCGCCTCCCTGTCCCTTTCTTTCTTATTGTGAACTTCTCAGAATGATGAAGGATGGCGCAGATCCTATATTTTCTTCTGCGACAAGTAAAATTGTATGAGGATTGTGTAGTTACTTTTGGCCCACCCTGTATTTTTATTGCCGTGGTGAATGATGGAAACCTCAAACGTGGCCAAAATGCATTTAGTTATAAAAAGCGTTCCTGCACACTGCACACTTTGCCTCTCAAACTTTTTAAAATGTTTCGGCGAAACAAAAGTTAGCTTTGAAAATGTTTCATGAACTCGTTTTAAAAACATTCAATTGTTTCAAATGTTTCAAGAAATGTTTCAGAAATGTTTGTAATTTGTCGTCCATCTAACCCTTTCAGACCTGGAGTACATTTCCATGAAATTACATCTGAATAACATCGTGAATCTTATAGAAAACATAAAAAACAATATGCACACCAATTTAGATGAGGAGTCAGCGGTAAGATCAACTATTTTGGTCAAAAATCCATCTCTGAGCAAAAAAAATTTCAGGTATGAAAGGGTTAAAGCAATAAAAACAGATCGGACAGCAAGGTGTGGAGTGAACACCCTAAAACTTTACCTTTTTAAGGATACACAAAACAAAACGCATACCAGATAGATCTCACCTCAAAATACTTAACAAGAATGAAGAGAGGAACAAAAGAGAAGACGCCCAAGTTAACATAATAAAACATTTACCATGTCCGTAAAATTAAACGGCTCAATTATCTGTGTTGTTGAAAGTTGATGGATGAAACGTTGAGGAGGGTCTCGGTTGTTGAAGGGGGGGGGGGGTTGAAGCGCTAGAGAAACATGGTTGACTTAATAATGAAACCTGCTCTAAAGCAACTATCGTTCGCACTCACTCGCTCTTCCCCTCCCCTCGAGCTACATTTCTCTGTCTCTATCTCTCTCTTTCTCTTTCTCTCTTTCTCTCTCTCTCTTTCTCTCTTTCTCTCTTTCTCTCAGTCTCACTTTCTCTCTCTATCTCTTTCTTTTTCTATCGTTCGCTCTTCCTCTCTTTCTCTCTTTCTCTCTTTCTCTCTGTCTCTCTGTCTCTCTCTATCTCTTTCTATCGTTCGGTCTCCCTCTCTCCCTCTCTTTCTCTCTCTCTTTCTCTCTCTTTCTCTCTGTCTGTCTGTCTGTCTGTCTGTCTGTCTGTCTGTCTGTCTGTCTGTCTGTCTGTCTGTCTGTCTGTCTGTCTGTCTCTCTCTCTCTCTCTCTCTCTCTCTCTCTCTCTCTCTCTCTCTCTCTCTCTCTCTCTCTCTCTCTCTCCTTATCTCTCTCTATCTCTCTCTATCTCTCTCTCTCTCTCTCTCTCTCTCTCTCTCTCTCTCTCTCTCTTCTTCCCTCTCTTCTTCCCTCTCTTTCTCAATCACTCACTCACATTCACTAGCTCAGCAACATTTTCTCGGATTTCCGCGAAAAACAATACATTTAAATGCTGGCGGACTTTGAAAGGCTGTAACGGGAATGGAGGGTGGTGGGTGGGAGGGGGAGGGGTGGTCGGCGGGAGTGAGGCAAGTTGGAATAACTGTGATTGTGACCTTTATGCACTTGGCAGGTTCAATAAACGAAGCGGCCCGATTACCTCACTGCGGTATTCAAAACATCGTTCCGTACGGCTCTTTTACAATCATTGTCTTCTTGTGCTTGTTCTTGTTCTTAATTTCCTCTCTCCCCTTCCTCTCCTCTCTCACCCCCTCTCATACCCCCCCGCCCCTCCTTCTATTATCTCTCCTTCCTTCCTTTCTTCATATTACCCCACTCTTCCTCGTGAGGTTCGTAGGTTGTCCTTTTAAAATGTGCTAATGTGCCACATGATCAAAAAATGTCTAATACCTATAGTACGGTCATATATACTGTTACGCGCTCAAAAGCACCTAGCGAAAAATTGGATGGAAATAAGCCCATATACCATTATATATTCTAAAACTGTATAAAAAGAGCTTTCAAAAAACGCGCTAAAAGTTTTTGAAAATCGTTTACTTGGACGCTCATACTGGTCAATTAAACACTGAAACATTAATTCGCCTTTGGACGCACAAGGAAAAAATTTATTAAAAATAAGTTATGGTTTTTTATGATTCTTTGATAAAAAAAAAAAAAAAAAAAAAAAAAAAAAAAAAAATGAATCAGTGTTGAAGTGTACTATGATGCTTTATTAGTACAGTGTTAAGCACATTAAAATTCGAAAGATATAATGAAATTTTGGTAACATCATTCAAAATGACCTCAAAGTTTCAAACGCCGTGGAAAATCATCCATTGCGTCTCGGACGTCTTGAAGAGGGATTTCCGCTGCCGCTTGGATGAGACTCTTCTCTTCTTCAATGATCCCTCGTTCGGGTGCCGTTTTTGGCATGTTGCGGTCTCCAAACGATCCCATAAGCGATAGTCCAACGGGTTAAGGCCTGGACTTCCGGAGGGCCATTCAGAAGCTTTGATGATGAAGTCGGGAACATTCATCTCCAGCCAGTCAAACTTTGCATTCAAGAAGGAGGAGGTCTGGTACCAAATTTTCATTATATTTTTCGAATTTTAATGTGCTAAACACTGTACTAATAATTCCTTATACATATGTGCGTCCAAAGGCGAATTAATTTTTCAGTGTTTAATTTACCAGTATGAGCGTCCAAGTAAACCGATTTTCAAAAACTTTAGGGTATAATATGGTGGAAATAAAAATGACATAATATCACTAAAAATACGTATAATTGTATTCAAGAAATAATGATCAATGTATGTAGGAAGGTATAAGAATAAAATTAGACACATTTCGTCGCAAGGAACTTTTT
>VMOF01000379.1:44903751-44989636 GCA_011764245.1 Trialeurodes vaporariorum
TCGGATTTGATGCGATAGTAATCAATTTGATTTTCTGACGTTCGTCCAAAGTCAAGTCAAGCCAGAGCCAGACCAGACCGTAGGAGAACAGAGCTTCGCCGCCTCTCACCGCCTCGCCGGTAATGAACAAGTGTCTGCGCACTTTTATAATTATCGCAATTACAAATTGTGAAGCTCGCAAAGGAGGCAAGAGACGAGTCAGAAAACAACCCCCCTCCCCCTCCACCCTCAGCCCTCCCTCTCTGCCCTCCTCCCCTTCCCCACACCTCGCAATCCCTTCTTTCTCACTCTCCTTCTTTCGACCCTTACGCCGCCGCCTCACGGTAAGTTGACGTATTCCTTGATTATTCGAGTAATTTCATCGCATTTTCCGCACCGGAGCGGAAAAAGGCTCAAAATAAATCCGTTTCTTTTTCTAGCACCGACTAATTTTCAACGGGACAATATTTGTCCTCTAAGCCCCCTTGTTTGCTGATATGATTCATTATTTGGGACTGGATTTACTTGTGACTCGACGAGATGTCGGACACGTTTAATTTATTTTGTTTAAGGAAATAAGCGAATCCCATTCATATGGAAATTTCCGCGAAAGAAGTGTATAGGGTGTCCCAAAAGTACCGGAACTGAGGCTGTAACTTTAAAACTGAAATTTGTTAATTTGTAGATCGGACCTTGGTTGCATTTAATGGGCAGAAAATCAAAATATGGAATCTCACTAACAAGGGGAGGCTCAGAAGTCGCCGCCTCCAATTTTGAAAACGATTGCACGAAAATGTGTCTAAAGTAAAACTATTAGACCTGTTTCTCACTTTTTGCCAATGGGCCTTCCTAAAGCGTCAGGAATTTTTTGAAAGCTGCCGAAATTCACGTAAATATTCGGAACGCTCTCCGCTCGGGTTTTTTTTGTGAATTTCGGCAACTTTAAAAAAATTCCTGACGCTTTCGGAAGGCCCATTGGCAAAAAGTGAGAAACACGGATCTAATAGTTTTACATCAGCTACATTTTCGTGCAAATGTTTTCAAAATCGGAGGCGGCGACTTTTGAGCCTCCCCTTGTAAGTAGTAATAATTTGACAATCTTGGACAGCTGATAACCGCATCCAGATATATCCAGAGACAATATGTAATAATAGAGACCACGCATTAGCCGTGCGCGCGGTGGTTAACTTATTTTTCGGAACGCAACAGGAATTACCACTGGGAGTATGAAGGAGCACCATCCAACATGGTCCAAACGTTGACTAATGCAATTTTGGTGCTTCGGTTTCACTTGGAAAAAAAAAACCCAACGACTTTTCTCATCAGTCAACTTATGGACCACGTTTGCGGTGTTCTGTTGAGACCCCGGAAAAAGAAAGTTGCCACCGCGCGCAAACATGGGCAAGATCGATAGTGCGTGGCCTATGAATTGTCTCTGGATAAATCCTGTATTTTGATTTGACTTGGTTGACTTGGTGGAAGTGACTTGTTTTCACCAATCGCCGTTTTCCATTCTTATGAATCTCATCAAGTCGATTCAAAAGTCGGACATTTCAATTAAGAGTCGACTCGCTAGTAAAAACATACCGGAGCGGAGTATTCTTGTAAAAAATACCAGAATTCCTGACCAAAATGGCAAGAATTCTATTCAAATCAACTGAGCGTATTGAGAGTCTCTTTGCGTAGAATGTTGAGGCAAGTGAAACCACGAGCGCAAGCCTTTGATGCGTTTTTTCACATTAATTTGTTTACATTATGTGGGCCGTTGTTGTGTATTGTTCCAATGCAAAGATTACAGTGCCGCAGAGTTCCTAAAGTGTAAGTTCTAATGAGTCTGTTGCACACTTCGGCTACAGCGTTCTAAAGTATCAATTCCTATGTAAAAAGCCGAGAAAATAACAATGGCAGCATCAGAAAACACTAAAATTCAGTAATGAACTCACAAATGTCATCACGGCTGACTTCATAAACAAATAAACAGTAAACACTGACGGCGTCTGCTCGAATTCTTACGTTTCAATATCCTCAATTCCTCACAAAAGGTTGTGGAAGGTACGAAAACTGATATTTGTGTCCAAAACTTATCAAATTGAAACAATAACACACAGGAGTTTCAAGCATGATGATCGAAGTTGGAATCATCCTTGGAACTCCTGTGTGTTATTGTTTCAATTTGATAAGTTTTAGACACAAATATCAGTTTCCGTACCTTTCACAACCTTTTGTGAGGAATTGAGGATATTGAAACGTAAGAATTCGAGCAGACGTCGTCAGTGTTTACTGTTTATTTGTTTATGAAGTCAGCTGTGATGACTTGGCCGTGATTATTTGAATGTGCCGCGCTGATTTTGCGAAATCTCGTGCACGTGGTGGAAAGATACAGGGGTGAATAGTGTCTAGTGTTTTTCGCAATTTGTGAGTTTATTACTGAATTTTAGTGTTTTCTGATGCTGCCATTGTTATTTTCTCGGCTTTTTACACAGGAATTGATACTTTAAAACGCTGTAGCCGAAGTGTGCAACAGACCCATTTTGCAGGTGCCTTATGATCAAAATAAAATTAACGGTTTCCCTGACAATTTACTATCATCTTTTATTATATAAAACACCGTAAGACTTCTGTTGAGAATGTAGACAAACAAGGCTCCCACAGAGCAGTGGCGTAGCGTGTAATTTGGCAACGTTGTAATGTGTCCATTTAAATCCATTAAAAAGATCGAACTATTGGAGGTTCGGTGAACACCTTTGCATTCGACCTTTAGCATGGCTTTAAATGGACACATAACAACGTTGCCAAGTTGCAGGCTACGCCACTGCCGGATGCCGTAGAGCCTAAAACTCGTTGACCAATCAGAGGTCGACTACCCTATTGTCTTAACTCTCTACATTAAGGGACTCTGAAACTTATCAGAGTTTCTGAAAAGTGCCAGAATTTGTTTTCGGCAACTTGGGAACTTTTTCCTAGAATTCTGACCATTTTTCAGAAGTGAAAGACACAACGAGCTATAAATGGAACTAAATCCATAGTAACTAATCTTGAATTAAAATTAAACTGACTTACATAAAAGTCACCAAAGGCCTTTCAATCCAAAGGTTCATCATCAGAGGCAAAGTTTGACAAGGATAAAAACCAATGACAATACAATCTTTTTTTCTGTTCGTTAACCCTTTAAGGGCCAAGCACGAGTTTCTTCGTCTTTCTCCGCTAGTCTATTTCACATAAGTCCTGTATCATGATTCTGAATAAACGCGATTCTGGATGTAGTGGATAAGATATCTTCAAGTGCCTTCAATTTGTCGTATAGGCAATTCCAACTCCTCCGAGTACGAACATTTAACTACCTTCCCTTTTATGAATGGAAGAGTGCGGTATTTTTTGAACTAACCTGGGGGGTGATCACGGAGGATCGGATCGTTTCGTTATCGTTATCGTTTGCATTAAATCAAATGGGCTTGCTTCTGCGCAACTCGATCGCGCAGGTGATCCCCTCCTCACCTCTTCCTACTTCAAACGATCGAGTAAACGACAGCCTGCGACTCATCGCTTCCTTTCGTCCGTTTCAATCGTTGTGAGGGGCTCAAAACGATTCGATGAGTTGAGCCACCCATAAGGTTACATGTAAACGATAACGATAACGAAAACGAAATGATCCTATCCTCCGCGATCACCCCCCTGGTCATTAGATGGTTAAACTTTGCCACTGTTGATGATCCTTTGGATTAAAAGCCTTTGGTGACTTTTATGCAAGTCAGTTTAATTTCAATACAATATTGGTTATTTTGAATTCAGTTTCATTTAGGTCACGTTTTCTTTTAATACAATGCATCTTGTTCTTTTTCAATGTTTCAATTTTTCAGTCGAACTGTTTCTAGCCGCGTAATTCAGACTACATGAAATTTGGCAACGACGCGAGCAACAAAACAGGGAAAGAGTATAGCGTGGAAATTCATGGTGTTGAGAACTCCGCCCTCGGGAGAAGCGAAGAGATTGCGAGGGAAAATTGATGCGTCCTTTCGCTTGATCATATTCGGGCTGCCCACCATACCGACCAACATGCACGAAAAGGCGGACAAAAAGAGAAAGAGAGTCCATGAGAAGCATGTGTTTAGATAAAGATAGAGCGAGAGAGAGGCAAAGAGGAGCGGGAATGTTGATGAAAGAGAGAGGGGAGGGAGAGGACCAAAAAAGGAGCAACACTATTTGTTTTCTCGTTTCCATTAAATTATTCTTATTTTCTATCAAGTGAGGAGCGTGGCGTAGAGTAAGAGCCGAGCGGTGCTTGCTCTCAACGCAACAGAGGAGGAGATGAAACCGACGCACAATAGTCCTAGATATTCAAAATCTGGCCAAAAATCAGAAAGTTTAAATTTAACAACATTTTATCATTTACACAAAGGTTTCAAGACCAATTCAAATCACTGAGAACAATTTCAAAAAGTCCCTGTAGTAGCATAAAAAGTTATTCAAAACTTTGTATATTGCACGGAAAAAAAAGATCAGTGAAAATAACCATACGGATACCTGATTTTGGCACCTGCTAGATGTTATGGCAAACTTGACCAGAAGTATGGTACATTTACCGATACTTTGAGTAAATTCGATATGCAATTAGGTAACATCACCTAGTATCTAGTCAACACATAGTATACTTCTGGTTAACATTACCATAACATCTAGCAGGTGCCAAAATCAGGTATCCGTATGGTTATTTTCACCGTAGTTTTTTTCCGTGTGGTTGACTAATTTTGACTGTTATCTAAATTTAAAAAAAAAAAATTAAATAAATGAAAAATAAAATGGATCACTTGCACGGTTTTTCTGAAGGCAAATGAAGTATCAATTCAAATGTAAAATACTGCGAAAATAACGATGTGACCATTAAAAAAGTCTAAAACTCACTCCTCGCAGAGAAAACTTAACTTGAAATTCCGGGTTACCACGCTTGCATGTATGCACCAGCCTCGGATTCCGACCCCGAACAAAAGAACATAACCCACGAATTTGAACAATGAGATTAATGAATTTTCTTTCAAAAAGTAAATTTGAAGGAATTAAAGGTCCATTTATACACATTTTGTCACTAGGAGCACGGTGATAGCGACAGAAAAATTCCACGTTGCGTAGTAAACGAGGAAAGCGGCACTTAATTTCACGTCCTGTTCTTTTGTTTGGGGTCCAAATTCAAGGTTGGTGCATACATGCAAGGGTGATCACCCGAAATTTCAAGTTAAGTTTTCTCAGCGGGGAGTGAGTTTTAGACTTTTCTAGTGGTCTCATCGTTATTTTTGCAGCAATTTACATCAGAATTAATAGGCCATTTGTCTACAGCAAAACCTTGCAAGAGCTTCATTCCTTCTAAATACTTTAATAGGTGAATACATATATTTTTCATGATTTTCTTGATTGGTTGTTCATTAATAATATGGTGACTTTCGCATGTCAGGCTGATTAATTATACTTCAACAGCTGGATATATTTTACTTGATAATTCCTTGATTGGTTGCTCTTATTGACGATATTTTAGTTTCCTTTTAACACTTTCCTCTACAAATTTGTCATATACACGTTATAAATCAATCCGTTGGAGCTAGGATCACTGATAATTTTTTTTTCTATTCTTTAAATTTTCTTTCTCAGTCTCTTGCCTCAAATGAAATACATCTGAATTAGAGCTTTCTTTAATTTTATTTAGTCTTATTTTAAACTTTAGGTAACCGTGAACAAAAACGATTCCTGCTAACAATGCATCATTATACATATAAAATTTACAAAATTGAAGATAATTTTTTTGATTATCAGTTCCTTTAATCTGGTATCAGGGGTAGTTTAAACCAAGAGAAAACACCGGAAAATATTTAAATTAAGCTTGAAAGGTCGGAAACTATGATTTTTGATGACCTTTTTACAGTTTTTTTTGCCAAAATGTCGATCCTATAGACCCTAGTGCGACAGCAGCAGGGATTCAACGTATTATATAACGGTGCACATTGGACCGAAACATGGTTTTTTCAGGAAAAGAAAATTTGTATTTTTTCCTCTACAGTTATGTCAGTGTTAATTTTAAACCATGTTATTTTATGAAATTTAGGGTCTAATAAGAATGATTTCACTCATTTTTAAGCTATCGATCTTGTTATTTTTTTGTTCAGAATCTTTACTTTTATTCGTAAAAATTATGTCCACGAAAATTCCCCGTTTCGATCCAATGAGCGACGGCTCGCGGCAGAGATGCTGATCCGGGAATCTGGAATCTCTGGATCTCTCTGGTAATAGCTGCTGCCCACATCGACGTCGCCCTCCCCGCTCATTCCCCCGACTTATCCGCTGCGCGGCGCAGCGCGCCCCTTCACAATCGTTTTTCTGCAACCCACAAGACTCTGCCGTTAAGATTTTTGCGTTTCGCTCCTCACCCGCGCTCTCCAGTGCATCACATAAACCACCCTCCTACCCTTCCCATTTCTTTTTCTTTTATGGTGTCAACGCGTTTTCATCATCGTCAAGCAGAGTTGTCAGATCTGTAGCGGAGGCTGCTACAGGCAGGGCTGCCGTTTTGCGTATATAATCAATGCTATTTTTCCATTCACCGATGATTCCACCGGTTGAGAAAATATTACACAGTTCAGTTCAGTGTATGACTCTAATGAACTAAAATACTCGCATCTGTAATCTTTTCTCAACCGGTGGAGTCGTCGATGACTTTAAATAACTTGCGGACATTTTAATTAATCAACGGAGTTTCCACCGATTGAGAGAAGATTACAGATCAGAGTATTTTCTTGCATTACAGTCATACACTGACCTGAACTGTGTAATCTTTTCTCAACCGGTGGAATCATCGATAAATAGAAAAATAGCATTGATTATACGCAAAACGGCAGCCCTGGCTACAGGGATATTTTTATTTCTCTTCCTCCGTTTAGCGTTTGAACCAGGGCGGCCGTTTCGCGTATACTGGGGCGCTTGCAAACTTTTGCAGTAGGAAAGAATCGTCCAATCTAATGTAAAAACCAGTGGAAGTCACGAAAATCACACTGAAAAAGTCTAAAATTCAGTAATAAACTCACAAAACTGCTCTAACGGCATGATCGTAATAGCGGAGAGACGCAGGTATCATGGGAGATTCCTGTCTAATTTGTCACTTTCTCTACGGACACACAGAGATGTCTCAATTTAAATAGGAATCTCCTATGATACCTGCATCTCTCCGCTATTAAGCCCGATTCTGAGAGTGAATTTCGTGCTTTTTCTGTGTACTCATAGTCATTCTTACAGTTTTATATGTCAGATTCAACTCTTCAATCCCCTACAGTGAAAGTTTGCAAGAGCCCTATTATCGACATATTTCAATTCACCGGTTGAGAAAAGATTACACAGTTCAGTTCACTGCATGACTCTACTGCATGACAACACTCTGGTCTGTTATCTTTTCTCAATCGGTGGAAACGCCGTTATCTTAATAAAATATCCGCTGGTTTTTTCTTAAATTCATCGACGACTCCATCGATTGAGAAAATATTACAAAATGTGATTATTTGTGTGCATTATAGTCATACGCTGAACTGAACTGTGTAATCTTTTCTCGACCCGTGGAATTGAAAAATGTCATTAAGTAAGTATACGCAAAACTACAGCTCTGGTTTGAACGCATCTTGTTGTAGAAGAAGATAGAAATAAGGACCAAGTTGACCCTCTTTCGATATTTTTTAACGTATAGAGTTAACACACTATCTTTTTTCACGAAAAGGATAAAGATAAGGACCAAAGGTAGGCAATACAACGAGCCCTTTCTCTATCCTTTTGAACAGATCGTGCGTCTGTCAGAAAAGGATACAGAAAGGGACCAAAAAGGTAGGTGACAACCCTTCTTTCTATCCTTTTCTAACACATATGTTACGCATTAAAGTAGGTAAAGAGGCAAATTAAGGTGAATTCCTTGATCCGTTTCGGATCTGCCACTGACCCCTGTGTGAATTTTAAACTTGTTTGCAAAGCGTAAGACGTGCGTAGGGCTCTTGCAAACTTTTGCTGCGAGCAAATGAATAGTCCGATTTGATGTAAAAACCAGCAAAAATCACGAATATCCCCCTAAGAAAATCTAAAGTTCAGCAATAAACTCGCATAATTGCTACAACGGCAAGTTCTCGTGGCGTAAGCTATACACGCGGCGCAGGTACAATCATGGGAGATTCCTGTCTATTATGTCACTTTCTGTACAAAAGCACTGAGCTAGGACCCCTGATACACGGAGAAAAAAGACTGGTATAATTTACCATCATGATAGCTGATTTTGACCTTAGGAAAAAATGATGGTAAATTTCGCCAGAATGATGGACAAAGTCACCAGATGGGTGACTTTGTCCATCATTCTGGTGAAATTTACCATCATTTTTTGCCAAGATCAAAATAAACTATAATGATGTTAAATTATACCAGTCTTTTTTCTCAGTGTAGGAATCCCCCATGATACCTGCGTCTCTCTACTGTTAAGCCCGATTCTGAGAGTTAATTTCGTGATTATTCAGTGTACTCATCGTCATTTTTATCGGTTTTTATGCAAAAATCAACTCTTCAATACCCTGGTCCTCTTTTGAATGGTCTAAAAAAAATCTTAAAACAAGTCAAATCCCAAAACGCGTGCTTGAAAGGTTTTACACCGTCTAATCGAAAACAGATTTTTAGAAACTTATAAATGGTACTGACCACTTCTTTCCTAAATACACTTTTCTATAGAAAATAATAAAATGGTTTTATTCCATATGAGTTATACAGAAAAACGGTGTTGTCCAGTTGATGGGAAAAAGCTCCCATTTCGCTGTTCTTTTTGTTACTCGTTAAATTACTTCTTTTTTTTCGGAACGCTCGACAAAACTTTTATTCGCTCGAAAAATAATGAGAAGTAGTACTAAATAACCCCATATTTCGTTTCGAATGAACTCCAATATCTATATATATACCCATGGGATACACTTGTTCAGAGTATATATTTCCTCTTTCACTTCACCGACAGATTTCTATCGTCATTCTCGTCTATTTTTCTTCCCGTATCTTTCACTCAAACGACCATCTCATTTAGCGTTCTCTGTGTTCTCTTCGCGCAGTCTATCATTGACAGTTAACGAGGAAAAAGTTGGTGTTATTCAGTCGTGGAAGCTCGTAGCTTCTCGTCGGCGCAGGGTTGTCAAATGTACGGTTTAATCTTTACATACATTGAGCATTTATCATTTGAATCGATGTAAAATAAATTTGTTTTATTTGAAGTTCAGCAACTGAGCGTCGCTATTCGTCGAGTCGGAGAGCAGGGCTGCCGTTTTGCGTATAATCAATGCTATTTTTCAACCTACCGATGATTTCACCGGAGGAGAAAAGATTACACAGTTCATATCAGTGCATGACTGTAATAAACTAATATACTCGCATCTATAATCTTTTCTCAACCGGTGGAGTCGTCGATAACTTTAAAAAACTTGCGGATATTTTAATCAATCAACGGATTTTCCACCGATTAAGGAAAGATTATAGATCAGAGTATTTTCGTGTATTACAGTCATACACTGAACTGAACTGTGTAATCTTTTCTCAACCGATGGAATCATCGGTGAATAGAAAAGTAGCATTGATTATACGCCAAACGGCAGCCCTGTCGGAGAGGTTTATTGGGATACGCGACACTTCAAATTCAAACCGTTCCTCCTGGTAAGAGCGGTTTTTTTCCAATGAATGACGAGCGACCTTACAAAATGGCAACCATCATTTATCCGCTCTTTTGAGTCGAGTACTGAGACTCAGTTTGTCGACCAAGCGTTTGTTTCCTTTTTAAATGTCAGTTCTAGAATCTCGTCTCCTTGATCATTTTGAATTTTTAGGATGAGCCGACGAAAGTTTCCAAATTGACTGGGGGCGTATTTGGGTGAAAGGGAGGCTGGGGGGATAGGGTGCTTCTTATTTTTTAAAATTAAGACCTCTGAGGAGGCAGTTTGCTATAAAGTTTTTTTTGTCACCTTAAAAACAGTACCAGATTTAAAATAGTTCAATTTTTGGAGATCGCTCAAATGGGCTTAAAAGCCTAAAATTTAATGTGAAGTTTAGAAACTTGTGAAATCCCAATTCCTATTGAATATGGCGAATTTCGGTCTTATAGGACTAAAATTTCAGGCATTTTTGGCTAATTCTCAATCTTTACTAAACTTATAGTAAATTAAACTGTCCGCAATGTGAATAGCGTGGTTACGCGTAGAAACTGCGAGAGTTGCGCGCGCGGGTAGAGCCGCCGCATTATGGCCTGAGATAGTAAAAACAAAATTGCCAGGGGCGCCATTTGGGGGAGGGCAGGGGGGGGCAATTGCCCCCCCCCCCCCCAAGGATTTTCAATGTGCCCAAAAAATCAAGTCAGAGAGATTTTTTGAAGATGCGCGGCAAAAAAAAAAAAAAAAGAAGAGGTCATCCAAATTTATGGAGCCCCCCCCCCCCCCCATTCAAGTCAGAGAGATAGAGAGATTTTTTCAAGATGCACGGCCAAAATAAAACTAAGGTCATCCAAAAAAAATTTTTTTGGTGGGCCTTGCCCCCCCAAGGAAAATCTGAAATGGCGCCCCTGAAAATTGCCAAAAATCAGAAAGTAAATTTCACACAAATTTATCATTTATCAACTTATGAGACCAATTTTAAGGACAGAGAACACTTTTAACAAGTAATTTAAACAGAAAAAGGTCTCTTAAAAGTTTTTAATCCAGCTCAAAAGGGCTAAAACAACGATTTTTCAAAAGGTGCTGCTATTCGTAATCTTTTCTGCATCGAGACAATGAAGGAATGAATTCTTAGAACGCTACTTATGTCTCTCACTCACGCGGCCCTCATGTACAATTAACTCTTCAAGAATCTCTTTCTTGTGTCGAATTTCGTTTGCAGGAAATTGTTCAACGATATTCTCTTCTCCAAATCCTATAAACATGACCCAAGAAATTAATTTATGATGACATTTTTTATAAAAGATACCTCTGCATACGATTTTAGCGATATGAGTGAGATAGCAGTACTACATAGGGCTCACCTGAGAGAACGATAGAGATCGTTTATTACGTTCTGAGAACTTCTTCATCGGATCACCGGATAACGTCATCTCTAAAACCATCCGTTTAAATGCAATCGCCCCCAGTCCTACAATGTGTGAAAATCACACGGGGATCATATCTGTCTACTATTATAGTGAATGACATCATAATCAAGGTTTCTCTAACATATTTTTTCGGCTCTCTCAAGAAACAAGCCACGCAGAATTATTTGACGGGTATTAGAGCTGATATCCTCGCTTGAAAGCCAGAAATATTCTTAAAATAAAAATTGCTTTCACCAGAAGTGCAAGCTAGAAACCAAATTGGCATGGCAAGAACTCGGATAAGGGACGTTCGCTGCGGATACAAGATATTTTATGTATTTCTCTCTCACCTCCCATTTGAACGCGTGCGGTAGAAAAGAACGGAGACATGGGGGCTAAAGACACGTGATGACCCCATCTGCTATCCTTTTCTAATACATGTGTTCAAATAGACGGAGAGAGAGAAAGACCTATTCCAGTATCCGACTATGATAAGAGATGTCCAGAGAATCTACTTCTCTTTTCAGTATAGGTGTCATTCTTTCCAGCTTAGTCTTTGCAAACCCAACTCCAATTTAAAGCCCTAATGAATGAAGTGACGCAAGGAAAGGAGTCCTCTCTCTCTCTCTCTCTCTCTCTCTCTCTCTCTCTCTCTCTCTCTCTCTCTCTCTCCTCCTCCCTCATAGACAAGACGATAAAAAACCCTCTTTCAGTCTTTCTATGCTTTTTCTACTTGTACATTCAAAAGGTAAAGAAGAAAGACGGAGGAAACCCAGGTTGCACTAATGCTTCTCAATTTCTCTATTTTCTCCATTGAAACACGTAAGCTAGACAAGGATAGACAATGTGATGAAATCCCCTATTCCCATCCTTTTTCTACCAACACATTCAAAGGAGACATAAAAGAGATGGAAGAGATCCTGGTTGCACCACTGAGTCTCTATTTCTCTATTTTCTCCATTGAAACACGTATGTTGGACAAGGATAGACAACGGTGTATAAAACCTTATATATTTTCCATCCTTTTTATACTTATACATTCAAATGGGAAATAAGAGAGACGAAAAAGATCCTGGTTGCATTACTGATTCTTTCTCTATCGCTCTATTTCCTCCATTGAAACTCGTATGTTAGACAAGGATGGACAATGGGGATAAACCCCCCTATTCCCATCCTTTTCCTACTTATACATTCAGAGGAGAAAATAAGAAAGATAGAAAGCGATCCTGGCTGCGCCAATGTTTCTAGTCTTAATGCGTGCTCTTGATTAACTTCACCGCTAGAGAGTCTCGCCGACATTAAATGAAGCAGAGACAGAGAGTCTTGTGTTCATAACTTGAAAAAGATTCCAAAGAAAGAGAGAGATAGTGGAGAGGGGGGAGGAGGAGGGGGGGGGGGGGGGGGGGGGTAAATCTCTGATCTCCCCCCCCCCCCTCGTCGGCGGCGTCATTCCCTTTCGCGGTCTTAATCCGATTATTAATCGATTCTTTTCATTCCTCACTCCTCCCCGTTTACTCTCTCTCTCTCTCTCTCTCTCTCTCTCTCTCTCTCTCTCTCTCTCTCTCTCTCTCTCTCTCTCTCTCTCTCCTTCTCTCCGTCTCGTCGCAAAAGCGCGGTTTTTGGGGTTGAAAAGTTGAAGAAAAATCGGAGGTAAAATTAAATACTCGCGAAAATGCGGAGTTGAAGAGAAGTTGGGGTGGGGGAGGGTTGAAAGTATGTCTTTGGGGCTCTCATCAGCGTTCAAAAAGGATGGAAGGTACGGTAGGTGTGGGAGGAGGGGGGAAGTTGGGTTGGGAGCAGTTGAAAATACTTCACCGCAGAAAATCGTCTCTCAGTCCGACCCTTTAATCGCGACCAGCGGCACATTTTGTGTTGTCAGATTTCTTGGGATGAATCCTCACCGATGGTTCTGCTTATTTATCTAAAACTACAACTTGTTTTCAGTTCAAAGTCATGAAACTCTAGAGCTGATTTTTCAAGTCTGTATTAGACTATTTTTTCCTGTAAACATCAGCCGTAAAATGCATTCCCCTCTGAGAAGCGACTTTCCATTATGTTTGGGAAAAAATTAATGTTTTTTTTTTTTTAAAAAATAATGGAGCTGTTGCAAACTTTTGCTACAGGCTTATTAATAGTTGATTATAGGGTAATACCACAGAATAATTCAATCAGAACGGAAACTCTGTCGGATTTTGAGGCAAATTATTTTCGCGTCCGCCATGTCGGGATATAGGATGTTTACATCTGGATTCGCGCTCGAAAAAAAACTTTAGAACATGATCCGCGAAATTTCATTCTGAAATGCCATTAGATTAAAAGTGAGGCTGGAAATTCAAGATTTCTTTCCAGAATTTACAGAAATCAATGAGTTTCAACACAAATAACACACGCCGCCATGTTGGGAAATAGGACCACAGCGTTGCCTATTGGTGCCGGTAAATTCCAAACTTGCTTCCATTGGCTCTTATGGGAGTTTCCGATCTGATTGTATTATTCTGTGGTAATACCCAGTAAAAATAACGGTCAGCGCACTAAAAAATCACGAAATCCACTCCTAAACTCACAAAATTCTTTTAAACGCGAGACCGTAATGGCGGTCGGGGCCGCGGTTTTCATTGGGGCTCCCTATCTTCAATCAGCGCCATCTACACGAAGTGTTCTCGCAAAATCACACATGAAGAAGAAGAAGCATACCATTGCCATTAGAAAACCGCGGCCTCGGCCGCCATAACGGTCTCGCATTTAAAAGCATCTTTTGAGCTAAGGAGTGGATTTCGTGATTTTTTAGTGCGCTAATCGTTATTTATACAGGGTATTACCCCTTCTTAATCAACTATTAATGAGCCTGTAGCAAAAGTTTGCAACAGCTCCATTGTAGCTTTTTTCCTTTTTTTTAAAAAAAAATTTGAAATTTAGTTTATTCATCATTTAAATACAGTGGAAATCGGATATAACGACATCGGTTATAACGACCTATCGGCCATAACGACGGGATCCTCCCGGTCCCGGCGGATTCCCCATTAAGTCAATATATTTATGTATCGGTTATAACGACGTCGCTTACAACGACATATCGGCTATTGCGACGGAATTTTTCCGGATTTTTGGGTCTAGCTATCGGATACAACGACCGATGCGCGTAGCGCGGCGAGGCTTTGTTCTGATATTTGTCAGATTTTTTCGTGCACCGAAAACATTCCTTTACCAATAAATAGATAAATAAATTTTAAGTTAAATAAAACGTGACGAAATACGTCACTAGCACGGCAAAATAGAATGTCCTGTCTCAAAGCGCATCGCCGAATCATGAAAAGTCGCCATTTGACATGAGGTAAGTGCGTAAAAATTCAACTATCGGTTTTAACGACTATCGGTCATAACGACCGAATTTGGCCGGTCCCGCGAAGGTCGTTATATCCGATTTCCACTGTAGATTATATTGATGAAAACAGAGAAGCAAACTGAAGTTATACGAAGTTTTTTTTATAAATTTTACAAAAAATGGTAGACAAAAATGTTAAAAACAAGGGATGGTGAACAAGCTGAAGTCATATGAATACAATCGCGCTCATCCGATTCTATTTGGACGTATTACTCGGTACAAAATCCATTAACGCCTGTAAGTTAGTCATAAAATAAGTATGATTTTAAGAGTACTTTTCCGATACTTTTGAGCATTTGATGACAATAATTTCGTGTTTCCTGAAACGTCCTATATATGGCCTGAGCTGATGTGAGTTTAAAGTAACGTCAATTAAAATTAATTATCTGCAGAGATGGCGCGTAGTGGAGCAAGTCAATGGGAGAGATGGTGTTGCGACTTTAACTGCCTGTATATTTGTTAATATGCAATTTAGAAGTTTGAAAAGGGTTTCATTGGTTTTATTATAAAAAAAAAAAAAAAAAAAAAAAAAAAAAAAAAAAAAAAAAAATCCTACAAGAATCGGCCTTTATAATTTGTTTTCAGACTGTAAAAACATTAAAAGTTGCATTTTTAGACATACATTCCATATCCAACCCCTCCAGTGTTGCCAGATTGGGGTGAAAAAGCCGTACGTTTTACATTGATTTAAATGGGGACGATACGGCTTTTCACCCTCGATCTGGCAACACTGAACCCCTCTGATTGACTCGCTTTTCTGTGTAGCGTAACGACAAAGAATCGACAAGTTTGTCTAATTTTCGGGGTGCGAGAGTCGAAACTCCTTGCTGACGTTTTGCGTACAATCAATGACATTATTTTCAATTCGCCGATGATTGCACCGGTTGAGAAAATATTACACAGTTCAGTACAGTGTATGAATATACTGCATGAAAAAACTCTGATCTGTGATTTTTTTCTCAATCGGTGGAAACGCCGCTAACTTTTTAAAATATCTTCAGGTTTTTTAAAGTCATTACAGTCATTCCCTTAACGGGACTGTGCATGTTATCTTTTCTCAACCGGAGGAAATCATCGGTGAATTGAAAAATGCCATTCATTATACGCAAAACGGCAGCTCTGCTGGGAGGTGAGAGGAGTGAAGAGGAAAGGAGAATGGGGGAAATAGAAAGAAAAAAAAATTCTACAAACCGGGAAAATACGCACTTTACATTGCAAAGGTTGCATTTTATGAAATGATGATTTAGCAAAAAATTTTGCGGATTTAGCAAAAGTTCTCGCTGATTCAGCAATATCTTTGGCTTCCATAAAGTAGTTTTACAATCTATAGTAATTTTTTTCGCTAAAGTGTCACTGAAGTGCAATTTCTTTTCACATGGCTCGAATCGACTTGAGTATTCCAGTCCATGGGCGGATCGAGCCATTTGGCAACCATTAATGCATCCCATTTAAACGCATGAGAAACAATCGATCATTGAGGGGGCCATGGCCCTTTTACTAATCGATTGTTTCTCATGCATTCAGATAGAAATGATAAGCAGTTGCCAGATTGCAAGATCCGCCTAGAGACACAGCGAGGTGTCAATCGAGGCTCTTAGTACTGTTACCAGAATTCTAGTACCAAAACTATAGTTTTTGAAAATGTTGTGGAAATTCTGGCCCTATGACTAGATTTTGATAAATAAACCAGAAGTTTCACATAAAATTACTCGAACTGTTACTAAAATTCTAGTATCTGGACCTTAGTTATTGAAAATTTCGTAGAAATTCTGGTCCTGGATTCTGATAGAAAAATCGTAATTTTCAGGTGAAAGTATTAGTTATTCCCTCGATTGACATACATACATGTGTCGTTGTGCTTTCGATAGTATCACAAAATACTACAATCAGAACGGAAACATCCTTAAGAGGTAATGGAAACAATATCCTGAAATTTACAAGCACAAACTGGCAAGAGTAACAGCACAATGTTCAATGTACACGGAAAAAAAAAGATCAGTGAAAATAACCATACGGATACCTGATTTTGGCACCTGCTAGATGTTATGGTAAACTTGATCAGAAGTATGGTACATTCACCGATACTTTGAGTAAATTCTACATGCAATTAGGTAACATCACCTAGTACCTAGTCAAAACATAGTATACTTCTGGTTAACATTACCATAACATCTAGCAGGTGCCAAAATCAGGTATCCGTATGGTTATTTTCACCGTAGTTTTTTTTCCGTGTACGGCGAACGTGCTTTTTGAGGTTATATTTACCGTCAGGATTGATGCTCAGTTGATCTCAACCCGGTTGGTTACCGACGATTGCTGAGAGTGCAGCTCACCTTCCAATATATAACGGACTCGAAGTAAAAAATGTTTGAAAACGAATTTTAGTTTCTGTTTTGATTGTAGGTAGAATTTCGAGGTAAATTTATTAGAATTTAGCAATTATTTTTTTCAGTACTGAATCTGGCGCCGATGAACAGAGCACGGCTCGAATTTTTACTAACGACGTAAAATCAATCCCTTCCATCAATGGGGCTTTTGCAAACTTTTGCTTTAGGGGATTGAAGAGTTGATTCTTGCAAACAAATCTGTATAAATGACTATGAGTACACTGAAAATTCACGAAAATCACTTTCAGAATCGGGCTTACAATTAGTGGCTGAGAGATGTAGGTATTATGGGAGATTGCTATCTAATTTGAGACATATCTCTGTGTTTCCGAAGAGAAAGTGACAAATTACACAGGACTCTCCCGATACGTACCTGCGTTGAACTGCCATTTCTTTCCGTCATAGCAGTTTTGTGAGTTTATTACTGAATTTTAGACTTTTGTAGTGTGATTCTCCTGCTTTTAGCTGGTTTCTACATTAGTCTAGACCAGTGCAGTGGCGTAGCGTGCAATTTGGCAACGTTGCAGTTTGTCCACTTGAACCTATCGAACTAGTGGGTGTTCGGTGAACACCTTCGCATTCGACCTTTTACATGGGTTTAAATGGACAGATTGCAACGTTGCCAAATTGCACGCTACGCCACTGGTCTAGACTATTCATTTACTCTCAGCAAAAGTTTCCAATAGCATCATTGAGGTAATTTGGTTAGAATTAATGGAATTCTTTTTTTCAGTACAAAATTTGGCAACAATGAGCAGAGTACGGCTCGAATTTTTACTGACGGCATAAAAATCAATCCCTTCCATCAATTCACAGATTATTATTCAAAGACCCCCGTTCCCCATCCCCCAATCCCCGATGAGTCAGCGGCAGGCATTAGACAATTCCGTCGACCCTTTTATCTCCAATAAATCTGTCAATCTGGCGACACTGCCCGTTCGCGGAGCCTCCGAGTAATTACTGGAAACTCTATGTGCAATCGCAGCGAAGAAGTTCATCATAGGACAGGAACGCTCTTAACCTCCGGGAGGGCCTCAAGTGCCAATTAAAGCTTTGCAATCCAGAAGTTATCCCGAAAAACAACGAGCGGACCCCAAGTCTCGGCAATTCTTTTTATTTTCCCTCCGCAGAAACTTGCCGACTTTTCCTCTCTCAAAGGATCGCTCCTTCGACAATAAGACTTTATTGATTGATTAACGGAGGTTGTATGATGTCCCCCCCCGCCATCCTCCCTTTCACTCCCCCTCCCCTTCCTCATCATCCCTCCTTTCACGCGACCGTTCATCAAGAAACTCCTCCCTTTGAATGAACTTCATCGGTCTTTTCTAATTGACTCCGTTGCTCTTTATTCACCTAAAGATCATTCAATTTTACTTTTATTTATCAAATAATCCGAAACTCGGCGGATCTTCTTGATTTCCATTCTAAATTCTCTCTTTCCTTTTGCGTCTTTAATTTAAACAGTCACCGTTTCGGCGCTCGTCAAACCAGAGATTACCGATTTATTGGTCAAAGATTGTCACAGGAAAAAAAAAAATATTATTGGTGCAATGGGTCTGTTGCAAACTTTTGCTACAACGATTCAGAGTGTTACATCTTATGTAAAATCGCCTGAAAAGGCCATTGGTGGCATCAGAAAGTCATAAAATGCAATGATAAACTCACAAGAGGCGTTCAATGAAATCCAATATGGCGGAGACATATCGAGCACTTTGTATGCATGCATCACGAACATCCAAGGATGGCCAACTTTGACAACCTCACTGGAGGTAGAGGTTATGTGTTTGTTTACGTTGTGATTGGTTGTGATCGATATTCTGAGGTTGGCTATCCTAGGATGTTCGTGGTGCGTACATACAAATTGCTCGATATTTCTCCGCCATCTTGGATTTCATTAAACGCCTCCTGTGAGTTTATTATTGCATTTTATGACTTTCTGATGCCACCCATATGGACTTTTCAGGCGATTTTACATTAAATTATTGTCTCTTAATTGTTGTAGCAAAAGTTTGCAACAGACCCATTGCAAAACATGTTAAACCTTTCCTGCACGCATTTAGGGAATTGACTTTTTTGGAGACTTCTTTAAACCGGTCAAAAGAGGATCATTTTCTAAGAATTTTGATGGGTCACACTTATTTTTCGCAAAATGTATATTTAAATTCCATTGAATCCCATGTTACATAAAATGGTGCACATGCGTACTACTTACCTTGATAGGGTTAACCCGTTCGCTCACGAATTTTGGTTTTAAGAAATAAAAAAAATATCTGATAACAGATTCAGAATCGCAGCTGATTTTTCTAAATTTTTTGAAAACAATTTTTTTTTTGGATAGGACCATTACTATGTAGTGACTCAAACTAGATGTCCAATGAGACGAGAGACGGACATCGTGAAATAAATTGGTCCAGCTGCATACACGGCCGTAAAACAACGTTTGAATTTAATGTCCAATGAGTTTGACACTGTGAGCGAACAGGTTAAAATATAGGATAACACAAAACACTGCATACACTGCAAAATTTGAATTGAAAAATTGAATTGATTCCAATGTTGATGTAGCTGAATATTGCTGATTTCGTAATATTTTCTGCTTCATTAACATCAATTTTATTTTGAAACAAACAAAAAGTAATGCTGATTTAGCAATACTTTTTGGATAAATTAGCACTTTATTAAATGCAATTTTCGCAATGTAAAGCAAATCTCTGAGTTTCAAACATTTTTTTTTTTTGCCATTTTAAATAAAAGTTTATCTGTGTATTCCTAGATGAAATCACTTTGAATCGAGAAAAGCTCTTGAGAAGAACATGGGTAAAACAGACGGTATTGAGGCCAAGAGATGTGCTCCTCTGCTATAGGATGATTTTGATCACGTAAAAATGTGTTTCTGTGTGCCAAAAGATGGGAATAGTTTTACGCTCAAATGTCACATATGTATATGCCATGGAATCACCCTACCTTGATCCAATAAACAGTTTTCAGGAAGCATAAGAGATGGTATCCAGATATGAAAGAAATATTTTAAAAACATTTTAAAAAATATGCAATTTGTTCATGCCAATTAGTTGTCAAAATATTTTCAAAAAGCAAAAATATTTTTAAAATGTTTTAAACTGTTTTTGTTAAAATGTTAAAGACCTTAGTGAAACATTTTAACAAAAACATTTTAATTAAAATATTTTAAAAACATTTTAAAAATATTTTTGCCTTTTGAAAATATTTTTGTTAAAATTTTTTGAATTTTTTTTTATTAAAATGATTCTAAAATATTGACAGTATTTTTAAATATTGTCAATGTTTTAAGAATATTTTTAAAGTATGTCTTCATATCTGGGTATGAAGTTATAAGAGTTTGATTTGCTATTATTAACGAACCTGTTGTTGACGGTCAGTTTCCTAGCTCCAGCTCTGACCATACTGGTCGGGAGAGCGGGTTCCGTCGGGAAGAAGGTCGCGCCGTAAAAGTCGAAGCCATTCTGCAACAGGATATTACACTCGTCTAGAGAGGCAAGGGTCACTCGCACTGCGGGTGGAGGGGCACCCGAACTTTGACCCGAGTCTGAGCCCGACGTGTTCCCGGACGTGCTCAAACCACTCCCGCCTCCGCTGCCACTTTTATCCAAGTTTCGCACTGAAAACGGATAACAACATAATTCAAAGTTATATTCATGAAAAGGAAAATGGTCAAATCAAAAGTGGAAAGAAAAATAAACTGTTGGGATAATGCCCCACGAACACTTTCTCACGTCAAAATTAATCCCCCAGACCGCCTATAATATTCTGGGGAGACCCCCAGACCCCCCTTAAGGGATTGATTTTACAGTAGGTGGGTTGCAGAATCTTTTAAACATATTAATCAAAATTCAAACAGCTATATTTTAAATATTCCAATTTTTCCCATTGATTTTAATAGAAATCTATTATCCTTCGTAACTTGCTTATTTAAAACATTTAAAATTAGTGACAATCGCGGGTAGTTCTGCAACGCTGCATTTCGTCCATTTCAACCCTTGCAACATATCGATTTTAAGGAGTGCACTGTGCGTGCACCTCTAATATTTCAACCTATTCCATGCGTTTAAATGGAACAAAAATCAGCATTGCTATATTTCATGCGATGTCACTGCTGAAAGCTCTGACCTAACATCCATGCGAAATCCGAATATTCAAACATGCAAATCGATACTCAAACCCATGCAAAATATCGATTTGAGAGAAGTGCACTGTGCACAGTGCACATTTAATAGACTTCAACCTTTTCCATGCATTTAAATGGACAAAATTCAGCATTGCCAGATTTGCACGCGATACCACTGGAATGAAAGCTCTGACCTAACACCACTCCCACAACGCGAAGATTCAAACCCTAAAGCAATCACGGGATGAAATGTTAATACTACGGTAAGGTGGAAAAACCAAGGAGTCAATTCTGGGATGGCGAGGAGGTCACAGGAGGGAGGGTCAAAGATAGAATAAAAGGGTCTTGTGAGAGGATGGGGGAGAGGATGGGGGGAAGAGGAGGGGGGGGAAGCTGGGGGGGGGAGGAGAGGGAGTAGAGAAGAGCGAAGGGAAGTTATAGGAAAAGTAAAGAAGAAAAAGCAGAGGAGATCCAGCTTCCTCGCGAAGCAGACGGTCATACTTGCCATAGTGACCAAAGGTATCTTCCTTTATATTCATTAAAACCGGGCAGGGTTGGATACATTTTCAGAGTAACTTTGGCAACAGCGCAGAGCGGCTCTGCTGTCTTCAGTTGATGACTAATTTCGTCTTGTGCGAGGAAATCTGATTCAATTAAGGTGCCGCGCCATACCATGTCAAGCCGACAAGGAGACGACGAGGTCAATTTTCATTTCCAACAATGAGGAGTTGAGGTGCTGGAGCGGTGGGGAGGGGGGGGGGTATGGGGTGAAGGAAGGGGGGTCGAAGAGCGGGAGGAAGAGGAGAGTGGGGGAGGGAAAAAGTCGAGAATCGCAACAACTCATCCCCACACCAGAAGCATCAAGCTGCTGCCGCCGCACCAGAACGCAACATTCTATACCTTTCTATATACCTTTACACTCATCGTCTGTTTGGGGGAGGGTTGAGATGGGGGGTTGAGGGGTGAATTGGCCGAAAACTCAGCAACAATAACAGCGCAAACTTCGAAACAGGTGTGCAGAATATTAATCCGATCGAGTATCTCTTCATGCCTGACACAGAGCTGTCGAGCTGTGTGTATTAAATTGAATTTTTCAATTCACCGATGATTCCACCGTTTGATCAAAATATTACAATTTTCAGTTCAGTTCAGTGCATGCCTGCAAATATACTTAAACACTCATCTGTGATGTTTTCTCAAGCGGGGGGAATTCATGGCCTGAGATCTTCGAAAATTGGTTTAAAATCAGAAAGTGAATTTCTCATCAATCTATCAAATTTATAAATTTTCAAGACCAATAAAGGCCGTTGCACACTTTTGCTATAAGTGATTTATTAGTCAATCCTTGGGTAAAAACCTCCAAAACTAACGATGGAAGCACTAAACCTTTCTGAAATGCTCTCCTAAACTCAATAAACGTTTTTACTTGCGCGGGTGTAATGGTGGCTGAGGGCAGTAACAATGGGAGATTCCCATCTAACAATACTCTAACTCCATCAAGAAGTGACCAATAAGAGACGAGTTTCATTTGAAATTACCGGTGTATTGCATTTGGAGTTACCTTAACAGTTTAAATCATTCAATTTTTATTATCTCTTCAGGCCACGGCGGCGGCGCGGTGTCAGCAAAAAATTATGTTACTACAGACATTGGCGGATCCAGCAATCTGACAACAGTGTATTCTCCCCATTTGTTTGCATGAGAAATAATCGATTTTTCGTGGGGCTGTAGCCCCTCCAAGAATCGATTGTTAAGCATACATTCAAATGAAAGGATTGCGCAGTTGCCAGATTGCTGGATCCGCCTATGACTACAGAGCCATCCAATAGCGCAAGGGAGGATAGAAATTCTCTATCCCTCTCTTCTCATCAGTGAAACACATATGTTAGACAAGGATGGACAAGGGCATAAAACTTCCTCTCACAATCTTTCTTCAGCCAGCTACCTATACATTCAAAGGGACAATAAGAGAGATGCGAGAGATCCTGGTTGCACCACTGATTCTCTATCTCTCTCTTTTCTCCATTGAAACACGTGTGTTTACTGTTTAGACGAGGATGAACAAGGGGTTGAAACTCCCTCTCTTTATCCTTTTTCCATACCTATACATACATTCAAAGGGACAGTGGGAGAGATGGAAAGTATCCTGTTCATGTGCCATGTGCCACTGCATCATCTTTAAATTGGTAGATCTACTTCCTGGATCCACTTTTAAAGGTGGGCTCTACTTCTGAGACTGAGAAGTAAGCGAAAATTGAATTCATCATTTTTATTGATGTTCATAAAGTAGATTCTCCATTGATGGAATTTACTAGTTGCAGGGATCTCTTTTTTATTTATTTATTTATTTATTTATTTATTTATTTATTTATTTATTTATTTATTTATTTATTTATTATTATTTTTTTTTGGAGTTAAAATCAATAAAGCGGATCTCGAGAAGACAGCACCACGGTGGCATCCCTGTTGCTGTTCTCACTCTTGATTATGATGAACTACCTTTCCTGCCATTCTTGCGTCCTGCGTCCCTCGTTCCAGCATAGCCCGCCCCGCGTCATGTTTAGTTCAATCGGGCTCGCCTCCTCCTTCAACCGATCCTGATGCTGATGTTGAGCTGATCAACAGTTTTCCTTTCCAATTCAATTTTCCTCCTTCCTTCAGCGGCCCTTTGACGTGCGATGCTCCGCGCGAAAAGATATCCTCCCGCTAAAGGGTCTGACAGTTTTCGACGTGATGTGATTCAATTCAGCCCTCTCGCCCTCACCCCCCCCTCTCTCTCTCCCCCCTCTCCACTTTCGCCCAGCCCTGTCTCGCTCGCTATGCATCATACAGTACACACGCGTGTCCCTCCCCTCCCTTCCCTTCCATACCCCTCCCTTCCCTTCTCCATGCCGTTCCGGTTATGCTCGGCGCCCGAGTGACGCGTCGTGATCCTCATGAAACGCAACGGAATTGCCACGGTCTTTGGCCACATCGTTGCCAGACCCTTATGTAGGAACAAGCAAGTTGGTTCATAAGATTTTAATCCTCTAAGAGCCAGGTTAGTTCAAAAGAACGCCATTATTCCCTAAACAGAGGGAAGGTAGGTAACTGTTCGTACTCGGAGGAGTTGGAATCGCCTACACGAGGAATTGAAGGCGCTCGAAGCAACCTTATCTTGGATTCGTTTTCATCGATAATCACGTTAATTCGGCTAATGAGGACTGAAACAGTGTGTATAGACTGTTTTAGTAGAGCGATATATCGTATCGATTGCCGTCTGAGGGCCTCTGGTTCCAAACAAACTCTGGTTCAATGTAATTTCCCCATAAGCGAACTTTTGAACGGAAATTTAGGGTAATAAATCAAACAAATAATGTGACCTTTTTGCGATTATGAATTCTACGTCCTCGAAAATGCTTAATATTGCCTGGTTCCACCCGTAAAACTGCCGGAATCAACAAGATATTACAGATTAAACGATGCGTTTGGAGGTTGGAATCACCCAAATGTTATTGTTGTTGTTGTGGAATTTGGCGGGATTTCGGGCGATTTTAACCTACAAATGCAACATTTAATCTGTATTATCTTATTGATTTTGGCAGTTTTAGTCAAGGAACCAGGCATACTCAAGCATTTTCGAGGACGTAGAATTCATAATCGCAAAAAGGTCGCATTAATTGTTTGATTTATTACCCTAAATTTCCGATCAAAAGTTCGCTTATGGGGAAATTACATTGAACCAGAGTTTGCTGGGAACCAGCGGCCCTCGGACGGCAATCGATACGATACATCGCTCTACTAAAACAGTCTATTAGACTAAAAGAGAAAAAAGAGGATACTCGGGCTTGGTCTATAAGAGGTTAAAGGTCGAGTTTGAACATGGTCCTTGACTTTTCTTCAAAACTTAATTGACTTGAAAAGTGCCATTTGAAATACATTAGGGATAAACATTAAACAAGCAGGGAAACTCCATTACAATTTATGTATGGGTAAAGCGTGCTGCAATAGGTCTGTAGTTTTCTTTATAAATGTTTTGTTATTATAATTAAATTATTAATAAAAACAGATAATAATGGCCGTGAAGCGGCCCCAATCCTCTTGTTAGCTGTAATCATTCAGTTCAAGTCTCAGAATGGGGCTCTTGCGAACTTTTGCTACATGGGATTGAAGTGTTGATTCTTGCATGAAAACCTGTAAAAATGATGATGAGTACACCAAGAACTCATAAAATTCACTCTAAAAATCGGGCTTAATGGCGGAGAGATGCAGGTGTCATGGGAGATCCCTATCTACATTAGGACATATCTCTGTGTTTCTGTAGAGAAAGTGACATATTAGACAGGAATCTCCCATGATAACCTGCGTTGAAGTGCCAGGATGAACTTGACGTAATAGGAGTTGTATAAGTTTATTACTGAATTTTAGACTTTTGTAGTGTGAGTTTCGTGATTTTCGCTGGTTATTACATCAGATTTGACTATTCATTTACTCACAGCAAAAGTTTGCAAGATCCCCATTAGCTGATGATCAGCTAACCCGCCGGATCTCAATTTATACCAAAAAACTTGAGTTTCTTGCCAAGATGATATTAATGGAGATGAAATATTATAATCACTACCATCGAAGCATTTTTGTTAATTAGGAAAAAATAGTCTCAGCAATTCTCAGGCAGTGGAGGGACTCGCACTATAGCGACCGCTCGCTCAGCAATCTAGTACCTTACCACTGAGCCACTCGACCTCATATGTATGAGGCACAATATTTAGGTTTATATGGTACGACGGCGATCATAGACGATGAAAAGACAGAAAGAAAGAAAAAAAGAAAGAAAAGAAACAAAGGGGGGGGGACATTGCAGGATCATTCCTGGTAGAATGCTGCATCCGTTACATTTTAAAATTGTAATTTTGACTTTCAGACTTGAAATCCTCTACTTCACTGTAACGAAGTTGGTACGCAAGTCGTGACCTCCAACCTTGGTCATGGCTGAAAAAATCAAAATGGGGCTGTTGCACACTTTTGCTACGAGCAATTTAATAGTCGATTCTGCTGTAAAAAGTTCCAAAAACAATGATTGCAGCACTAAAAACTTCCGAAATCCACTCCTGAACTCGACAAACGCTTTTATTTGCCAGGGCGTAATGGTGGCTGAGGGTAGTAACAATAGGAGATTCCCATCTGACAATACTGTAACTCCATCAAGAAGTGACCAAAAAGAGACGTCTTTCATTTGACACCGGTGGCACTAGGTATTGCGGTACAATTCATTGGATGTGGATCATCACTCTGATGATTAATTACTGTGTGAATCATCGATCCTTGTCAGCATAGGAAGAGAGACGAAATTAAGATAGGAATCGTTGATAGGAACCATAGATAGGAATCATTGTTACTGCCTTCGGCCACCATTTTGCCCTCGCAAATAAAAGCGTTTATTGAGTTTAAGAGTGGATTTCGAAAATTTTAGTGCTGCCATTGTTATTTTTCGAGGTTTTTACACCAGAATCGACTGTTAAATAGCTTACAGCAAAAGTGTGCCACAGCCCCATTGTAATTTTGACTTTCACACTTGAAATCCTCTACTTTACTGTAACGAAGTTAGTACGCAAGTCGTGACCTCCAACCTTGGTCATGGACGAAAAAATCAAAATTGCATATTTTAAATTCAATGTTACAATTTTAAAATGTAACGGATGCTACATTCCACCTGGAATGACCCTATTTCAAAACGTATAAAGTTACTTAACTATATTCGTAATATCATGCTGTCCCAAACAAAATGAAACCTCCCTCTGATCAGTCATGGGTGCTGTTTCACTCCCCTAAGTCCCCTATAGCTATGCGCCACAATTTAAAGGCCCAATAAAGTCTTCCCATCCACTGTCCCCTCCTCTCTTTCGCTCCCCCTAGCGTGACGGGGCGATGAGGTGGCGGATGGAGGCCCAGGATGATGGGAAATCATTTAAAACTCGAAGTGAGAATCAGAGATTGAAATGGATTCATTTCCTGACCATTCACATCGATTTCCAGTTTGCTCGGTGCCTTTCAATTACTCTTCGATAATTTGCCGATTCGGATGACAAAAAGGGGGAGGGGAGGAGGATTGCGTCGCACAATGAAACAGTGACGGATCGACACACTTGTTTTCATTTCTCTCTCTCTCTCTCTCTCTCTCTCTCTCTCTCTCTCTCTCTCTCTCCCTCTCTCTTTCTCTCTTTCTCTCTTTCTTTCTTTAAGAAACGTCGTGTTCACGTCTTTCACGTCGTGTTAAAATGGGAAGAGAGAGAGAGAGAGAGAGGCAGATACATCAGTGTATTCGTTCGCCTATGCTATTGACGCGTTTTGGAGCTGCTTTTCCAAGGTGGCTAACGATCTGCTTTAGGAAAGTGGCTCCAAAGTCAAAAATAGTCGGTGACTGCTAATACTACTACTTCTTCATCATTCTTCTTATACACATGGTAAATGGGGGGAGGGGGATCTCAAGAAATTTTCAAGCCAAAGTCATCTCTCAAGGAGGTCTTTTTTTTTTCTTGATCAGTCACTGAGTTGCATCAATGGGTCCTATAAGAATGAATGTCAACAGCGTTTTTATGGGATTATTGAGCAAAAGGGGTGACCTTTATCTTCTCTTACTCTATCGTAACCTAGAAATTTTAAATTTTAAGAATTCGGCTCCTTTTGACTCTCGTACCTAGCGTTCGAAAACCCACCGAATAACCGGTATCCACGTTTAATGGGAGAAAAAAAAAAAAAAAAAAAAAAAAAAAAATCTGTAATTTTGTGATTATCACGTGAGACCTACCAGATTCACCGTGCAAATCGGCGGTGAATCTGGTTTATCGGCGAAAGAATACCTACTAACTTGAGGGAAAGTTTAAATAGGGACTACGTTAAGTGGATTACAACCTCGTTGCCAACCGATGGGTTTTGGAACGCTACACGATAATTATTCGGTCCTAAATGAGTGACGAATTTAGAAAAGAATGAACATATTCTAGAGTCGGTTTTAACCTTTCTTTTATAAACAAAGGAGTGCGGGTGTTCTTTTGTTATTTTGAACTGACCTGCGGGCTGATCATTTACTTCATCGTTAAAGCGATAGTTACAACTGTCTACGAGTGATGCTATTAGTCGAAAATTGTAAAACTTGGCTGTTGCTATGATAACCATCGTTATAAGTCTCGTTTTATAATGGCTATTCATGAGTGACCTTTAAAAAACGGACGACATAACGATGGTTACTATAGAAACGGCTAAGTTTTATAATATTCGACCAATAGAATCACTCATAAACAGTCGTAACGATAGGTTCAACGATGAAGTAAATGATCGGCTCGCTGGTCATTAGACGGTTAAAGTACGGCATGGAAAATCGACAATTCCATTGAAAACAACAGAACACTTCAACAATAAGAACTTCAATCAGGGTACTTTCTTTTGAAAGTCATACTACACGGATTTTAAAGTTATATTTTCAAATATTCAACTCCACTGTGCGGAGTGAATGGCGTTGGTGGAAGCAGGCCTCAGGAAATGATTGTAGCTTGACTCAGATGGATTTTGTTTCTCATCTCTGCTCAACATTGCCAACTTTGTAGTTGGCAGAGCTGCCAGATATTGACTATAAATCGTTACTTTCTGCATTTAAATGAATGTGAAGTCTAACGAAATCTGCTCCAAATCTGACAACAGCGGTTTTCAGATTCGTACATTGTGCACGAGGTTCAGTCGTAAATGCTACCCCTTTTGAATATCAAGTATCTTCAAAAGGTTTGAAAAAAAAGGTTCCGAGTCTGCAAATATTTAAACAAAACTGATGTAAAATATTTCTTACTGAAAAAGTATTCCTCGGGTAGTGACATACCTGAAGTGGCCCCCCCTCCCCCCCACATTCCACAATACGCAGGCTTTGGAATGCGGGCATCGAGGTCCACCGTCCGGAGAAATAGGAGACTTCCCAGGAGCCTTCCATTTGACTGACAAGAGAAAATTTGAATAGTCAAAAGATTTGCGACATCATCTTTCTCTCAATAATCAGACTAATTTGAAATATTTTTGGTTTCGATTTGTGTGTATTTTAGGAAAATTTCGACCCTATACATGTATTTATTTTGCCTATTCAGGTAAATGAAGCGGCAATACTTGTCCGTTTGTCATATGTATTTGCATTTGATTCCTAATAAAATTACGCAAAATGTTAAATCATACCTGTGCAGGCAAGCTATATGTATGTAAAAATCTTCGGTCATTTTATGACACCCCCCCCACTCCCACCCATCTTTCCCCTCTCCACTTTCTTTTCCAAAGCAATACGTAAAATCGTCTCACAGCTACTTGGTACGGAAAGTGAGATGATGCAAAGTTCCCATCAAAGTTTCATTTTCCATTCTTAGCACTTCTACCTATTTTGAAAAGTGATATCTACAATTGCGAGAGAAAATTATAGGGGATATTTATAGGAGGGGAAAAAACGAAATTAAAACAAAGCTTACCTTTTTTGCAATGATAATTTTTTTCTCATGTTTTTTACTAAATTTACTTAGAGCAGAGTCGGAAACAATTATAGTTGGGGATGAAAAATGAAAAAATGGAAGCCGAAATTTGCATTACAGAAAAAACAGAGTATTAGCGGACATTAGAGAGAAAAAGAAATGTTTTTTCTTTCTAAGGGAGTAAATAATAAGAACAACAATAACTGATAAAAAAATTTAAGTTTCGCCGCAGTTGGAACAAAGCTGGTATGTGGTTTTTACGCACTGTTTACACGTGACTTTTTTGAATTTTGCACAGGAATATTTGCTCTTTGCCCCCACGCCGCAGTTCTGGCGAATTTGGCAAAGTTGTTGCCTAGGCAACTCCTGAACATCCTGAAGATCCATAACAGCGAGAGGTCGGCGGCCGGTTTAGTATCGTTTCGCCAACTCTTCTGTTAGGCGAAAAAAAAAAAAAATCTCGTATCTTGATTCGCGAATTAGTACACTCGTTATACAGAATCCAGGCATATATTCCACACAGGCCAGCGGTATCACGAAAAACGTTTTGTTGTGCACGTCGACCGACAACAGGCTGTTCTGCCGAAATCACACTTCATTCCGTACCGTCGGGAGCTACTAGGGTTGTATCTACCACAGTATACTCATCCTACACACTACACAGTAGCGAAACTCTATAGGAGCGCTTTGGCGAATGTCGTTTATCAATGTAATCAAATTGGAAAATTGAGTTGTTAGCCACCCACTACTTGGGGGCGCCACCGTCGCGTCTAATGCAAATCAAATGGAAGATTTAAGTGTTATCCACCGACCACCGGCCGATCCTTGAAATTCACGACTTTTGGGTAGACTGGATAAGAATGGAAAACGGTGATTGGTGGAGACGAGTCACGTGGTTGCCAAGTCTAATCAAAATACGGAATGGATTAGATAAGTTATCGGGTACTCCAAGACTGCCCGATAAATTATCTAATCCATTCCGTATTTTGATTAGACTTGGCAACCACGTGACTCGTCTCCACCAATCACCGTTTTCCATTCTTATCCAGTCTACCCAAAATTCGTGAATTTCAAGTATCGGCCCGCAGGGGGCATTTGCCGTTTTTCTAACATTGAGTTTCGCTACTGTGTAAGATAAGTATACTGTTGTACCTATACTCTGTTCACGATAAGAAGGCGGGTGAGAATTCAGGTAGTAATGCACTATTTAGCAACAGTACGGCCAAGCCGGCTTCTCCAACCCTTCACAGTGGCCGTTGTTCTCCCGACCTCTCTCTTGGCACGGAGGATTACCAAGAACCGACAGACTATAAAATTTACACACGTCCAGTAAGAATTGTAAACGGTCAAAATAATGAAAAAACGGACGAAACTTTCGACCTAAAAGAGCCAAAACTCGACGAAAATAGTCGAGTTTGGATATTGATGACTCTCAGAAATTCGTGTTTTTCAGTCCAAATTAAATTCACGATATTTTGTCGAATGCCGAATTTCTGAGAGTCATCAATATCCAAACTCGACTATTGTCGTCGAGTTTTGGCCCTTTTAGGGCGAAAATTTCGTCCGTTTTTTCGTTTCTTTGACCGTTTACAATTTTTACTGGACGTGTGTAAATTTTATAGTCTGTCGGTTCTTGGAAATCCTCCGCGCCAAGAGAGAGGTCGGGAGAACAACGGCCACTGTGAAGGGTTGGAGAAGCCGGCTTGGCCGTACTGTTGCTAAATAGTGCATTACTACCTGAATTCTCACCCGCCTTCTTATCGTGAACAGAGTATACAGCCACATTTTTCAAAGCACCCTTATTAGGTGGATCTGCGTTGCGTTCCGGCCCGCTGCCACGTCCGCGACCTCGAACGCGAGCACGACCGCGACCACACGATTACGTCTACGATTCACAATAAGATTTCCGCGATTTACGTGTTCAACATTATTTTCGGAATCAACACTATTGACGTTTTCAACATCGTTTCCACGACGATCACTATTTCTGTCCTCGTCACCGTTTCCCTGATCCTCATTATTCCGAATTTCCCGGGGTTCAACCGCGCGGAAATATCATCGTCACCACTATCAGTGATAGAAGAGGCCGAATAATCACCGTCCCTTGGAAAATCAATCTTTGAACCTTCCGATTCAACCTCAGAAATATAATGTAACTCCGCGAGAACTTGATCAGCGGAAAGACCGCGGTTTCCGTAAGCCATTTCAAGGAACAGAGATCGCCCGGTGAGCTCGTTCCTCAGCAAAGAAGCTGCGAGCTCAAGGGAGAACAGGATCTTAATAAAATGAGACAAGTAAGGTTTCAGAATAATAAATTATAAAATAATACCAAAGGTGCTTACATATGAGATTGGATCAAATGATCATTTCGGGCATTCACCCATCTTCAGTGATAAATTGAATAAATGTGGAAAAACGACGCATTATATCGCGCACTCGTCAAAAATACGATTTTTTAAAAAATAAAAATTAAGTCATAACAAAAGAACCGAAAAACAATAAATAAATAAAATATGTAAAAATATTTAAATTAGTTAACAAATGATTAGTAAACAACAAAGCAGAGATCGCGGAATGAGGAATTACGGCTTTGGCATAGTTTTCGATAGGTGGCAGCACAGGTCCGTAAGTTGACTAGCAGAGTTCCTGATATCCAATTGGGTGTTGAGTAATGACGCGTTATTCAAAACTGCTCTCCTGATTTCAAGGTTTTCAAGTACATTTAGCATTCGTTTGTCTTTAGATTTGTGTATAATTTCAAGATTGTTGTTGATGTTATTGATCTTGTGTTGACTTTCACTTACATGTTGATGTATTACGGAGGTGTTGGAGTTAATGTGTTCTTTAAATCTTTGTTTAAAGCATCGTTGCGTTCTGCCAATGTAGGTAGCATTGCAGTCATCACAGTTAATTTTGTATACACCGGAATGATTAAATTTGTCATTCTTTGCATGGGTGTTTTTTGACATATTTATACTATTAGCTAGGTTGTTGGAAGTTTTGGACGCAGTACGATAGCCATACTTTTTGAATATGTTGGCTACTCCCTCACTCTGTTTACCAAAATAAATTATAATTATTATTATTAATTGGTATTATTTTATAATTTATTATTCTGAAAATTTCTGGTGCAAAATGCGAAAAACCTTTACAAAAGTAAGGTTTATTTGTGATCTTATCTGGAGACGAATAGACGCCGCGCGTGCGTAGCTGTCTGAATATAGCTCTCTAATGAAAATCTGTGATTCTGAAACGGGGAGATGGGGCGAACTAGCCTTGACGTGCAAAAATTATAAGTTTACCCACTCGCGTCGTTGAGGCTCATGAGAGAAGTTGCATCCTTTTTCCTGCCTGGAAACTGTAAAAACAACAGCTTGTTCCAAAAATTGTGCCAAAAATGGTACGTTGGGCGTTATTAAAGGTAGATCCGTTTTTTTCTCTTAAAAGAAATGGCAGATTTTGATGAGACTTGGTGGTGAGGGGGTACCCCTAAAACGATGAAAAGTCAAACAAATTCAGGGCTCTTGGTCGAGCCATTGGCCCGTGCCACAATTTGGAATTTTGAGCTGTGCCAAAAATGGTATGTTGGCCGTTCTACTGTTAACAAATGTTTAGAATCAACGACCTAACTTTTTTTTCTTTTTTTTTTGAGGGGGGGGGGGGTTAATGGCTCATGCTCCTGATACGAGTCTACTGCCACCTATATGCACATTGAACGAAAGGGAAGTGAAGAATTTACTGTCACAATGCATCAAAGAGTTTAGAAGAGTTTTTTTTTTTTTAGATGAGTTTAGAAAAACCCATGACCACAGGGTAAAGGGTCATCTGAGACCATCGAACTTTGTCAACCGGGCCGGGACTCGAATCCGGTACCTCTGTGTCAGCAGTCAGTTGCGCTAACCACTCTACAACAGAGGCCGACTGACCCAACTTCACTTTTTCGTCCATTTGGTTGGAACCTAAACACACTGTGCGTCGCGCGACCGCAACAAATGGCTTGAAGAAGTTTTTTATACTCGATTAGATTTGAATGTCTTCTTGATTTAGTGTTCTGCCGATGAAATGTAATCTCTGACATCTCTATTAAGGCTAACGTTAGACAATGTTGCCGCATTGGTAGGGTGGCTTCAATCAAATTTCAACGTTCGTAGATCAAAGCAATAAGGTCATGCCAACGAAACGGTGGGTTTAAAGTAACCTGGGACAATGAGACAATTTTGTATGAACTTGACGACAGTTTATTTTGAAATGAGTGTGTAAGGAATTCAATTCAGAAACTCTAGCATTACATGATAAAAAGAACTTCGTTCGTTGAAAATAAAGCTTTTGTCGGAATTTAAATGTTTCTGTAATCCATCGAGATATCACAAAATAAGCGGTTGTATTGCGTGAGATATGTAATTTGCAATATCCGTTGATTCAGCGATGGTCCTTGATATTTTTTCAAGGGTTGGACGTCTACAGTGGCAGCTCGCCAGTTAAGACAAGTGAGGCGACAGGGAGCCATCGCCTCACATTTTTTGAAGTTGGAGAAAGAAAAAAAATTAAAAAATAACATATAAAGGTTGAAATGGTTGTTATTCCATCATCCTTTGTTTCAATAGTCCAAAAAGTATAAATGGAACAAAAAATTTTCAAAAAAGTTTATGTGAAGAGCGTTTCACAAAAAAATCCTGTGCACCTCTAATTTTTGTCGCCTCACCTCTACGAGCCGCCAGTGGACGTCTATGAAATTTGAAATTTGAAATACGGGTTAGTTACTGTCTAAGAAAGACGAACATGGAAGCTTTTGGGGGGGGGGACTCTCTCGACCCCGGATCCGCCCCTGATAAGACCCTAAAAATTCTTTAAATGTCTTTTAGAGGGGCAGAAGTAATGACCTTCTTTGTTTTATATAAATTTTAAAACTGTGAAAAAAAGCTTATTGTTGGATTTTCTGTAGAGGTATAATACGTATTATTTAATTTGTTCAATTTTGATTATACATACATAAAATTTTGTAATAACGGAAAAATCAAGAAGATTTGAGGTCAGAATTGAATGTCACCCACTTTTTCTTTTTTGAAAAATAGCTCTTGTGCTTGTGAGATCCCATTTTGGAAGAAGTAATGATTACGGTGAGAAGAAATGTTGTGAAGAGCGCCGTTTTATTTAAAATTTTAGACGAGAATTTTTAAAAACGTTCGACCATGTTTTTCCTTATTAAATTTTATTTTGAGTCTGGTTTTATTTTTTTAGTCAAACAAATTAACAAAACTGTAATGTATGAGATCTGAATCCTTGGAATCGGAGAGTGAAACCAGTTGACATCTGTATCGTAGGCTGGCTCGTCGGACGAGAAGCGCTACACTACAGCGAAGCGCCTTCATTTCGGGATGATGCAATTCGATATCCGTCATATACGAATAGTTATCTCAGACCGTTTCTATGTGACCGCGTATAGTGCATGGCACGGTGCGGTGGTGCAGCTGCAAAAGCGATGCGTGATGAGTGTGTGTCGTGATGAGTGCTGAGTGCGCTGGAACATCTCAGTGGTTGTTTTTGTGACGCTGATACTACTTGCTCAGGACCGTTTTGAGGTTTCTTGTCAAATATTAAGTAAGAGGATGCTATTATAACTCCACCTTAGGTCTCATATTATTACAATTTACAGTCACTGATTTCGACTGCTATATAGTTCTCTTGCAGAGGATGTTTCAAAAATACCAAGACTGATGACGTGACTTCAAAACTAAACAAAACAAGCTAGTTATCTGATATTTGATTTAAAATGGGAAAATTTCAAGGGTCTAAAATGTTGTGGTTTCTATGAAGAAAATAAAATTATACTTGATGAGCTGAGAACAAAGATGCTTTTGGTTTCTAATTAAGTCCCATTTTTTCGGAGATAAGATTTTGGCCCAAAATACATTGTTTTAAATGGGAATTCCGAGTGTGACGTCATTATACGCGCACAAAAATTCAAAGGCATCCTTGTTCTCAGCTCATCAAGTACTATCGATTCCTTAAAAAAAAAAAAAAAAAAAAAAAAAAAAAAAAAAAAACATTTCAGACCCTTGCAACTGCCCCATTTTGTGTCCAGATAGCCACTCTACAGTCTACAATACTTGAATTTTTGTTTAAACCCAGTTTTGATTGAAATAGTTTACACGTTATGATTTAAAGCTAATTGGAGCTGGTGCAAACTTTTGCTACAGGCTTATTAATAGTTATTAATTGGGTACAACCCTGTAAAAATAACGATTAACGCACTAAAAAATCACGAAATCCACTCCTAAACTCACAATGTTTTTAAATGCGAGACCGTAATGGCGGCCGGGGCCGCGGTTTGCATCGGGTTTCCCTATCTTCAATCAGCGCAATCTACACGAGGTGTTCTCGCAACAAAACACAAGAAGAAGAAGAAGGATTCAATTGCCATTAGATCTGGGTGGCCTCGGCCGCCATTACAGTCTCGCGTTTAAAGGCATCTTGTGAGTTTAGGAGTGGATTTCGTGATTTTTTAGTACGCTAATCGTTATTTTTACAGGGTTTTACCCCGTATTCAACTATTAATAAGGTGTAGCAAAAGTTTGCTGCAGCTCAACTGTAAGGAGCAAATATTTCTTTCAGCAAGTACGACAAACATACGCTTACAAGGTCGAAACATAGAGTTTGCCGGTCATAAAACATTGTTAATCTTTTGTTTAAAAATGTTGATATTTTCTTGCGAGAAACGGTTAATTGGACCTATATTCTAAGGTCTATTTACAAGTATATAATGAATGATTTCCCACGTTTATAAGTTACCTTGCTACCAGTGGCGTCGCGTGCTATCCGGCAACAATGTGCCTCATCCATTTAAAATTATTCAATACATCGAATTTACCGTGTGCACTGTGCACCCCCTGAATTTGACTTTTTACATGAGTTTAAATGGGTAGAGTACAGTGTTGTCAGATTGCACGCGACGCCACTGCTTGCTACTATGTTCTTAATTTTGATTTTTATTCGTAAAGCTAAGTCCGGAAAATCCCATGTTTCAATCAGTGGCGTATCGTGCAATTTGGCAACGTTGTATTGTGTCCATTGAAACCTATGTAAAAGGTCGAATGCGAAGGTGCTCATTGAATACCCAACAGCTCAATTTTTTTTAAAGGGTTTAAATGGACGAACTGCAACGTTGCCAAATTCAACTCTACGCCACTGGTTTGAATCCACGACCAAAGTCGATGATCTAAATGCACGAATCATGGGTAGGAAAAACTAACCCTAACCTAAAAATCTTCAATTTCGGTCGTGTATCTTTCAGACTGCCACTCTCGATAATCGTATCGCTCATTGTTCTTTACATACATATACAGGTTAGTTCTAAACTTTGTGTTAGGAGATCGGGGGGGGGGGGGGGGTTAGTGTCAGAACGTCTGAATGGAGGGGTAGGAAGGGGGAGGGGTTGTACGGATGTGAATGCAAATAACGTGCAGGGAGGGAATCGGGCAAGGGTAAGCTTGAGCCATGGGCGGATACAGAAATTCGTCTGTCTCTCTCTCCTCCCATTTGAATGCGTGCGTTAGAAAAGGACGTAGGAGGGGAGCCAAAGTCACTGCTGCTATCCTTTTCTAACATATAAGTTCAAACGGAAGGAGAGAGAGAAATACACATTCCTGGTATCCGCTCGTGGCTTGAGCGCGAAACGTGAACGAGAATGACAATGAGAATGTGGAGATGAGTGTTCCGTCCCTCGCTTCATATTCCCCCGGTTTCGTTTGGTTTCGAGAAATATTCGGAGTTGTGTGTTGGAATTAGAACGAACCAGTACCTGGACTAGGGATATTGGAGATGGGGCCGGCCGACGAGGAGGTCGAGGCGGACAGTCCGGAGGGCGAGGCAGTGAGACGACTTACTTCGACAACGCTGTGAAACTTGTACAAGGAATGCCGGATATCCTCCTCGGGAATTTCCTCCGGTACCTCCAACACGAATACCACAAATGTTTTCTGAGGTCGGCATGGTATCGGCACCTGAAATGAGCAAGAGAGCGGTCAACCAAGAGCAATGGAGAGTTGGAGAGAGTTGGAGAGAGAGAGAGAGAGAGAGAGAGAGAGAGAGAGAGGGGGAGAGAGAGAGAGAGAGAGAGAGAGAGAGAAGAGCAATGGAGAGAGAGAGGGAGAGAGAGAGAAAGGGAGACAGAGAGAGAGAAAGAGAGAGATTTACAGTATGGAGAATGGAGAGAGAAGAGCAATGGAGAGAGAAAGAGGGAGTGAGAGAGAGAGGGAGAGAGAGAGAGAGAGAGAGAAGGAGAGAGATTTACAGTATGTTTCACAAGTCCCTCAACCAAGAGCAATGGAGAGTTGGAGAGAGAGAGAGAGAGAGAGATAGAGAGAGATTTACAGTATGTTTCACAAGTCCTTCTAGAGTGGTCCAAACCCTCAGTCGGAAAGCTGTAGAAGCAGCTAGAGTCCCTGTATATCAAAGAGTCTCGCCATACGGGGTATAGATTCTGATTGGCTGTTAGATTTTAGGCTTTCACGGAGCTCAAGGAGGCGTTCTGTGTTATTCTCCATACGAGAACCGTTAAAACACCCCTACGAGGAGACGTACACGCCTTCTGGGTGAACCGAACCAATCAGAGTGGACGCCTCCTTAGATTTCTTCTTCGCGTGTCGAGACTCTTTGATATACAGGGACTCAAGAAGCAGCCATAGAGTTTATCTCAGATATGTAGGCGGAGCTCAACTGACATTTTTTGTGTGAATTTTTAACATCTAATCCGGCATTCTAGAATATGGATGTATCCTTCTTTTTTTTTTTTTTTTTTTTTTCCCCCTTCTTCTTCTTCTTCTTCTTCTTCTTCTTCTTAGCAAGGACCGATTCAGATGTAAAAACCTACACAAATAACGATGGTAGCACTGAAAACTTATGAAGTCCACTCTGAAATTCATACTATTCTTTCAAATGCGAGATCGTAATGGCGGCGCTGGGCACTGATAATGGGATATATTCCCATCTAATGATACTGGCACGCCATCACGAAGTGGCCAAATAAGTGATGACTTTCCTTTTACACTGAGGTCAACAGGTTTGGGGTTTAGGGGCGTGCCGTCATAACTACCCTACCCACGACATTTTAAAACCACACGCTCACACTCCATTCTATAATTTAGAATTTTTGGCTTTTTAATGGTGCATTGCTTGGGTTGGGAAAGTAATACATCTCAGCCAACCATTCAAATCAAGTTTTAGAATGAAAAGTGCAGTTTTAAAATTATGTGATTGGGACAGTCATTATCACTGAAAGAAATGATTTCTTAGTCCAAGTAATATTACTAGAAACACAACCACATGTAAACCACAGAAAGTCTAGTACTTTGACCAGAAATTGCTTGTGTTAATACTAGAATATGGTTATAAAACTAGAATTTCATCAACATTTTCAAGAGCAATGGTTTAAATACTAGAATTCTGGTAATTGTACTATCCTTTGCACAGTGGCGGACTGGGGCAAAAAGGCCCGGGGTGCTGGGGTCCGGGATTTGGGGAAAGGGGCCCGAACTATGTACTGTTCCAGAGAGGAGGGGAGCGGACATGGAGGGGCCCGGGGTGCTGCAGCATCCTGGCACCCCGGCCCAGTCCGCCCCTGCCTTTGCATTGCGGTTCACTTATCGTCATGTTTTTGGTAATATTTTTTTTTTCACTGATAAAATAACTCAGTAATTTTATGAAAATTCTTGATATTTTGATGTCACGGAAATTTTCGACCCAAGGGGGTGGTTTGATGGTTCCAAGAGATTTCGTTCAATCCTAATGCGTCCAACACAAGTTTCGTCCAAAAAAGCTCGTCCAATGTAAATTAGTCCAATGTAAACTGGCCATTATTATTTTGTCCAAAGCACTCCTTTGTCCAACATACAGTTTACCCACATTATATTCAGTCCATTTTGAATCGAAAAAATGGACGATTCATCAATTTCGTCCAATATTTTGAAACATTCGAGGAAATCAACAAATCAACGGAACGCACTAATACACATTGGAAGAAATGAACAATCTTATTTTATCTATCAAAAGGGATCATTTAACTACCCCATCCCATCGTAATATTGAATGTTATCTTTGTAGATAGAGCATAGTGCTCAGTGATGAAGAAATAAAGATACCTATTTTTAATAGAGGTTTACATATGAATACTTGAATCTTGTGCAGAGCGCGCATCTTCTCATTTTTGGACGTATTGTTTTCGGCCAATTTTCCTGTTGGAGAAAAGTAAACTCTGGACATTTTTAAATTTGGACAACAATTTACATTGGACAAAATAGTAAGTTGGACAGAAAAAAATTGGACATTTTTGCATTGGACGAAATCTCTGCTAACCGATTTGATTTTTCTTTCGAAGCACTCTCCACACACTCCAAACGGCGAATCTGAAACTGCATCTGTCAGGGCTGCCGTTTTGCGTATGATCAATGCTATTTTTCAATTCACCGATGATTCCACCGGCTGAGAAAAGATTACACAGTTCAATTCCGTGTATGACTGTAATAAACTAAAAGACTCGCATCTGTAATCTTTTCTCAACCGGTGGAGTCGTCAATGACTTTAAAAAAACTTGCGGATATTTTAATGAATCAACGGAGTTTCCACCGATTAAGGAAAGATTACAGATCAGAGTATTTTTGTGCATTACAGTCACACACTGAACTGAACAGTGTAATCTTTTCTCAACCGGTGGAATCATCGGTGAATAGAAAAATAGCATTGATTATACGCAAAACGGCAGCCCTGGCATCTGTGAGGATAATGTTAACTTGGTTGAGAACTTTTAGATCCTACTGTATCAATAGTGCGCCGAGTTCTATTAATAATCCCTCCACTCCTGCTTCAACGCTCTCCAATTGTGATCCTGCGCTCTCCTCCCCCTTCTCTCTCTCTCTCATTCATACACAATTTTCTATTCTCCCTCTCACTTTTGCCGTTTCCCTTTTGGGTCCCGCCCTTACCATTGGAGTCCCGCGATCGTTATCCTATCCCGCATTTCATCAACTGACTGCGCCACGAGAAAGTTTCCGGATGCAATGTTGCAGAAGAGTGACCATGCATTGATCATTGATCAAACTTAACCCGTAAATGCACCGTGTCCTCTCTGACATGAAACCAAGTATATGCGAAGTGATCCACTATAATTGTGAAATGAATTTATCAATCGCACGAAAACAGTTTCAATCTTCATAAATCGGAAAAGCTATCGGGATGTGGATTTCTCCGTTATGGGTTTTGAGTTGGAATCCTAATGCAAACTGATCTTTATCCAATATCATAACCTTTTGTTATACATTTCTCACAGCCGTTTTTTTTGTTACACAGACGTCACAATCTCACTATGATTCATGCTATAAAACCACTTTAATAGTTTCGAAACAAACGTGAAGCCATGTAGGTAGTTAGTGTCGAATAGCCATATATGTTTCCCCGAAATATTAACAAAAAAAATCTAATTTTATTTGAAGAGTTCAGGGAAAGAACCGATAGTCACAAAAACTCAGTTTTGGTGTAAGCTGGAGGAATGGGGAAATTAAATTTAAAGGTTATTATTTCTCACAAGAATGAAGCTCTTGCACGGTTTTGCTGTAGGCAAATGGAGTATCAATTCCAATGTAAAATGCTGCGAAAATAACGACGAGACCATTAAAAAAGTCTAAAACTCACTCTTCGCAGAGAAGACTTAACTTGAAATTTCGGGTGACCACCCTTGCATGTATGCACCAACCTTGGATTTGGACCCCAAACAAAAGAACATAACCTACGAATTTGAACATTGAGATCAATGACTTTGATTTCAAAAAGTAAATTTGAAGGAATTAAATGTCCATTAATACGCATTTTGTCACTATAGGAGCACGGTGAGAACTACATATAAGTTCTAAGTAGCGTAATAAACGAGGAAGACGGCACGTAATTTCATGTCCTGTTCTTTTGTTTGAAGCCCGAATCCAAAGGTTGGTGCATACATGCAAGGGTGGTCACCCGAAATTTCAAGTTAAGTCTTCTCTGCGAGGAGTGAGTTTTAGACTTTTTTAATGGTCTCATTGTTATTTTCGCATCATTTTACATCAGAATTGATAGGCCATTTGTCTACAGCAAAACCTTGCAAGAGCTCCATTAATGTGCATGTGCATGTTTTTGCTACGGCAATAAATAGGAACGATTCGGTTTAAAATCGTGTGAAAATCACAATTAGAGTATTTAACAGTTTCAAAATCCTCTATCGTAAACCAACTAAAGACGTTTATGAAAGTCATATTTATAAGATGGCGGTTGAAAGGGAGAATCAACCCTGCATTGCATCACAAGCACCAAAAGATGGCCGATGACGGCCCCTTATAATGTTAGAAAAAATGTAAACAAATACGTCGTACTTCCTCATAGTACTTAAATTTGTGTGGTTCTGTTAGTTTTTCCGGAAAATTTTCACCTTCTCTTTATTGTTTGTGCAGATTACTATGATGAATATTTTATGTTTGGGCCGATTTTCTGATATTCTGAAAAGGAAACGCCGGGCGAGAACCTACTTTGTCGAATGCCATCGTTGGCCATCTTTTCTGATCGTGGTGCATGCATGCTGATTGCAGGGTTGATTCGCCCTTTCAACCTCCATCATAGGTTTTCCTTAAAATGCCTTTCGTTGTTTTAGGAATGGATTTCAATACTTTCTGATACTTTCAATGTGGTTTTTATGCGATTTTACACCAGAATCAACCCTACATACTGCTGTAGTGAAACACTGAAAAAAAAAGTTCTATCTCTACCGAATACATGCTTCGGGAAGCTGAAGGAGGCATATCCGAAGCAAAGTTCTGTGACTAGCGGGCTTTCCGTCGGGAGTAGCGAGCCACATGCTCTAGTAGTCCCGAACCTCTTGCTTCGGCAATGCGATGTAGGCGGGCAACACGTGCAATGACATACAATTAGCAGGACCTGCCGCCATCTTTTCTCTGTTAATTATCAGAGTAGAACGGGTTCACTCTTGAAATCAATTCACTCGGAGAATTTGTCATCGGCGATCTCTGAAAGAACGTTACGATATAATTTAGGAGCATTCACAGAGTTTGCTCACTTAACTCAGCGCGTCGTAAAGGGTGTGCGCCTCGGAGCGCTACCCGTATATACGCAGCAATCAGGCCCCATGTTCTACAAGCACTGGGCACCTCAGTGGAAACGTACTGGACCCCGGAGTGATACATCCCCGGTTCGATCCTGGGTAGCGGCACGTTCTTTTTCACTCTTCTTTATACAGGGGGTAAAAAAAAACAAGCAGATAGTTCTGACACTACAGTGTCAGAGAAGGCGCACCTTGAGCAAATTTGGTCCCTCATAAATTAAATTCCATTTCCATCATCTCAAAAATAATCTGTCCTGCAAAAATCCGGGTCCAAACAAGGGTGCGGCGAGAGGGTAGGGGTTAGGACCACTACGTGCGATCTGAGGACAAAACCCTTCGAATATTCCACCATCTCAAAAAAAAAACTGTCCAGCAAAAGTTCAAGTTCGAACCTGAAAGCGGCGAGTGGGGGGGGGGGGAGGGGGCGGTAGGACCACTCCGGACAATCATAGAACAATTCCTTCGAATTTCCCACTGCACATCACTAAACGCACGTAATAAACAATCAAATACTCATAAAACAATTTTGAACCCCCCTTTAGTAAAAAGGTAGTCAACAATATAGTATGTCCCGCAAAATGGGGAAATGAAAAAGTGATCAGTAGTAAGAAGAAATCAAACCATGCCGAGTCATTGGTTATTAGTCCAGCCAGTCAGACCCCAACGCTTTTAAAACAGCTTAGATCAGCTCCAAGATGCTAATGAGACCGGAAATGTTTCTCGCAGTTTCTTGAAAGTAATCTTGGAGTCCACTGAAGGCATTTTTTCCCATGCAAAAATTGGTCTGCAGGTTAACTGGCAGTGACGGCTCTATCAATTTGGCAACACTGTTTTTGTCTCTATTGATTGTATATGTAAAATGATCGTTTTTTGGGTAGGCGACTGGCCTCGCCAAGAATCGATTATTTTTCATGATGTGTTAAAGTAGAGAAAAAAACAATGTTGCCATATTCCATTAGCTGGCACCGTTCTTTGGTTCCCCGGTAAAAAATTTGAACGTGAAGTGTGATGCCAAGTAAACAAAGAACGCCATGGCAAAACGTAAGAAAAGATGAAGAAGTTACAGTGAGTCAAAAGACATCTATCCTAAATGTCCCCATGACGTCCCACGACTGGTGACAGGCATTCGATCCGCGCACAATGGCCGAAATACGTCAATCAAATCTCGAAATGATAAAAATAAACTGTAGGGAATACCCTACGAACACTTTCTCACACCATTTTTATCTGAGGAAGACCCCCAGACCCCCCCCCCCACCGCTAAAGAATTCTGGAGGAGACCCCAAACCCCCCTAAAGAATTCTGGGGAGACCCTCAACCCCCCCCCCCCCAAATTTCAAATATTTTCACCTCCGGACATAACTCTGCCTTCAATCCGAAGAGTTTGCAATTTTGTAGGAGTAGTTGCCTATTTTGTTATTTGAAGGCTAATTGAGAGCCTTAATCTGATGTTGCTTATAACAGGGTCTTGAGTAATTCCAGATTCCAATAAGTTTTTATCTTTGAGCTGCATTCATTATATTTGCTCTCTGTTCTATTTTTGGGAGTTTCTTTTTCCCTTAGTTTTTATACCTAGCAGGTCGAAATGTACTGATTCTTGCATTTCCTCCATTGGTACTATGTTTGGTTTCTTCTTTCAAACTGTGGATCTTCAAAATAATTTTTTTGTTTAATAGATTAACCCCCCTCCAAAGATGTACTTAAGTAAGTCGTAGATTGCGCAAACAAAATTTCAACAAAATTCATTCAGCCATTTTTGATTGACTTTTCTTTATAAAATTAATTTTCCTTGAATATTCTATTTTTTGGTGTGATGAACCCTATATTGCTTTAAACAGCTTTAGACTTAAAGGTTGTATATTGTAGTAATACATTGGAAAGAAATTTCTGCCTAGGCTGGTTGCAAACGTTTTGATGAAATTTTTCATCGAACTTAATTGAGTCATACTTGAATTACTTATTCCAATCATTATGTTTGTCTTCATTTTTGCTTACTATTATAGTTTCAAAAGATTTTTGCTCGATTGTACCTATATTGCCCCTCGAAACGGTCTTAAGGTTTTTATGAGGACTGTACCAGAAAAATATTTTAGTGCACACAGTGCAGTGTTTAATGTATTTTTTTAACACATTATGTTTGTGAAAAGTTTTGTCAAAATCCATCCCATTAATGATTAACTCCAAGTTTAAATTAATTCCTCACTTTCATTTTTTCTTTTTTTTGGACAAACACCCTTTTTTGATTTTTTTAACTCTCTTAAGGGTTGTATATTGTAACTGTAAGGGCTACTTTCTTTTGTAAACTAATTGTAGATTTTATTTGCCGATTTTGTCAAAAATTTATTGGACCAAACAGGAATTATCCGAAATAATAAGATTATGTTTTTATTTGCTTATATACCCATATTTTTTTCTCAATCGCACCTATATTGCCTCTTGAAAAGGTCTAATCGGTTGTTTATGGTGATCAAGAGAGGAAAGTATGTTAGTACTTTGATAGTAGATTGTGTGTAAAAAGTTCATGAAAATTCATCCAGCCATTATTGATTGACTCCAAGTTTTAAGATTACTTAATTTCTCACGATAATTCCATTTTTTTGGGTCGAGCGCACCTATTTTTATTTTTTAAACGGTTTTGAGGGTTGAATATTGTAACTATGAGGGTTTATTTTATAGTAGGCTGAATGTAGATTTTTTTCGCTAACTTTCATCCAAATTGATTGAACCAAACCTGAACCATCCCAAATAATAGGATTATATTTTTATTTGCTCATATTCCCAAATTTTTTGCTCAATCGCACCTATTTACCTCTTGAAATGGTTTTATTGGTTGTTTTTGGTGACACAGGGGAGGAAAGTATGTTAGTACTTTGATAGTAGATTGTGTGTAAAAGTTTCATGAAAATTCATCCAGCCATTTTTGATTGACTCCAAGTTTTAAGATTACTTAATTTCTCACGATAATTCCATTTTTTGGCTCGAGCGCACATTTTTGATTTTTTAAACGGTTTTGAGGGTTGAATATTGTAAGTATGAGTGGTTTATTTTATAGTAGGCTGAATGTAGATTTTTTTCGCTAACTTTCATCCAAATTTATTGAACCAAACCTGAACCATCCCAAATAATAGGATTATATTTTTATTTGCTCATATTCCCAAGTTTTTTGCTCAATCGCACCTATATTACCTCTTGAAATGGTTTTATTGGTTGTTTTTTGGGGACACAGAGAGGAAAATATTTAAGTTTATTGATAAGATAGTGTGTACAAAGTTTTATCAAAATTCATGGAGCCATTATTGATTGACTCCAAGTTTTTAAAATTGATTTCTCACGATAATTCTATTTTTTGGCTCGAGCGCGTTTTTTTTTTGATTTTAATCAGTTTTTAGGAATGAAAATAGGAACTATAAGTGGTTTATTCTATAGTAGGCTGAAAATGGATTTTTTTTTGCTAACTTTCATCAAAATTGATTGAGCCAAACTTGAATTATTCCATTTTTATTCATTTTTTCCATTTTACCATTGATTTTAGTGAAAATCATTTTTTCCCCATAACTACCCTAAAAGTCAAAATTTCAAAAAAACAAAATAAGGGCCTCTGGGGAATCTAAACGCAACAACTGTGCAAAATCTGGATGCATAAGGATCAATGGTTCAATAGTTATGCCTAGGTACGGAGTGACGGACAACCGGACTGACGGACAGACGCCAAAAGGATTTTTTTACCTAAATCTCTCTAAGTCAGAGAGGGTTAAGAAATATGAAAATATGATGGAATGATGTTCTTATGGATGGTATTAGACATGATGAGAGGCCATTACTTTGACTAAATCATGATTGACTTTGTTGTGAGAGGCCAACTATCGTAACAAAATACCTTGAAAATCTCTGCGCCATCAGAAGAAATTGACTCGCTAACACAATTTTCAGAAAGAAATGGATCGCTGACTCATATTTCAGCATAAAAGACGCTAACTTACTTTTAACCAAATTGTGAGGCGCAAACTCAATTTACTACAAAAGTCTAAGTGCGAAACTTTTAGGCATGACTGATCAACCTCAAAACACCTAATCAGTCTCTAATTCTGATCATTAGCGTTAAAAATATTTAAATATTAAAAGTGAACACTGAACAGTCATCAGTTCAACCAAAGAAAAATAAGAATTCTGACCATTGAGATAGTGAAAGTCTTGCTGCTTGGACTCTCCGTTTTGCGTTTGACCAAACGCTATAATTAATTATAATAATTACATTTACATGAAAAAAAAAAAAAACATCACTCAGAACGGCAATTGATTGGTTCACTTGATCACCTAGAATAAATACCGGGACAATGGGGCTATTGCACACTTTTTCTATAAGCGATTTAATAGTCGATTATGGCGTAAAAACCTCAAAAAATAACGATGGCGGCACTAAAAACTTCCAAAATCCACTCCTAAACTCAATAAACGCAGTTATTTGCGCGAGCGTAATGGTGGCCGAAGGCACTAACAATGGGAGATTCCCATCTAACAATTCTGAAACTCCATCAAGAAGTGACCAATAAGAGACTACTTTCATTTGACACCGGTGTCACTTGGTGTTGCAGTACCATTCATCGGATGTGGATCATCACTCTGATGACTAATTACTCTGTGAATCATCCTTGTCAGCATAGAAAGAGTGACGAAATTAAGATAGGAATCTCCCATTGTTAGTGCCTTCGGCCACCATTACGCTCGCGCAAACAACTGCGTTTATTGAGTTTAGGAGTGGATTTTGGAAGTTTTTAGTGCCGCCATCGTTATTTTTTGAGATTTTTACGCCATAATCGACTATTAAATCGCTTATAGCAAAAGTGTGCAATAGCCCCATTTGAAATCATCACTAATCAGAAAGTGAGGTTAGTAAAAATTTTTGAAGTAGAATAACTTTAAGAAAACGTGAATCAATGAACATCTAATTACTTCCAACACACTCGAAATTCAGTCGTGATTGGGAAAACATTAACTTTTCAAATGAAATTGGCATTAAAAAAAAACAGGAAACAACCTAAAAATCACGACATCAAAAAAGCTCATTTTGCCATTTGACCACAAGGGGGCGTAGTATACTCTATTGAGTAGCAGACCGATTTCAATAGGCGCACGTAGTACCTACGGTGCGCCTAAAAGGAGCAGCTCCGAATAACTCGAGTTTGGGTTCGAATTTAATAAAACGCTGAAACACGAGTTCCATTATTTTGAGGGGGACATCTTTTAGGGGGGTTGCCAAATTCCAGGCCCCCCAGGGGGGCGGGTACGGGGGTCACCGCCCCCCTAAATCACATTTCTCAAATGGCGACCCCTAATTTTTATTACATAACTTTGAAGAACATCAAATTCTAAGCATTTTGGCGCAAACCGCAGGTCGATATCGTTTTTCGTGTTCGAGATATCGAAAGTCAAAGTTCGATTTTGACCCATTTTCAAAAATTCATAACTCCCACTAAAAAATTCGGAATTTAAAAAACTTTTAGCTTAAAATGCTTTACAAAACAAGTCCTTTTCAGAAAAAAATACAACTGTCCAGGAAATTTGAATTTTAGGCTCCGAAAAAATTATTCAAAATTTTCGAAAATTTTGAATCGGCGATATTCTTGTAAAACGGCCAGAATCGACAATTTTGGCTTAAAACCTGTTGGCTGAGTCCAAATGAGCGATGCAAAGCGCTTAAAAGCTCAAGAAAGTCTCAAAATCACCGTTCAAATGATCAAACTCAGTATTGAGAAAACTGCTAAATTTAGAGTCAAGAAACACCTCTCTCTCGGGCTTTAATGGGGTTTTGGGGACTTTAGAGAGCTTTGCATCGCTCATTTGGACTCAGCCGACAGGTTTTAAGCCAAAATTGTCGATTCTGGCCGTTTTACAAGAATATCGCCGATTCAAAATTTTCGAAAATTTTGAATAATTTTTTCGGAGCCTAAAATTCAAATTTCCTGGACAGTTGTATTTTTTTCTGAAAAGGACTTGTTTTGTAAAGCATTTTAAGCTAAAAGTTTTTTAAATTCCGAATTTTTTAGTGGGAGTTATGAATTTTTGAAAATGGGTCAAAATCGAACTTTGACTTTCGATATCTCGAACACGAAAAACGATATCGACCTGCGGTTTGCGCCAAAATGCTTAGAATTTGATGTTCTTCAAAGTTATGTAATAAAAATTAGGGGTCGCCATTTGAGAAATGTGATTTAGGGGGGCGGTGACCCCCGTACCCGCCCCCCTGGGGGGGCCTGGAATTTGGCAACCCCCCTAAAAGATGTCCTCCTCAAAATAATGGAACCCGTGTTTCAGCATTTTATTAAATTCGAACCTAAACTCGAGTTATTCGGAGCTGCTCCTTTTTTTTTTTTACACCCTGTATACATTCCCGAAGCACGTGCTTATGTACTACCGAGCTTTGCTCCGCGAAGCTATCTGAATCAGCACGTGCTTCGGCTCTACCGAAGCAATAGGTGTACTACCGGAGCTCAGTTCTTTCAGTGAGGTGTGCAACAGACCCGTTGTCTTGCGCTTCTGCACTCTGTAGATCACTATTCAATTTTTACTCTTGCATCCTGTTAGATGACCACATGAAAACTTTAATTTTGATTTTTGTGACGTTTTTCGTTTTTCCCTCCGATTCCTCATTTGGGAGCATTCGGGGAAAAAACAGGAGTTACGGACGCATAATACACCTTAGTTTATTCGTATTGATGACCAATACCAATCGACATAGTTTCAATTTATTCTTGACAGTAAAAGTGACCATTAATTATTATTTTCAAAATAATATTCCTCAGAGTGCCTTCAATTCAACGCGTATGCAAAATTAGCGCAGCTATATATATAAATATTCAACTATTCTCTTAATTTAAGCGAACGAGCATGGGTGTATGGAAGGAATTTGGGTTATTTCGGAGTTAAAGGGTTAAGCTCACCTTTTTGTAGAATCGGGCCCCGGTGACTTTGTGGAAGCCTTTTTTGAAAGTCACTTGGTAGTCCTCCGGCTCGGCGAATTTGAAAAGGATACCCGTAGCCGTTTTCGTTAGCGAGAAAGGGCCTTTAAAGTTCATCTTTTCGCAGATCGCACTTGCTTTCTCCATGTTTAGCTCGTTGCTGGGAGTCAGTAGAAAAGCGCCTTTGGCTAGGAAATTCTCGGTGTCCGACAGTTCTGAATCTGTGTCGTCATTGTCGTTATCACTTTGACAAGAGCTCGCCCGTTGATCTGCTGAACCGCTTTTCTGCAAGAATTCGGTCAAGTAATTAAAATGCAATTTCGATTCAGGTTATAAGTAGTTCCAGAGATCCACTGTGAAACACACGGAAAAAAAACTACGGTGAAAATAACCATACGGATACCTGATTTTGGCACCTGCTAGATGTTATGGTAATGTTAACCAGAAGTATACTATGTTTGACTAGGTACTGGGGTGATGTTACCTAATTGCATGTCGAATTTACTCAAAGTATCGGTAAATGTACCATACTTCTGGTCAAGTTTACCATAACATCTAGCAGGTGCCAAAATCAGGTATCCGTATGGTTATTTTCATTAATCTTTTATTCCGTGCAGGACATTTTGCTAACGCCGATAGTTAATATAGGAACTGCAGCATAATTCAAACGTTATAATATAGCAAACAAATGAATATTTCTGTCAAAAATGTTTCCTATTTTAGTAAGTAAAAAAAAAAAAAAAAAAAAAAAACCGTATATTTAATGATACATGGAAATCTCACAGCTTTCGAGGAGTCAAAAGGTAATTTTGCCATGATGGAATGACAAATAGCCAATCGGTTAACCCGCCGGTTTTGACAATTGAAAAGCAACACAATTTCAATGATTCACAAAATTTACGGCCCTTCATAGCAGCTCTTGCTAGGAAAAAAAAAAAAAAAAAAAAAAAAAAAAAAAACCGCTTACAGCTGAAATATTAATTATTTAGTAACGTTATCCATTTTTATGATGCAGTAGTATGATATAAATGATATAAACGCCACAACCCAAAATCGTGGTTATTTGTATTAAATCTGATGAGTAGAATGGAGCTGTTGCAAACTTTTGCTACAGGCTTATTAATAGTTAATGAGGGGGTAATACCCTGTAAAAATAACGATTAGCGCACTAAAAAAACACGAAATCCACTCCTAAACTAACAAAATGCTTTTAAACGCGAGACCGTAATGGCGGCCGGGGCCGCGGTTTGCATTGGGTTTCCCTATCTTCAATCAGCGCCATCTACAGGAGGTAGTCTCGCAACACCACACAAGAAGAAGAAGAAGCACACAATTGCCATAAGAAAGCCGCGGCCTCGGCCGCCATTACGGTCTCGCGTTTAAAAGCATTTTGTGAGTTTATGAGTGGATTTCGTGATTTTTTAGTGCGCTAATCGTTATTTTTACAGGGTATTACCACATAATCAACTATTAATAAGCCTGTAGCAAAAGTTTGCAACAGCTCCATTAGAATATAACTTTATTTTTAGGTAGTATGACTGTATCACAGTAGTACATTGTTTTCGTGTTCAGGTTAAGAATGTCACAACCAATCCAATTTGGACCACAAAGATATTTTTCATCTCATGAGCCCTATAAAAACACTTAATGTACACTTAATAACACTTAATGTGAAGAACACTTCCGGTGGCATTTTAATGTTATCGCATGCTGAATTCTCCGGAAGAACATCCTTGATGCGTTGGCGTAGCGTGCAATTTGGCAACGTTGTACTGTGTCCGTTTAAACCCATGCCAAAAGGTTGAATGCGAAGGTGTTAACCGAAAACCTGATATTCCGATCTTTTTCATGGGTTTAAATGGACGACACTACACCACTGTCTTGATATTTTACGCGCCCCACTCATACAAACTGCCTCAATTCGAGATTGTTGAGACACGTCTGACAAATATTATACGAATGAATCTAGCTTCATAAATAACATTAATGTAGCAAATGTTGTTACATCCCCGGTCATAAAATGAAAAACTTTCTGGATGAGAATTGCGCGATCATCTCAAGGGCAAAATTTTTATGGGAGTCTCAACTAATTAACAGTAAAAACTCCAGGAAATTAGTTTTACTGACGAAGTTTTATAAATTGTGCTCTTCTGCAAAATAACGCGTTATTATTATCATTTTTAAAAAAAAAAAAAAAAAAAAAAAAAAAAAAAAAAAAAAAAAAAAAAAAAACGTTGGCACATTAACGAGTATGATTTCTTCCTTATAACCACTTTGTTGGTATGAATTCATATAATGAGTTGTGAAAATCTAACGACCACCACTTAAACATAAAATTCGTAATTTTGTAATTAACTCGTAAACATAAAATTGACAAAAAATGTTAATAATATCATAGAATTTTTTTCCGATTGTTGGCTCTGAGTCTGTAATATTCTATGACTTCCTATTTACGAGTAAAATGCTTTTGAAGTTTTGGTGACATTTTTGGCGTAGGTCTAATAACGTCATGAATTATTCGAGAAAGCCATACTAAAACTAATATTATGAAACCTATATAAATTAATTTGTAAGTGCACTTTAAATTTCTATTTCTTGTATTTTCATTGCTTGAAAAAAAAAAAAAAAAAAAAAAAAAAAAAAAATCTAAAAACCGATATCCGGGGGTTCGTGGTTCTAAAAAGTTTCACTCGCTGCCTGATAGATTCAACAAGTAACGCAGCGAAAATTTCTCTATTCCACTCTCCTCTCCTTTGGAACACGTATGTAGGAGACAAGAATAGGCAATAAGGAGAGAAAACCCGCTCTTTTAATCAATTTTACTCGTGAAGAAAACTTTCTTGTTTCAATTACGGAATGTATCATTAAATACGGACCAATAAAAAAATTTTTTCTAAAATAACTATAAATAATAGCAGTTGCAAGGGTCTGAAATGTTGTGTGTTTGATAAAGAAAATGCAAGTACTTGATGAGCTCAGAACAAAGATGCTTTTGGTTTCTAAACTTGTCCCATTGTTCAAGAGATGAAATTTTGGCCCAAAATACATTGTTTTAAATGAGAACTCCGCTTAGTGACGTCACCATGCACACGATTCTTCAAAACTTTACACGAGTGTATCTTAAAAATCGGGATAAAAAAACCAAAGGCACCACTGTTCTTAGCTCATCAAGTACTACCACTTTCTTTATAAAAAACACATTTCAGACCCTTGCAACGGCCCCATTCTTACTGACTCAGCAATACTTTCCCGCAGCAAATGGGGCTCTTGCAAACTTTGGCTGTGAGTAAATGAATGGTCCAATCTGATGTAAAAACCAGCGAAAATCACGAAACGCACAATGAGAAAGTGTAAAATTCAGTAATAAACTCACATAACTGCCTTAACGACAAGGTCGTAATGGCGGTTCAACGCAAGTATCATGGGAGATTGATTCCTGTCTAATTTGTCACTTTCTCTACAGAAACACAGAGATATGTCACAATTTAGATAGGAATATCCCATGATACCTGCGTCTCTTTGCCATTAAGCCCAATTTTGAAAGTAAATTGTGCGATTTCTTAGTGTACTCATCGTCATTTTTACAGGATTTTATGCAAGAATCAACTCTTCGATTCCCTGTAGCAAAAGTTTGCAAGAGCCCCATTAGCAAAACGTTCGATTGAATCTAAAAGAATTCCATGGAATTTTAAGATTTATAAGAACCAAGTATCCTTCCACCTTATTCGATAAACTAAAGGCTGCTAAGAACAAAAGGTAGCCTATCGGAAGAAGCGGAAGGATACTTAGATATAGAGCTCTAATTTTTCATAGAATCTTTAGAAGGACCAATGGCAGCGCTTCTATTATCAAGAACAAAGGGGTAGCCTATCAAAAGGAACGGAAGGATACTTAGTTATAGAGCTCTACTTTTTTAAAAAATCTTTAGAAGGACCAATAACGGACCTTCATTTATCCAGTCCAACGACCATGTCCAATAATTTCGAAATTTAGCCTGCTGGTTCCGTTTTTCTGGATTAAACCAATTCTAATATGACTTATTTCATTAAAAAGGAGGCATACAAATCTTCTCGTAGCACCATCAAATTGACAGGCCATGGGCGGATACAGGGAATTGTCTTTCTCTCTTTCCTCCCATTTGAAAACGTGCAATAGAAAAGGACAGAAGAGGGGGCCAAAGTCACGTGATGGCCCCCTCTACTGTCCTTTTCTCACACATATGTTCAAATGGAGGAAGAGAGAGAAAGACAATTCTCTGTATCCGCCCATGTGACAGGCGTTACTTTTATGTGCCTCCTTTTTTCTGTGCCTTGCTCGCCTCAAGATAAGAAATCCTTCTTCACAATCCACGCACAGTAGACTGAAACATGGAATTTCCTGGACATAATTTTACGGACAAACAAAATTAAGGCCAAGAACCAAGGTACTTATATTTAATAGGTATGCTCGACTCGCTTCCCGCGTCATCTTCAGTGACGCGCAGTTCAAAAAGCAATTCCAAGATGGCCAACAAAAGAAGAAAAATTGTATACTCTTTCCAGAAAACATCGGGCTGTTTCCTGCTTTCCTGGAGAGGGAAGCCCAATGTTTTCTGGAAAGAGTAGATATAAAAGTTTTCTTCTTTTGTCGGCCATCTTGGAATTTCTTTTTGAACTGCGCGTCACTGAAGATTACGCGGGAAGCGAGTCGAGCATACCTGTTAAATATAAGTACTTTGGCCATGAACAATAAATAGCAAGATCACTTAAAAATGTGTAAATTAATGGAACTCTAGCTAATTTTGAATACTCGATTGAATAGTTAATTTTTTAAGTAAAATTCAGCAAAATTTACAAAATGCACTCACAGACTCACAAAATGACATGATAGTTTAGGGTGCGTTATTGCAAAACCACGCATGTACCATGGGAGATTCCTATCTAATTTTCGGATTTTCTCTGTGTGTTTCCACAGAAAGAGAGACAAAATAGACAAGTATCTCTTATGATTCCAGCATAGCTCCGCCACTTTTGCTCTTAAATGCCGGAGTAACGCAGATGTCACGGAGATTCCTGTCTAATTTATCTCTGTCTCTAGAGACACACATGCAGAGGAAAACCTCAAAATAGATGGGAATCTTCCATGGTACCTGCGAAGCTTTACTATTATGCCGTTAACTCTATATTTTACTGTGCTCATCGTAATTTTTGCTGGGTTTTACCCAACTAACAATTCAATCGCTTAAAGCAAAAATGGAGCAGTTTCAAGGGTCTAAAAAGTTGTGTTTTTTTGTCAAAAAAAAAAAATAAACTATAAATGAAAATACTTGATGAGCTGAGAACAAAGATGCCTTTGGTTTCTAATTAAGTTCCGTTGTTCCGGAGATGAGACTTTGGCCCCCATAATACATTGTTTTAAATGGGAATTCCGCGTAGCGACGTCACTACGCATACGATTTTTTAAAACTTTACACGTGTGTATCTCCAAAACCGGGAATCTTAGGAAGAGACCAAATCAGTAACGTAATTTGCGGGGGGGGGGCGTAGAGGAGGAACCTGCCCCCCCCCCCCCGGGTCGGCCAAATGTAAAAAAGTGATTATTTTTTTCTTCTTTTTTTTTAGAAGAAAAAAAGTTTCAAATTAAAATTTTGGTGGTCATTAACGAGTTTTGTTGGGATTTAGGGCAATCATATTGATGAGCAAAAAAAAGTTATCACATTTTCGCCCCCCCCCCCCAAGTCGAACTCGAAATGACGCCCCTGAACCAAATGCACTATTGTTCTCAGCTTAACAAATACTATCATTTACACTTTAAAAAACACGAAATATCAGTCCCTGCAACTCCACCACTGTCGTCACTTTCCCTAAGCATAGGAAGGAAGATTCACAAACTAATGTAATTTGACAACTTTACACGTGCGTATCTCCAAACCCGGGAAACTTAGGAAAAAAACAAAGGCACTATTGTTCTCAGCTCAACAATTACTATAATTTTCTCCATAAAAACACAACATTTCAGACCCTTGCAACTACCCATTATTGGAAGAGTTCCATCTTCGAGCTTAAAATGAGTAAAAGGACGTGATTTTTGCAAGAAATTGTTCAATCTAAATTGTTTTAAAAGAAAAAAACAAAATGAACAAACTTCATTTTTTCATGCCGCGGAAAGAAAAAGATTAGTAGAATTTACCATCTGCATAGCTGATTTTGGAATCTGCTTTCAAGTATGGTAAATACCATCATATGGTAAATGCAACGTATCTTGTGGTAAATTAACCTGGTGGTGCATTTCACCCACGAAGAAAAATTTCTGATTGAAATTACGGAACGAAGGAAGAAATTGGGGTAAAAAGAAATTCCCTTTAAAATAAAAAGAATTCTTATTGATTCAACCAGAATTATCATTGGTCCAATTGAACGTTCTGATGATTCAGAAGAACCACAAGAAAGAATCGTTTAATCAACAAGAATTCTTACTATTTTAATGGGAATTTCTTTTTACCCCAAATTTCTTTCTACGTCCCGTAATTTCAATCAGAAATTTTTCTCCGTGCACAAGGTACGTTGTATTTTCCATCTGATAGTGAAATTTACCATACTTGAAAGTAGACTCCAAAATAAGCTATGCAGATGGCAAATTCTAACAGTTTTTTTTCCGTGTGTCCGAAAAAAATCTTTGTTTCGATCCACTGTGCCACACTCATAAATATAGGTATAGAATCACCTGTTCGGCCCATTTCCCAGCATCCGGCTGACTTAGCCTAGACATGGATGAACTTCTGCTCCGACTCCTACTCCTGCTGCTGCTGCTCCCGCCGGCCGCTGATCCCGCTGATCCCGCTGATAGACGCTGATTCGTTGTCGCCGTCGACGTCACGCTGGGCACTTTCAAGAAACACTCGCCGTCAGCACCGCCGCTTCCAACCTCGCCGGACTCCGAACCCTTCGCGCTGCTACTATCACAAACACTTTCCCTTTCTGTTGACATGAACAGAACACACACTGACACACTGAAAAACACTGCCTGCCACACGCGGTCTCCGCGATCGGTCGATCGAGCCACTGCGCCGGTAATCGGTGATTGGTGAGTTCGGTGGGTGGTTTGGAACTGGTGGGTGATGAAACGTGAAACGGTGAACGGTGAGCTTATTTTGGAGCTAAGCCTCGAGACTTGGGATCAACAAAGAAAAAGCGAGGGAGATCGAGCAAGAATATTATTCATCGCGTACGGACCCGACCCAGCCAGCTGACTGACTGATGGACGGAGACGATCATCCGGCCAGGGTCGAGCTGGCTCCAGGAGTAATCAGGAAGAATCAGGAGGACTAGGAAGGAAGTCCTATCCTTAAAGATGCGCGATGAGAGTTAAATAGCAAACTTTGTCTTATTCAATCGTCTGTCTCCCCTCTTTCTCCCTCCCTCTCTCCCTCTCTCTCTTTCTCTCTCTCTCTACCTCTCTCTCTCTCTCTTTCTATCTCTCTATCTCTCTCTCTCACCATGTCCTCTCTGTCTCTCTCACTCTGTTTCCCTTCTAGTTTAGTCCTCTATCCCTCTCTCTATCTCTCTCTTTCTCTCTCTCTCTCTTTCTCTCTCTCTATCTCTCTCTATCTCTCTCTCTCTCTCTCTTCTCTCTCTCCTCTCTCTCTCTCTCTCTCTCTCTCTCTCTCTCTCTCTCTCTCTCTCTCTCTCTGTAGCTATGTACTCTTTCTCTTCCTCTCCTTCTCTTGATCAGTTATCCATCTCTCTCTCTCGCTCAGTCCTCCATTTTTCTCTTCATCTCTCTCCTCCCTCTCCCTCTAGTTTGCTCTCTCCCCCCTCTCTCGTCTCTCGTCTGTCTCTCTGTCTCTGTATTTCTCTCTCTCACTCTCACTCTCTCTCTCTCTCTCTCCCTCTCACACTCACACTCTATAGATGGAAATGGACTAGATGAGAGATGGGCGTTCTTATCAATCTCCTCCCTGTGTCCTCTCCTTTTGTTTCGCGAGGCTCCTCTGCGAAGTAATCGTTTACATCGAAATGACTTTTTTCCTTTCTCGTCCTCTACTTTATCTTCCATGTCCCATGTCGCGGAGTAACTGGAGTATAATCTATAAAAAGGGAGTCGTGCGGGAAACACCATCTTGGACCGGGAACGCGAACCTCGCGCGGCGTGCGGTTTCGAAATCACGCCGCGTTCGAAGATTTTGCTCGGGCACGAATCAGCGTGATAAGTGATAAGGAATTTGCCATTTTGAACTATACGCGGGTGATGTAAGACAAAGAAATGAACCATTACTTAAACTAAGAGAGATAAAAATAGACCGTAGGGAATACATCACAAACCTTTTCTCACGTAAAAATTATGTTGTGACCTAGACCCCCCTTTATCACTCTAGGGGAGATCCTCAGACCCCCTTTAATATTCTGGAGGAGATCCCCAGACCCCTCTCAAGGAGTTAATTTTACAGCAGGCTGGTTGCAGAATGTTTTTGCAAAGAATCCAAATTCAAACAGCTATATTTAAAATATTCCAATTTTTCCCTATGTTTAACCCATTTCACCAATTTACCCATTGATTTTCGTGGAAACCTTTCATCATCCATCACTTGCCAACAATTTAAAATTTCGGAAAAACAAAATCAGTACCTTTTGGGAACGGTAAGAGCAACTTCTCTGTTCAATTTGGATGCCTATCGACGATTGGTTCAAAAGTTATGCTGGGATATACAGACGCAGACAGACATCTGCACCATCGCAAAACTGTCTCAATTTCTAACAATTTCTACTTGTGAGAAAGTAAAAAGAAAAAACCCTTGAGAAAGGGTAGAGGTTGGTAGGTGCAACGGTCCTGTTGTTCAGATTCAATTTTATGATACCTGATTTTGGTACCTGCCAAAAAATATGGTAAATTTGACCTGACACTGAGTTTAATGAAACAAGCAATTGAGGCGTTTTATGTAAAAAGGGGTTCTTCGTGAAGAACCCCTTTTTGCGTAAAACACATTAATCGATTTGTCATATCAATAATAGTCTCTCACCAAAATCTCAGCTCAATATCTTGAAAACTCAGCGTGAATCGAGGCTGCGTTAAATGGGCGTTGTGATGCGAGTTTCAAGTTCTCCAAACATCGCCGAAAACTTAGATCGCGGTTTTGAGGGCTTAGGAGTCGTCGGAGCGTAAAAACGCTAAGTTTCTTTCATGTTGGAAATTATTCCAAGTTTATAGAAAGCGCATCAATTTTTCGATTCAATCGATAGTTTTCGATATATTTTGATATAAAGGCATTTTGGACTACATTTTTGGATATATCTGGCAACGCCGGCAAGATATCTTGAAGTACTTTTTTTTGGGTGAAAGTACATGCCATAAGGACAATTTCTGCCGAAAATCGGCCAATGAATATTTTTTCCTGCTATTTGGTGGTATCTTTAAGGTGGCGAGACCCGTTTTACGTAAAAAGGGGTTCCTAGGAGTCAACTTCAAAATATTGTGTAAAACACAGAAATACACGAATTTTAAAAAACTTTAAGCCATTATGTCCGTAAATAAACCTAGTTTCAGGAAAAAAATTTACATTAGCCATTTAGGTAGCCAGATCGGTGGAAATCAAGTTGCAAAACTTTGAATGCGTTTTTCTTCCAATGGGTCTGTTGCACACTTTTGCTACAGCGATATGGAGGGTTGTTTCTAGTGTAAAATCGCTTAAAAATCACATTGGAAGCATCAAACAGTCATAAAATCCACTCGTAAACCCTCAAAAGGCGTTTTTAGAAATTCCAAGATGGCGGGCGAAGTGGCGAGCCAGCCTGCATGCATCCACCACGAGTAGCGGTGGACCGCGCGGCACATTCAAATAATAATGGCCGCCTGTCATCACAGCTGGCTTCATAAAGAACGAAAATGTAAACACTGAAGACGTCTGCTTGGATTTCAACGTACATTACCTTATTTTTCGTGTTTTTTGTTAATCTTTCTCAAATTCAATTAGATTAAAACTGTGTTTTTATTTCTTTACCTCACTGATTAATTTGTTTGCCGTCCACCGGCTCCAAGTATGATTCCAACTTCAATCATCATCCTTGGAAGTTCTGTGTGTTTTTGTCTCGTTTTGATAATTTTTCGACACAAATATCGGCTCCTTTACCTTTCAAAACCTACTGTGAGGAGTGTAAACTCTTTTACAAGCTCTCAGCGAAATTTCTGCGGTTCAAAAGTGCCTATGATTCTTAACTGGTTGGAGACCAAAATGTTGTTCTGTGGTCATTGCTCAGTGAAGTTCAGATTAAATCATAATCATACCATTCATTCAGTCTCCTCTCCTTTCAAGTTTTTGATTGCAATCTGTGTCTGTATTAGTGTGCCTGCACCTTTTGTTAAACCTCAGGTGTGTGGATTTGTTCCCATTTCTATGCGTTAGCCCCTGATTTGAACGTTTGGAGAGAAATTTTGTGCAGTTAGTCTGTAAATTTGAGATTGACTAAAACAGTTTCCTCTTTCTCTGATTGTTTGTTTGAAATCCGTGGCTAGTCATGAATCTTTTCTCTCGCCTCAAGTGTGTTGAGTTGTTTAACTCTCACCAGTAGCTTGTGTCAGAGAAAAGTTTTATTAGCAGTTGCGGAAATCGTCAGAGCTCTGCTGTTTAGACTAGCAGAATGTTTGTAACCGCGGAGGCAAGGTAAGTAGGAGCTAGGTAAGCACCTTTTCTGCACTATTTTCACAATTTGTAAGCCCAATTTAAATGTAAAGTGTGTCTCAAAGCTCTTCAAATTAGCAGTCAATTTTCAAAGCATTGATACATAAGTACGAATAGTAGAAGTTTGTCAGAGCATCACTCGCGCTTAAGGTCTTTTCAAGTTGCTGGAGTGAGCAATTTTTGTTTTTATGAGCTGGGTTACATTGAAAGTGTCACTGTTTAAATTTTACTAAGGGTTCACCTCCACACAAACTGTGTTCTGTACAGTGTACATAGAGCTTTGTTTTAAAAGATCACTACCAGTTGTCCAGTATTCCCTGAACTGCCGGCTTGTGGAACACTTTGGGAAAGAGTTGTCGCTTAGGTAGAGCCATGAACTGAGAGGCTCAGTGCTTCAAGCATCTTTTTATATTCTTAGGTGTGCTGACTGCTAAAGGTAATTTTAGAATGTAGCTTGAGCAAAAATTAATCATCAGAAAAGAAACTTTTTCCTGAATTATGTGTCACAAAAGACCTCCGAAAGAGTTAAGCGCAAAAAGGGGGCCAGAAATAATGAACATTCAATCGATCAGGTGGAGAAATGTAGGAAATTGGGGGCACAGTGTCAGTTTTTGTTCGGGTGTCTATCTTTTTTCTAAATTAAGTGTCACAAATTTTTGCTCAAGCTACATTCTAAAATCCCCTTTTAGCAGTCAGCACACCTAGGAATATAAAAAGATGCTTAAAGCACTGAGCCTCTCAGTTCATGGCTCTACCTACACGACAACTCTTTCCGAAAGTGTTCCACACGCCGACGGTTCATGGGAATACTGGATACCTGGTAGTGATCTTTTAAAACAAAGCTCTATGTACACTGTACAGAACATTTTTGTACAGTGACAGTTTGTACAATTTTTTTTGTACGGAGAGTTTAAAAGGCATTGATCTAATCATTGAGTGAAAAAAAGGGAGCTTGTAAGATTAAAAGCTTGAGTAAAAATTAATCAAAAAAAAAAAACCTTTTTCCTGAATTATGTGTCACAAAAGCCCTCCGAAAGAGGTAAGCGCACAAAGGGGCCAAAAATAATGAACTATCATTCGATCAGGAGGAGAAATGCAGGAAATTGAGGGGCACAGTGTCAGATTTTGCTCGGCGCGTCTCCCTTTTTTTCTAAATTAATGTCACTCGGCCTCAAAAAACCCTGATCACCATCGTACCTTTATCAGTTCAAAAATAGATCATTTAAATGTGCTCACCTATTTATCACTTTATGATTAGCTTAATGCTTTTGAGGGTCTCCGAACCAGATGACAGCCTCCAGTTTTTCAGATGCAGGTCTGTGCGGCCCCTTGACTTTTCTCAAAGGTTTGAGTAACGCAAAATAATTTGCTTTCAGGCCCCAAAAACTGGGGGCCCCGTGTCACATTTTGGTAGTTCCTAACGAAGTGCGTCTCACGCTTAATGAAATTTCACCAGAAAGTTTTGGAAGGAATGGGAACAGCCATCGAGGCGACTATTTAATAATTTGTGGGTCAGACAGCCCCGGGTTAAGAGACAATTGATGCCCTTCAAGAGCCCAGACTCAGTCAAAAATTGGGTATATTATAGGTACCTAATGATAGCAATTTTTCCAGGCTGATGTAAAGGGCCAAAAAAATTGAATGGAATCAACTACTTACTACGCTGCGGAGGACCGCTGATACTCTAAGGATTCAATTCAGAGACTTCATTCGAAATCTCACTGACTTGGTTGGGAGTCCAGCCCTGTGAGAAAAGTTACAACTCAAAGACACTCAACGTCAATCAGCAATTCTTGAGCAATCTCAAGTTTAGCTCAGAGTAGCTGACATGTTAACTGGAAATTATCTCCTTGACACTCTTCATGAATGGCAAACTGTGTGATTTTAAAGCATATCTGAATTGCCAATTTGAGTCAGTTCTTGCTTGAAAATCCTTCGAAACTTCCTTAAGAAATCTCAAGGCATTTCGGTTCAAGGCATTGTTCTGAATTGCTTATTGAATGTGAAGGATAGTTGTTCAAATCCAAGCCAAGTCAACGTGATATCCGTGAAGCCTCTGAATTGCACCCTTAGTAAATTCAATCAGTGACACTTTCAATGTAACCCAGCTCATAAAATCAAAATTGCTCACTCCAGCAACTTGAAAAGACCTTAAGCGCGAGTGATGCTCTGACAAACTTCTACTATTCGTACTTATTTTCAATGCTTTGAAAATTGACTGCTAATTTGAAGAGCTTTGAGACACACTTTACTTTTAAATTGGGCTTACAAATTGTGAAAATAGTGCAGAAAAGGTGCTTACCTAGCTCCTACTTACCTTGCCTCCGCGGTTACAAACATTCTGCTAGTCTAAACAGCAGAGCTCTGACGATTTCCGCAACTGCTAATAAAACTTTTCTCTGACACAAGCTACTGGTGAGAGTTAAAAAACTCAACACACTTGAGGCGAGAGAAAAGATTCATGACTAGCCACGGATTTCAAACAAACAATCAGAGAAAGAGGAAACTGTTTTAGTCAATCTCAAATTTACAGACTAACTGCACAAAATTTCTCTCCAAACGTTCAAATCAGGGGCTAACGCATAGAAATGGGAACAAATCCACACACCTGAGGTTTAACAAAAGGTGCAGGCACACTAATACAGACACAGATTGCAATCAAAAACTTGAAAGGAGAGGAGACTGAATGAATGGTATGATTATGATTTAATCTGAACTTCACTGAGCAATGACCACAGAACAACATTTTGGTCTCCAACCAGTTAAGAATCATAGGCACTTTTGAACCGCAGAAATTTCGCTGAGAGCTTGTAAAAGATTTTACACTCCTCACAGTGGGTTTTGAAAGGTAAAGGAGCCGATTTTTGTGTCGAAAAATTATCAAAACGAGACAAAAACACACAGAACTTCCAAGGATGATGATTGAAGTTGGAATCATACTTGGAGCCGGTGGACGGCAAACAAATTAATCAGTGAGGTAAAGAAATAAAAACACAGTTTTAATCTAATTGAATTTGAGAAAGATTAACAAAAAAACACGAAAAATAAGGTAATGTACGTTGAAATCCAAGCAGACGTCTTCAGTGTTTACATTTTCGTTCTTTATGAAGCCAGCTGTGATGACAGGCGGCCATTATTATTTGAATGTGCCGCGCGGTCCACCGCTACTCGTGGTGGATGCATGCAGGCTGGCTCGCCACTTCGCCCGCCATCTTGGAATTTCTAAAAACGCCTTTTGAGGGTTTACGAGTGGATTTTATGACTGTTTGATGCTTCCAATGTGATTTTTAAGCGATTTTACACTAGAAACAACCCTCCATATCGCTGTAGCAAAAGTGTGCAACAGACCCATTACGAAACTGCAAAGAACCCCTTTTTTCATAAACGCCTAAAATTTAAAATGTTAAACAAACCCGAATTTAAGGTTAGACTTATATAAAGTCTATTTCAATCAACCATGGTGTGGTCTAGTTCACCGTTTTCTTTAGCCGGTGTACAAATCAACTATCTTGATGGTAATTTTCACCTATGGGACTGTTGTACACTTTGATTCGGGTGTGAAAACCTAAAAAAAAAACGATGGCAGCACTAAAAACTTCTGGTTCTGGAACCCACTCTTGAACTAAATGAACGTTTTACTTGCGCGAGCGCAATTTTTGGGGTAGGGCAGTAATAATTGAGAAATATTCCTAACTTAATTTCGTCACTCTTTCTACACAGATAAGAATGATATCCACCGAGTAATTAGTCACAAGAGTAGTGATTCACATTCGATGAATGGTACCCTGACACCTGGTGACACATATGTCGTCTCTCATTAGTCTCTTTTGATGGAGTCACAGTAATTATTACATTGGAATCTCTCATTATTACTGCCCTACGAAACCATTACGCTCGTGTAAATGAAAGCGTTTATTAAGTTTAGAAGTGGATTTCGGAAGTTTTTAGAGGTGCCATAGTTAATTTTGGAGGTTCTATTCAGTTTGTTCTATTCAGTTCTATTTGTTTTCATGTGCACAGTTAAAATCTTTGCCATTATATCAAAACGGCAACAAACATGTTTATTTTATCATTTATGGTATAAATAGATGTATGGATATAAAGAATGCCTCAAAACATTTTAAATTAACTGGCTCTATATGGATGGAAAAAATGTACGTATATTCATTGAGTAAGAGGTTTCCATTTTACAAAATTGTTCATTTTATCATTTTCGTCTGAAATGGACAATTTGTCTTTCAGGTGGCTCAGTTGATATAATCACGGTGTACAGAACGAAACAAACAAAAAATTCAAATAATGTATGAGAAATAACATTAAACTTTAAAACAACAGGGAGCGACGCGTGTCTCAGATTTATAAACTTTCTTTCCTTTTTATAAGAGAAAGAGAGGTCAAATCACAATTAATTATGAACACGCTCAAGACAGAGAAGAGAAAACAAACGCAACTCATCAAGTAAATATTCAGAAAAAAAATTAATTTTTGCCGCATATGGAGAACAGGGAAAAAGAGAAACAGAGCAGGAGAAAATGAATTCAAGAGAGAGTGTAGAGGTGAAATTAAAAATGGAAAACATCATATCACTTAAGTTAATCTTGACGTCATTTTCGTGACTTTCATAATAAGAAGAAAAAGAAACAGAGAGAGGAGTCAGGAAGGGTGAGAGAGAGATAGAGAGAGAGATAGAAAATGGGAGATAAAAAGAGATAGAGAGAGAAAGAAGAGGGAGAGGTTTTAGACGCGAGTGATGGAGAGATAGAGTGGAAAAAGAGAAGAATGGTTGGGCAGAGTCACTTGTGCTTGAAAAATTATTTAAATGCACCTCCATGAGTAAGTACATTATATTGCGGCAAAACTCTTAAAAGCGAAAGCATTTTCTCATTCCATTCTGGACGTTGGTGAATGGAGTTTTTCATTTTTCTCAAGCACAAAAACCTCTTCTCCCGCCACCACCACACACAAAAGATCCCGCCCAAAATCCATTAGTTGCACTCAGACGTATAAATCTGGAGTCATGGTATGTAATACAAGAGAAATAATAAAAGTATAAGTTTTTGAGATACTGTTTTTAACCACTAATATCAGTGAACACACAAAGCTTGTCCAAAGAAAAGGGTTAACTATACTTATTACACCTATAAATTGGAGAAGGGGAGAAACATTGCTCGAACGCGCGGCTATTGTGTGCAACGTGCAGCTTCCGCGCCGATTTATTAAGTCTCGAAAAAAATAATTTTTCAAAGCAATAAAGCGATGATTTTGAGGGTATACTTCCAATGCGGTGATTTTAAAAATTTCACCCCCCCCCCTTCCGAAACTTAATAAAACTACTTCCAATTCGCTATTTGCTTTACCACCCCGGGGAAGTATAATTTGTTATATTTTTCTCCCCCCCCCCCCACTCTCCTCCGCTCTCCTTCTCCTTGGTTTTATTCTTATTCATTTAGTGTTGAGTATTAATTTTTTATATCTGGTACATTGGTATAACTGCAGGATTTCACCTAATGTTCAGACGCGGGTAATTTATGTAAGTATAATGTATATTCTTTATTATCACCCGGGTAACTTTCCCAATAAAAGTTCAAGTTTTTATTGTTCAATTTTTCCGTGTATTTCTCTTTTCAACCCCCCCCCACCCTACCCCCCACCCTTACCGCACTTACCAGTATCCCCAAACCCCTCTCTACCGCAGCGCGCTTCCACCGAGGGTTTTTAGAACGATTCTGTATCGGTTCACACTAGAGTGAGTGTGGCTAGCGGACCCTCTCATTCGATTTATTTAGTCGTAATTCGCGTTAAAATTGGATTAATAAAAATGTCTGCACACATTTATCAACATTCGCACTCGTCGCTCTGCTCAATGCTTGATCATTGATTTATACGATTATTACTGTAACGACATTTTCTGGTCGATCTCATCGTGTCGTATTTTCTTTCGAGTTCGTTTGAGTCACTGGCGTACGCAGGGATTAGTCTCTCTCGCTCTTTTCCCGTTTGAGTGTATGTACTAGAAAAGGAAAGAAATAGGGGGTGAAGTCTCTTTCGAGCCCCTGTTTCCATCCTTTTCTTACACACGTGTTCAAATGGGGGAAAGAGAGCGAAAGACAAATTCCCGTTTACGCTACTGGTTTGAGTAATGCGAGATTCATGGGGGAAAGAACTTAAAGTGCACGGCGGACCCCTCACAGAAGATTTACACGAAAGAAGCGAGAAAATGATCTTCTAAAGTTTTCCTGTTTACAAAAAAAAAAAAAAAAATGAAAAAAAAAAAATTATCATTTCTTTTTCCTGAGCCCAGAATGTCGTGAATGGAAATAAGATAGGTATATTAGGAATCACACGCGAAAGCTTTTGCAGTCAACATTTTGTGCTATAAGTACAGAATAATACAATCAGATCGGAAACTCTGTCGGCTTTTGAAGCAAATTCATGAAAATAGTTTTGTAAGCTCTATTTATTCCTATAAACACCAGATTATTCGGCCTACCCTGAAAATTATGGAAGTATAAAATTTTTCGATTATGTGGTTTTTTTGATGGTTTCCGTGTTGTGTTGCGATTTGAATAGATATAAGATATAAGTGTGACTGAGAATATCAACAATTTGATTCTAAAGAATTCCAAAAAGTTTGGTATTATCTAACCACCATGCGGTAATTGTTAACATTTTCGATAGATACCACATTCGAGTATAATCGTTCATATATCACACAATTATAATTTATCACAGATGCCGTAAAAACTGGCCTCAACGGTTGGCATTAGTAATAAAGTGTTACGCGACTAGCTCCTTCAATTAGAGGGTTAGGCAAAATCAACAACGCGGAGTAGGAATAGTTATCTACTCTCTAAATTTTAGTTTATAGCGTTGATATATTGTAGTTGCGACTGGTTGCGAAAGGGTTAACCATTCATTATTCAAAGAGCTAACGGATAATTAATATGGGAGTCATTTAATAAGGTGGTCTCCATTTTTTCTCAGTGTATGTTGTTTATCAAGGGGGATCCAACCAGACTTCCATTCAAATTAAAGTGCGAATCTCGCTGTATCCAATATTTTTAACACTTTTTTCCGTCTTGTTAAAAATACATATGATTCATATGTCATCCCCAGGATATAGTTAATCTTGGACAAATAATTTATTCAGATTTCAAAATGTTGGTTTTGGGAGGATTTTGTTATAAAATAGAAAAAAAACCGCAATAAATATATTTTTTCGCGAATATGGCCCTAATATTGATGTTTTTCTTTGCTCGAAAAACTACTTTTATTACCTAAACAACTCGACAGAGAATTGAATAAGTATGTAGAATTTTTATCGTTTTGTTCTTACAGGAAGCAGTTTCCCGCCATGAATAATAAGTTGCGAGCAATAAGACAAAACGAAGTCCGGTTTTATCATACTTTCGTTGACACAAATCCGGAATGGGTAATAAATTAATTTGTGAAATTCTTCATAATTTTAACAGAAAAAAAAGAAGAGGAAAAACTACGCTGTAAAAACTTCCCCCCTCCCCCCTTCATAGGGGATTCAATTGAATAAACTGAAGATGCAAATATCATTTTACATGGTTATTCGTAGATAGCGAGAGGGATTCACTATACATATCTACTAACCCCCTCCCCACCATTCCCTTGCTTATAAGAATGAGGTATCATCACTCATAGTTTAACCTCTACTTTGAATCGTTTGGAAATTCTGCCGCAATGGAGGCTTTGAATGTAAAAACTACACTTCCCCATTAAAATCCTTGTGAGATGCGTGCTTGTTGCCTCAAACGCCTCAATTACAATCGAGAGTCGAGTCAAGTATATATATCCTGGTATCAACGGAGAGACGCAAAAGCGTTGCATAAGCCAATATTTCTGCAATGCGCCCCTTCATTCCATCAAGCGGCAACCCCCCTTGTATTGTCATTTGATTCGTGATGCACTCACTTAGCATGGTTAATGTACGAAATGTTGAACGACATACATCCCGCGCGGTTGCCAAGCCACAAACATGTTCGGATAATACATATATCACTAATGAGCCGGGGGGGGGGTTCTGAAATGACGCCCGGCGTTTTCTTTCTTTGACTGCATAAAACACTTATTTTTTCTGTAATTAAATTTCAATACTACGATACTTTTAAGACTCTGATGTCATCAATACCCACATATGCCACTCATGTTATTTGGGTCCTGAAGATTATTAGGATTTTTCTGATTTGACGAGATCTTTAAAGTTTACTTATTAATTTTTTAGGTTATGGGTTGAAACCGGTTCAATAAATTGTTTGCCAAGAGGTTGCGTATATTTTTAGGAGTGGTGGCTCAGTTCCAGTGATTGTAACTCATATGCGCCATTGCGCCATTCGCGCCTAAGAATTAGTTGATGGCGCCTAAGAAATTGAATTGACGGTCAAGATTGGCGCCTAAGAAAATTTTCGCCGAAAAATGGTTTTTTCCTCCCGTCGATTAAAGTCCACGCTCCTGCACGTTTGGTTTTTTGCTGAAATGCGCACGAAAAATATGACTAGTTTCTTATGCGCGCTGTGCCCAAAAAAAAAAAAAAAAAATAAAAAAAAAAAAAAAAAAAAGGCCCCTAAAAATACTTGGTGGCTCCTAAAAAATGACATGGCTGGCCAAAATGGCTCCTAAGACTTAGACCTGAGTTACAATCACTGCTCAAATCTTCATATTTTACTGGCAAATTTCAGGGGGAGGGTCCTTTGCTTATTTTTTGAATTGTAATTTTTTCGAAAAATATCCACAGATATCCAAAAATTGATGAGGTCTGATGAAAAATGGCCTTAAAGCATTCAGGAGAATGCACCCAATTACGGTAGAAATTGGTTATAGCGACGCTCAAGGGACCGGTTGAAGTTGGTCGTTGAGGCCGATCGTAATTGTAAGCGAAAAATACATTTCTCTCTGTGACATTTTAAGTTTTATCAAATAAACGTTTAAAAAAGAGCCGACAATCGCCTGCATTATTATTGTCAGCTGAAGATTAAGCCTTTACTTAAAGCTGGCCAAGCGAGCCAATGTCCACAGTACTTAAAATACTTGAAGTTAAAAAAAAAAAAAAAAAAAAAAAAAAAAAAAAAAAAAAAAAAAAAAAAAAAAAAGATTAACCAATCTTTCATGGTGAAAACTCGATTGGGGTCTTTTCAGACCCTCTTTTTTGGTATCAAACGTAAGTCACATACCTTCATAAAGGCCAATACACAAATAAGGATCTCTATCTTTCTCTCTCTCTCTCTCTCTCTCTCTCTCTCTCTCTCTCTCTCTCTCTCTCTCTCTCTCTCTCTCTCTCTCTTCCTATTTTGATTAGGTGTGTTAGAAAAGCATACCAGAGAGACCACCCCGTGAAATCAGCGAATATCACTCCGACCTCTTCTAACGCATCCGTTCAAATGAGAGGAGCGTGAAATAGCTGTAAATTCCTGAATCCGCCTGTGAATTCTTTTGAGCTCACAACCCAATAAACATTTTTTATCCAATGAGGAGCCATGGATGATCCAGTTGGGTTGCGTTATAGATCATCACTGGATCATCCTATTATGGTCTAAAACTGGTATAAGTGTCGTTCAGCAGACACCCATGCCAGCTCCGAGAAACCGATCCATAAGAGATCCATGGGTGATTCATTACACGGAGAAAAAGCTTTGGGTAGGAGAACCAAAGTCTGCGGTGATTATATAGTTGCTGAGGCGTCTTTGGGCAGGGGGACTAAAATCTTTGGACAAAGCAACCAAAGCCTTTGGAAGTTGGTTTCCCTCGCCCAAAGACTTTGGTTGCTCTGTCCAAAGATTTTAGTCCCCCTGCCCAAAGAAGCCTCGGCAACTATAATTCTGCCCAAAGCTTTTTCTCAGTGTAAGGCGGTGTGACTAAGCAGGAATGAGGCTCTTGCAAACTTTTGCTATAAGCAAATAAGTGGTCCGATCTGATGTTATGATCAGCAAAAATCACGAGAATCACACCGAAAAAGTCTAAAATTCAGTAATAAACTCACATAACTGCTTTAACGGAAATATCGTAATGTAGCTTCAACGCAGGTATCATGGGAGATTCCTGTCTAATTTGCCACTTTCTCTACAGAAACACAGAGATATGTCTCAGTTTAGATAGGAATCTCCCATGATACCTGCTTTGAACTGCCAATTTGCCCGATTCTGAGAGTGAATTTCTTGATTTTTTAGTGTAGGTACCTACTCATCGTCATTTTTGCAGGTTTTTATGCAAGAATCAACTCCTCAATACCCCGTGGCAAAAGTTTGCAAGAGCCCCATTAATTCCGAAAGATATTCAGTGGATATTTACTGGACCTGTTTCGCGGAGCTGGCATGGATGTCTGCTGGACGACATTTATACCAGTTTCAGATTATAATAGGATGATGCAAGCTGGATCGCCCGTAACTATTAGGGTTGATTCTGTGATCAAACCGCGATCCGAAATTTCAAAATTTTTGGCGGCAAAATCCGGCAACGCATCGCATAACGCATACATCCGAGCATGTTAAGTATACGCGCGAAGAAAATCAAAAGAGAAGCTTTCTATAGACTATAACAAACCTAAAGGAGGAGAGGAGAAGAGGGAACCGAACCTATGCGGTGTGACGCCTGATGCCTACGCCTGCCTATGTCTTGCGAATGTAACCGCGCGTCACTCGTCTCCTTGTCTCGTCCTGGAGCAGTCAAGAATGAAGGAACGCAGGAGTGAGGAAGGAACGCACCCCCTCCCCCACCATCCCCCTCCCCCATCCCCCATCCCCTAACTCGTCCCACCCACCCACATGCCCCGATTCAAACTCGATACCGTTGAGTGGTTTCAATCATAATGCATGGGAAATTTAGATTACCCCCCTTCCCACACCCCCCACCATACTCTCAGAACCGTCACCTACCCCCCCCTATATCACGACCGTCACTCCTTCATCTCAAGACCGCCCCCCCCCCCCCACAATTCTTGTCTTCGAACTTGGTGCTTATCCGAGGAGCACGCCGCACGCAGTTGGCATAGAACAACTTCATCTACCAATGACGGGGCGCTATTGATGCAGAGCTGCCGTTTTGCGTATATAGTTAATGGCATTTTTCAATTCACCGATGATTCCACCGATTGACGAGAGATTACACAGTGCAGTTTAGTGTACCCACGGAAAAAAATAACTGACTAGAATTTACCATCTGAGTAGCTGTTTTATGAGTCAGAGCTATCAAGTATGGTAAATTTTACTGAATGAAGGTAAAATGTAACAACAAGTTAACTTAATTTACCATAGTGTACGTTGCATTTACCATCTACTTGTAAGCTGACCCCAAAATCAGCGCACATGGTATATTCTACCAGTCTTGTTTCCCCGTGATATGAAAATAATCCCCGCGTACTGCGCATGAAAATAATCTGATCTGTTATCTCTTCTCAATCGGTGGAAACTCCGTTGCGATAGTTGAAGTCAGCACTTTTTACAGTGCAAGTTTTCAACAAAAAAAAAAAAAAAAAAAAAAACCCAGCAGGGTCTTCAGTACAATTTATGTATTGATGAAGCATGCCACGCTATTATTGTAAGTTTGTTTAGTACAATTTATTTGGCATTTATTAGTGTTTTAGGGCATGCACCATGACACCTCCGCAGAACAGAAAGAGGTTGATTCAGTTCGAAATCTTATCATAGACACATTGGGTTTGGAGCCGACAGTACACAGTAAGCTTCATGAAGTCATAGAAGTCAACAGTATAAAAACCGCTTAAACGAAACATCGGACATACATCAGCTGTTATATTGCAATCTATAAATATGAACCGATAGCACCGTTGAATCCACCGTGAAATTCACAGATAAATTTTAAAAAAGAAATTAAAATATTGCACAGCAACCGAATTGAGACAACTATTAGCTGTTCGATTCAATCAAGATATTTAAAGCCATTAGCTCACAGTACAATACGAATCGAAACGAAAAAAAAAGCTGATAGTACTTATGTAACAAAATAAAAACAATGAGGTAGTAAAATGACATAAAATTACTTGTATAAATACAAGAGAATCTGGGAATACTGCATAAACAATCATAACCCAAAATACACAATACGACAAGAAAAAAGGCACTGCCGCAAACTTAAGGTGCCCTCCTCCAATACCGTCTCTACTCATACCAAGTTGCTTTTTTGAGGTTAGGGTCGTCGTGGTATGGATTTTACACATACTCTTATGGGAGTTGAGAGTAAAACTGTAATAATGGAAATTGAACCCAACTTTCCAGTCATTAAACCTTCCAACGACGCGAAAAGTTTGTCGGAGTTCAATGAGACAGATCAAAATCCTCAGGGAAGTAATTTAATTAAGAAAAATTGAATATAATTACTATCTCCAGGTGGGAGGGGTGGAGAGAGTCGTTACACCTCCACCACCCGTCCCGCCTGGAGGCAGTCATTCAATTCAATTTTTCTTGGTTTGGAGTAGCATTCATGAATTTTTTTGCTATGGTAGCACTCAAGGATCAATTCTAGAATGGTTTTAAGAGGTTTCTGCGCCTAAAATCAGGTTTAAACTAAATAGTTGGTAGTTCTCCACTTCACTCCCATAAGAGTGCGTGTAAATTTTACACCAAGACGAACCTATAACCTCTCGGGTTTCCAAAAAGAGCAGCCTGATATGAGTAGAGACAGTATTGCCTCCTCTCTCCGCTGTCATTCGATCTGTATTAAACTACTTGTATCATTGTATACATGCGTTTATTGTAAGCATCAAAACGATTAGAAGAAGCTTGCCTATATGGCACGCTTAAAAAAAGCCTGTACCGCTCTTGCATCAAGCCTGTAGGGATGGGGCCGTCATTTGTTATCGTGGTAGACTCCCTTAAACTTCCGAGGCACCTATCACCTATGACCTCACTATACCGAACGAATAATGAACGCTCCGGTCGGAGTCGAGTGATTCCAATGGAAGCCTCCGGTGATCGGTGAATATCCAAACTCGCCCATTAATAATCAAGTTTAGTGCGAAAAGGCTCATTCATAAACGCGCGTCTTATCGTAAGCGCTCATTGCCCCTCAACCTCATATCTATACGGAGCTCAAAAACGATGAAGCGAAATAAGTAGCGAGAAACTTCAAAACATCAAATCTGCTCGTTATTATAATCTCGCTATCATATACTAAAGGACGGACTCTGCAGAAGAGTAGACCTGTAAATGAATAGTCTCTACTCGAGACGATGCTCTGTGCATTCGTGGTTTTTAAGGGCCGGGCTTCCGGTTTCACTAAGCTCTAGGTATTACGCGAGTCAGTTCGAAATTAAGAGGAAACTTCGATTAACGAATCTCTTCTGAAGCGTTTGATAAGTTATAGGCCAACCCGCTCGCCGCGCCACCACCGCACGCCCCTTTCCCTGGGATCACGTATTCGGCGCGTCTGGACAAGCGTCGTAAACTAGATTTATAACCGAATAAAACAAAAGATACAGAGATTCTCTCTCTCCCAAGCTGTGAAGGAAATTCACGATCAAAATGATTTCCTTTGTTGGAATCCGGGAGACTGAGAAAACTACTGCAGCGAACCTAGGGTTTCCTTGCACTCTCTCTCTTTTTTTATTTTTTTTATTTTTTTTTTTTATTTCTTCAATTCCAAAATTGATATATCTTTCCGCTGGGAAAGAATCACAGCCGGTTTTAGAAGAGAATAGATCCAAAAAACTCTACACCATATACAAAAACACTAAAAATTTCAACCTAAAACATGTGCAGTAAAATATTTCTCTTCCAAGCTGTGAAGGAAATTCACGATCAAAATGATTTCCTTTGTTGGAATCCGGGAGACTGAGAAAACTACTGCAGCGACCCTAGGGTTTCCTTGCACTCTCTTTCTTTTTTTTTTTTTTTTTTTTTTTTTTTTTTTTTTTTTTTTTTTTTTTTTTTAATTCCAAAATCGATGTATCTTTCCGCTGGGAAAGAATCACAGCCGGTTTTAGAAGAGAATAGATCCAAAAAATTCTACACCATATACAAAAACACTAAAAATTTCAACCTAAAACATGTGCAGTAAAATAATTCTCTTCCAAGCTGTGAAGGAAATTCAGTATGAGAAAAAAAAAATATTCCTTTTAGTCCAGGCAATGGGTACACATTGGTGGAACAAATTCCCATCAAAGGTTTTTCGTGCTTAATCGCTTTGTCATGTTGTCAGTAATGACCACCTTAAAATCCCCATGCCTAGGTGCTGTGCTGAATTCAGGGGAGGGGGCGAAGGGGACAGTAAATTGATTTTTTCGATTTGTATCGAAAACGATGCAAGATATCAAAAAAATTAATTCATGTTTTTATTTCTGACAATGAGATAATCTCCAACAAGAAAGGTCCTCTCCGTTTTGATACCACGTGACAATGTTATTTTTAATGATTTCGATCGCCTTACCGTAGTATCTATAGAGTGCTCCGATTTTTATGGAATTTGGTATCCGGGGTTTTTTTTGACCGCTGATTACATTTTAGGGATCCAAATTTTCTTAAAACAGGATTCAGACAAGCTTTTAGAGCTTTTATCCAAGTATTTTGTGAAAGAAGCTCAACAAGCTTGTCTGAATCACGTTTGAAGAAAAATTGGATCCAAAAATGAAATCAACTACCTAAAAAACCCCCGAACACCAAATTTCATAAAAATCGGAGCACTCTAGATGCTACGGTAAGGTGATCGAAATCATTAAAAATAACATTGCGTCATAAATGGGCGTTGCCACGCGGTATCAATTTTCCTGAAAATCGCCGAAAACTTAAATCGGGTTTTTGAGAACTTAGACGTCGTCAGAGCGTAAAAACAGAGAGGACCTTTCTCATTGGAATTTCCAACAAGAAAGGCCTCTACAACAACCCCATTCACTCAAATTCGGTGGGTAGTTAAATATTCGCACTCCGCACTGTTGATTTTGCCTATACCGGCAATTGAAGGCGCTCGTCGAATTAACCATTACCTTATGAGTGTTAACAATTTAGAGTAGCTTTCACTGTCAATCAGAGATCAAGCAACGAAAACGAATAACTCGGATGTGGTATTGAAAGGGTTAAATAAGTCTATCAAACACCGCTCGTTGCATTGTTCCAAATAATTTTTGACGAAGCCATTCTATGCGGAAAGACACAGAAAGCAATACGGAAACGACACCGTAAAACGAAGGAAGGCGACAATTAAAAATACACGCTCGATATGTGTGAGAGTTGTCGAGGAAGGGAAAGATGGTTTGGAAAAGGAGTTGATGAAGAGGGGGGAGGGGGTGGGTGAGGCTGCGAAGAAGGAACAGTAACATGCTCATTGAGAAGGAGGAGGAGGAGGGGGTGGTGCTGGGGGAAGTGACGCGTACGAGGATCAAAATTACCATAGCCTAATTTCATCTTAATTTGTAAATTTCGAACATTATACCAACTGCCGTTTGACTCTCCCGACGGGGTAACGCTCGGAAGGTGAGGGGGGAGGGGGGCTAGTCGGCTATAAACGAGAATAACGAAAGGGGGGAAGAGGGGGAGAAGAGGGGGAGAAGAGGTGGTGCAGCGATGGGGGGTTGGAGGGTTGGAGGGGGTTGATGAGGAAGGGCGGTGAGTTTAAAGTGAAGTTGTACTTCTAAAACTGGCGGCGAGAGGGGGTCGGGTGGGGGTTTGGGGGTCGTTTAAACAAATGCTCGAAAATCCAAGTTGGGTAATGGCCGTTTTAACGCCCTTCGGAGGCCTTTTCCACCTAATTACTTGACGCTTCCTTGATGCCCTGGCACTTGCACATCGCATCCCTTCATAGCTGCCGCTTTTTCCTGTAATCAAATAGAAAACGTTTCCCCCTATTTAACTCAACGTAATTTTTTTTTTTAATTTTCCGCCAAATTTGGTAACGCAGCATCGGCTCGCATTGTTCCTCTGATGCTCCTCCTGTCCGGACTAGCTGACCCCTGCGCGAGACCGTAAGTCCATTTGCAAGATGCTCATTCACAGTGTTGCCAAATTTTGGCATAATTCAACGCAAAATGTGATGTTTTATGGGATTTTTTTGGAAAACGTGGCAACAGTGACTATTGCACTCCCATACCCAAACACATGCATACGCAAATCCCACCCCGTATTTTGAACGTTCCGGGGTCTTAGGGCGTTTTTGAGGTGAAGTACTTTTGAGTACTTTTAGAGCTGTTTACATATGATTTTAATGCCGAATCGTTTGTATAAAGAAACTAGCGAAAATAATGAGTAGGATATTTATAAGACTTCGAAATCCGTAGGTAACCTTGATTAAGTATTTCAAAGGAGTAATCATACCAAAGTAATATATCATTGACTGCCGGGGAATGAAAGGATGTCAGTTGATTGTCAGTTGAATATTGTCAGTTGACTTGAATGTCAGTTGAATAATGTCAGGGAAATCTTCAAACCAGCCTCTCGTACATACAATTAGTTTACTCGCAGTAAAAAAGTCGCGTACCGACAAGTTCCATAGCGATAGTTTTGCAGGCTCAAAATTAATTGGATAGCAGCTTTTTGCATCATGTGCGTGCGTTTTATTTAAATTATCTAGTTTCATTCTAAAATCGCAGTTTTCAGTATCATAGTTTACATCTGAAAAGGTGTAATTTTCATAATCACAACCATCAAAATCAAATGAGTAAAGGAAACCATTTAAAGAGGCCAGTTTTATTCCAAAATCACGTTTTTTATCAACACCACATCTTAAAGCCGGTCATTTTGATTTTCAATTCATTACACACCATACACATATTAGTAAAACCGTCACAGGAAGCTAGTTCCATTCTAAATCTGTTGGTTTTTATTTATGTCATGGACATCTTCAAACTATATCCATTTCCAACTTATTTTCTGCCGCCCATACTAGAACAATTGAAGAAGTAAAATTCATTATAAAATCTCTGTTTCTATTACTGTCGTTAATGTTTTAAAAGCAACCATTTTTGATTCCAGCTCTCTGCACTCAAACAAATACGTGAAACCATTTAAAGAAGCTCATTCCTTTCAAAAACTGTTGTTTTTATACATTTTGTTGACATCTCACAACCAGTCATTTTCGACTTCAACTCTCCGTACTCAAACGAGTACTTATGTGAAACCATGCATTATTTTGAATAGGTTAAAGTTTCATTCCAAAATCGTTGTTTTCATTAATATCTTGGACTTTTTTAAATCAGACATTTTCCACTTCATCGCTCCATTATAAAACGAGTAAATTCACTTTGAAATTATTTGGTTTTACCGAAAAAGTAGTTTTCATTACTATATAGTTGACATCTCTAAACCAGCGGTTTTGAACTCTTTATCTCCAAAAATATTAAAAGAATATTTTCAAGGTGATAATCCAGCGTCAAAGTCATTCAGAAGTACTTTTTATCATTTCAATCATGACGAACTAACCGCTAATCTAGTAACTTAAATGCACTATGTGAAATGTGCGTCAGTAACTTTTTCTTGCACAATTTCATGAGCATGATAATTTTTCCAAAAAACGAAATCACTCCAAGTTAATGGAGTTCTCATAAATGAACAGTGGTAGTGTTAAATATATTTTCGTACATTCAAGAAGTGTTAAAAAAGCCACTCGAAAAGAAAATATGAAAAATGCAGTTTATTAATCGATGAATACACCGCATCGATCGTTCGAACGTGCGCGCCATAAAATCACATTTTCGCGCTCAGCATCATAAAATTTGAAAATGCCCCTCCTCCATAAGCCGTTAGCCTACCTTTTAATGTCTGCGGTGCGTGCGTCATTTGAACGGCTCATTCAATTTTCAAAAAGCGTTTAATAATAAATTGAAAGCACCAACTTTCAGCTTGCGGAGCTCAACGATGCATCGGCAGTGTTGAGTGGTAGCGAGAGGTGAGGAGAAGAGTAACTGAATATAAAGTGTTTACGATATGAGCAAAGCTTATGTTTTTAACTTGAGACACTCTTTAATTTGATTAAACTGTATAACGCCGGAGCTTGAAATCCGGGCACATAAATCCTTAACCATTTGTTATTTGTTTCGCTCGGCTTGCGGAGTGCTCGACGGCTCGGAGAACTGGAGGGCCCGGATTGGCGTACAGTGGACTGAGTTAAGGCATTTTTACGGACATTATTTCATTGTTATATATATTAAGAGAAATCAAGTTTAATCCTTTCCACTCTAATATCTCGAATACATTAGAGAGAATGATACTTGCAATGTTGGATACATTCGACAAAACTCAGCACAAGGAAAAACAAACAAATAACAAAACAAACAAAAAATAATAATAATAAAGAAAAAAAAATTAAAAAATTTAAAAGAAATAAAAATTAAATAGAAAATTTAAAAGAAAAATTAAAAAAAAAAAAATTGAAGGATTGAAAAAAAATGACAAAAATGAAAAAGAAAAATTAAACTAATTAAAAAGAAAAAGTCCCAAGCGTGGAAATATTAAGCGTGTTTTCGCGGCAAATCCGATTGTTTTATGATGTTTCAGGACAGTTTATTTATCCTATTTTTTTGATCCATATATGAAAAATCCGAAATGTCATTGACAATTAACGTATTTTGTCCACTCATAATTATTTCGCGCAGAAGAATTTAAAACGCCCAAAATAAATTATGTTATAGATCCTTAAGTACAAATTGCACTTTAATATTTTTTTGTGAGCAAAAGGCAATTATTATTCGATAGTTTAATCAAAAGATAGGAAAATTAGAAATTTTCGAAAAAAGTCGCTTGTGTATGTACATTGTACATACATACGATTGGAACCGTCGATAATTTAACTGGAAAAACCTTCCAAGATTGTCATTTACTGGGAGATTATCGTTGAATTGCCATTACGATGCTTGCCGTTAAAATAGTTTTGTACGTGTATTTCTGAATTTTAGACTTTTTTAGTGTGATTTTCGTAATTTTCACTTTTTATACCAGATTGGACAATTCATTTGCTCGCTGCAAAAGTTTGCAAGAGCCCCCATTTGTAAGGCTCAAAGAGTCGCAAGAATACACCTATTATGAACAGTAAATATAGAATAACTATAGAAAAGCTACCCTAATTATCAAGTTTACATTTTAAAAATAGTATAATTACATTTAAGTGTATGCAAATATCGACGCTGAAACATACTAAAAGTGCCAAATCAATATTTTATTCTGTCCAGAAAAATCCATAATTTCGACCCACTTTGCGTCAGAGAGGGACCGTTAAATATTACAAGTTTGAACAAGGCGTTCATGAGAGTATTATGCATTCTAATATTTCATCACTTTTCAGTTTTCACGACCGACAGCACTGCCGCACGAACGGAAGAGGGGCTTGTGGATCGTGAAGGGGGAGTGGGGAGTTTGGGAATTTCGCGCAAAAACTTAAAAAATGACTGCGCAGTAAACTCTATTCATTTCGAAGAGGGTTCCTCTCATACTTGACTCTTCGCCGTTTTCCGTTTGACACCGCATATATACCATATACAATGTGTACATTCAAGGCATGTGACGTGACATCCATTCACTTGACATTATACAGGGTGTTACGGAAATGGATTCAACGCAATCTTTCGCATTTATATCACTTTTCAGTTTTTGCAGACTGGGGTAATTAGCCGTGTTCTCACATCACGAATTTTTTGGGATAGCTCACCTGATTTTGAATGAAAGTAAAAACGAAATAAATGAAACTAAATTCATAAGAACTAATCTTGTATTAAAATTAAATTGACTTACATAAAAGTCGCCAGAAGCTTTACCAACTAATTTTCGTAGTTTTTATTTATTTGGAAACTTCTTTTATTGTTGTCAATGGGGCTCTTGCAAACTTTTGCTATAAGCAAATAAATGGTCCAATCTGATGTAATGACTAGCGAAAATCACGAAAATTACACCGAAAAAGTCTAAAAGTCAGTAATAAACTCACAAAACTGCTTTAACGGCATGATCATCATGGCGCTTCAACGCAGGTATCATGGGAGATTCCTGTCTAATCTATCACTTTCTCCACGGAAACACAGAGATACGTCTCATTTTAGATCTCCCATGATACCTGCGTCTCTCTGCCATAATGCCCAATTCTGAGAGTGAATTTCGTGATTTTTCAGTGTACTTATCGTCATTTTTACACGTATTTATGCAAGAATAAACTCTTCAATCCCCCGTAGCAAAAGTTTGCTAGAGCCCCATTCATCACTCTCATTCCACCTTGATCTTGACCTTTTCCTTATCTGCTTTTGTTTCTGTTTTTTCTTTTTCTTTTGCTATTGTTTAGTTAAAATATTGCATCATGCTGATTTTATTAGTTTGCATCGTTTTATACAGCTGTTATTGTTATTAATATTTTTTGCTAGTTAAACTTTGCCACTAATGATTGATAGTGATCTTTTGGATTGAAAGGCCTCTGGCGACTTTCGTGTCAGTCAGTTTAATTTTAATACAAGATTGGTTATTTCGGATTTAGTTTAATTAACCTGTTTTCTTCTTTTAATACATACTATACATCTTGTTCTTTGCAATGTTTCAAGATCTTGAAAGCACCCTTCCTCCAGGAATGGCTCCATTTTTATTTACTTTCAAGCATAAGCAATAAGAATTTCACAAATCACAACCAGTAGCGGATCCAACCCTCTCAATCAGGGGGGGGGGATACTTGGTATTTTCGCCCGTTAGTGAGCCCCTTTTCTTTTTTCGCTCGTTTCCCCCTCCTCTCCTCTGTTTGCACCTTTTTTGGGCCAAAGGGGGGGCGATCACCCTTTTTTGCCCCTTGTATCCGCCAATGATCACAACCATCAAGAGGCGGTCGTGTGACTCACTTTATTTATTATGTATCTATGTTGTCTCTGTAAACCTACGTAGATGTCTATCGCTATAGAAAGTTCAGTCGATCTTTTGAGTAGTTTTCCCACATCAATGGGTCCCTTGCTTACTTTTGCCTCAAGCGATTGAATGTAGTTAATTCTTGAGTAAAATCTTGCGAAAGTAACGAAGTAACGAAGTAACGAAGTTCACTGCAAGACTCACAAAATGACTTTGAACATTAGGAAGTAATGCAATGAAAGAGCTACGTAGGTACTGACCCTGAGAGAAACCTATATCTAATTTGAGACTTTCCTCTGTGTGTTTTTATATAGAGAGAGACATAGATTAGAGAAGAATCTCGCACGTTACCTCCGTTTCTTCGCCATTTTTGCTCTTAAATGCAACGATGGTGCCGTGGGCGTGGGGGGTTTTTCCTGTCTAATCCATCACTCTATGTATATAACAAACAGAGAAAAGCCTCACATTAGATATGGATCTTTCATGTTATCTGCGTAGCTCCGCCATTACACCTTAAACTTTTAAGTACTTTTGTGTGTCTGTAAATGATTTTTGTAATTTTTATTAAAGTGACTAACGTAAGTTTTGCTGGTTTTTACTTAAGAATTAACTATTTAATCGCTTATAGCAAAAGTTATAGCAAGAACTCTATTTTAAAATACATCGAATCATTGATTCTGAGGTACATTCCCACGAAAATAATGATGAGTACATTATCATTTGTCTTTTAAAAATGGTCTCAACCTATAAACAACTTAGAAACACACACTTCATCTTTGCAGGCCAGGTGCTTCGTACCAGGTCGTCCGGGAGGCAGCGGCGGCTCGTGCAATATGGCAACAATATTTTCTCTTCATTTGATTCCATGCAAAACAATCGATCCGATAGTGAAGTGGTGCTTCACCTAGAATCAATTGTTATACATAGATTCAAATGAAGGAAAACCAGTGTTGCCGATCTGCACGAGCCGTTGCATGCACCATGAGGTGCATTCAGCCGAGCTGAATACGGACGTTTAATAGAACAAAGTTTAATTTTTTACGATATTCAGTATTGTTACTGATCACTAAATAAAAAAATGAAAAAAACAACGATGAAATGTAAAACTTTGCTCCTTTTTTCAGTGGATGTGGCAACAATGCCATGGAGTTTAAAAGAGAGCAGCTCCCGTGTCCCGAATATATGGGGGGATAATTTATTCATATCATCAACCCCTCTCCCCTCCTCTTCGCTTCCTTTCATCCTCTGATTTTTCACACCTGCCCACAGATTTTTTTTTCCTTCTTCTTATTTTTCAGCCGCTTCAGTCTACTCTCTCCCTAAGTGAAATACTTCGGCGGCTCCTTTCAATTTTACAAATCTCTCTCTCTCTCTTCCTCTTTCTTCCTTCCCCTATTATTCCCGTCTTTCTCTCTTACCCTCTATCACTCTCTCTTTCTTTCTTTCTTTCTTTCTTTCTCTCACTAACTCTTTCTCACTCTTTCTCTCTCTCTCTCTCTCACTCTCACTCTATTTCTTCCTTCCTCCCTTCCCCTCTTCACCCCTCTCTCACTCTTTCTTTCTCTCTTTCTCTCACTCACTATTTCTCACTCTCTCTCTTGTTCACTCTTTCTCTCTCGCTCGCTCTCTAATTTTCGTGGCGGATGAGATTGCCCCTTTTTTCTTCTTCTTCTTTTTTTTTTGCACGGTGTCGATGTGGAGGAATCTTTCAGAGTAACTCTTCATAACCTCTAGGACAAAAGAAAAAGGTGAGAAGCTGAAACAGGAAGGTACAGAAAATGGAGTGCGGGCGGAGGGGAAGAGTGAGTCAGAGAGAGAGAGAGAGAGAGAGAGAGAGAGAGAGAGAGAGAGAGAGAGAGAGAGAGAGAGAGAGAGAGAGATAGAGAGAGAGAGAGAGAGAGAAAAAGGGAGAAAGAGAGAAAGAAGGGGGAAAGGGGTTTCCAATTTTGCTTACGCAGGCTGAACAGCGCCGAACACGGTCATAAAGAAACCGCCCGTAAAATCAAAGGTTTTCTAAAGAACGTACCCGTAATAATCTCTCGATGGCTCTTCAAATCGAGGGAGCTCCGAATTGATGAACATAGGAACTAAGGGGGTGGTTTTTGGTTAAATTGTCACCTTCTGAGCACGCAACCCTCAGAGCTCTTTGGCCACTTTGAATTTTTTCAAACGTAATTGTTCAAACTAATGATGAATTGATGAATAAAATTATAATCAACCGAGAAAAAGAATGTCCCGAAAAGGAACCGGAAAGTCTTTCATCTTGAGTGGGCTCTCATAAAGGCCTTGCAGTTACGTATTTTTCGGGGGAGAAAAATTGTATGTACAACAGCTGCCATTTGGCGAATCTTAAAAATAATTTTTTAATGCACCGATGATTCTGTCGAATGAAGAAAAGATTTCAAAGTCCAGGTCAGCAGTGTTATTATAACCCTTGAAAATACTATGAATTGTAATCTTTTCGACCATAGTATTGAACAAGTTTATGATCACCGATTAGTTCATTGGTTGAGAAAATATTACTCATATCAGAGTGTTTTCGTACGTTACAGTCATAAAGCTAAACTGGACTGAATAATCTTCTTTTCAACAGCGTGCCGGTGAAATCATTGGCGCATTAAACAGTTCCTCTCATAAGATCCGCGAAACAGCAGGATTAGCATGTGTACCCTCATGAATCCCATATATACTTTTTGATTCTCCGTAGTATAAACTGTACTTTGATTTACAAAATAAAGTCATCTCATCGAATTTGTTCTAAATGAAGTTTTTTTTTTTATTTTCCCATATGCAACTGGATCCATACATATCTGTATCGGTAATTGGTTATGGACCTTATGGACCCGTATGGACCATTTTTACCAGGGCAGTTTCAACAGTTTGAAAGAGCCCCATCCTAAAAAAGACACTGGAAAGAAGTTGAATGTCCATATGGATGCGGTTAAGTTATTACTATCTCCATGTATGTTCAAAGCTCTTTACTTTCAAAAGGGTTGAATTCGGCTGAGATTACTTGAACGAAACATATTTGAAAACTAAAGTGAAATGGAGCAAATAGTGAAAAAGGGCTGAACATATAATCTAAAAACTGGATGCAAAAATTATTTTCGGCAATTTTGATTCTGTGGCCCTCTCGGGGGGCGGAAAAGCGACTCATTTGATAAAATCAGCTCATTTTTTCCTCCTCCCCATTTTGTCTCTCATTCGCCAAGCAAGGGAGGGAGGCGAAGGAGCGAATATTAATTGTTTTACTCCAGTCTCAGTTTACTCATTATTATTAATGACGCAATTTACTTAAAAAAGCACACAATCTGCTCCTCACAATCTTTCGGCAGTGGCGATGGAGAATGGAGATGCCGCGGCGGCCTTCCTTCTATACATATATATATATATATATATATATATATATATATATATATATATATATATATATATCCTTTTAAAAGCACGGCGCCCGCGATAAAGTTCAAGTTGCTTCTCAGCTCGTAAGATTTTCATCGTTACCCCCCGACCGCGTTGTCGAATCTTCATTCAAAAGTCAAAAGTTCAAAAGTTCCAATATTCAAACTCACGTCGTTTCTCATCGTAATGCGCATGTTTATAAGGAAATATTTGGAGCCGAAGAACCACTGTTAAAATGTAATGAGTCTGTTGCACACTTCAGCTAGAGTGTTTTAAAGTATCAAAAGTCATTTATAAAAAGCCATAAAAATGTCAATGGTCAAGGTTATAGATTAAAGAGGTATGCTTATCCGACTTCGCGCCACAAATTCAGTGGCGCGCAGTTCAAAAGCACTGCAGACAAGATGGCCGACAAAAGCAGTAAACGTATACTCTTTGCAGAAAACATTGGGTTGTTCTCTGCTTTCCTGCAGAATGCAGCCACATGATTTCTGCAAAGAGTATACGTTTTCTGCTTTTGTCGGCCATCTTGCCTTCAGTGCTTTTGAACTGCGCGCCACTGAATTTGTGGCGTGAAGTCAGATGAGCATACCTCTTCAATCTATAACCTTGTGTTGCACTCTTCAGCTGGAGCGTTTTAAAGTATCAAGCGTCTTTTATAAATAGCCGTAAAAATGTCAATGCTAGCATCAGAAAATACAAAATTTCATTAATAAACTCACAAATGGAGCTCTTGCAAGGTTTTGCAGTAGGCAAATGGCGTATCAATTCCAAAGTAAAATGCTGCGAAAATAACGATGAAACCATTAAAAAAGTCCAAAACTCACTCCTCGCAGAGAAAACTTAACTTGAAATTTCGGGTGACCACCCTTGCATGTATGCACCAACCTCGATTCGGACCCCTAACAAAAGACAGGGATATGAAATTAAGTGCCGTCTTCCTCGTTTATTACGCAACGTAGAACTTTTCTGTAGTTATCACCGTGCTCCTAGTGACAAAATGTGTATAAATGGACCTTTAATTCCTTCAAATTTACTTTTTGAAAGCAAATTCATTAATCTAATTGTTCAAATTTGTTGGTTATGTTCTTTTGTTTGAGGTCCGAATCCGAGGTTGGTGCATACATGCAAGGGCGGTTACACGAAATTTCAAGTTAAGTTTTCTCTGCGATGAGTGAGTTTTAGACTTTTTTAATGGTCTCATCGTTATTTTCGCAGCATTTTATATTGGAATTGATACTCCATTTGCCTACAGCAAAACCTTGCAAGAGCTCCATTGCGAAAAACACTGGATACTCCACCCCTGTATCTTTCCACCACTTGCACAAAAAATCGCGGAGTTAGCGCGGCTAATTCAAATAATCATGGCCAACTGTCATCACAGCTGACTTCATAAACAAATAAACAGTAAACACCGACGGTGTCTGTTCGAATTTTTACGTCTCAATATCCTCGATTCCTCACAATAGGTTGTGAAAGATACGGAAACCGATATTTGTGTCGAAAGATGAT
>VMOF01000379.1:44990136-45224733 GCA_011764245.1 Trialeurodes vaporariorum
GGAAAAAGAGAAACAGAGCAGGAGAAAATGAATTCAAGAGAGAGTGTAGAGGTGAAATTAAAAATGGAAAACATCATATCACTTAAGTTAATCTTGACGTCATTTTCGTGACTTTCATAATAAGAAGAAAAAGAAACAGAGAGAGGAGTCAGGAAGGGTGAGAGAGAGATAGAGAGAGAGATAGAAAATGGGAGATAAAAAGAGATAGAGAGAGAAAGAAGAGGGAGAGGTTTTAGACGCGAGTGATGGAGAGATAGAGTGGAAAAAGAGAAGAATGGTTGGGCAGAGTCACTTGTGCTTGAAAAATTATTTAAATGCACCTCCATGAGTAAGTACATTATATTGCGGCAAAACTCTTAAAAGCGAAAGCATTTTCTCATTCCATTCTGGACGTTGGTGAATGGAGTTTTTCATTTTTCTCAAGCACAAAAACCTCTTCTCCCGCCACCACACACACACAAAAGATCCCGCCCAATATCCATTAGTTGCACTCAGACGTATAAATCTGGAGTCATGGTTATGTAATACAAGAGAAATAATAAAAGTATAAGTTTTTGAGATACTGTTATTAACCACTAATATCAGTGAACACACAAAGCTTGTCCAACGAAAAGGGTTAACTATACTTATTACACCTATAAATCTGGAGAATGGGGAGAAACATTGCTCGAACGCGCGGCTATTGTGTGCAACGTGCAGCTTCCGCGCCGATTTATTAAGTCTCGAAAAAACTAATTTTTCAAAGCAATAAAGCGATGATTTTGAGGGTATACTTCCAATGCGGTGATTTTAAAAAATTTCACCCCCCCCCCTTCCGAAACTTAATAAAACTACTTCCAATTCGCTATTTGCTTTACCACCCGGCGAAGTATAATTTGTTATATTTTTCTCCCCCCCTCCCCCACTCTCCTCCGCTCTCCTTCTCCTTGGTTTTATTCTTATTCATTTAGTGTTGAGTATTAATTTATTTTATATCTGGTACATTGGTATAACTGCAGGATTTCACCTAATGTTCAGACGCGGGTAATTTATGTAAGTATAATGTATATTCTTTATTATCACCCGGGTAACTTTCCCAATAAAAGTTCAAGTTTTTATTGTTCAATTTTTCCGTGTATTTCTCTTTTCAACCCCACCCCACCCTACCCCCCACCCTTACCGCACTTACCAGTATCACCCAACCCATCTCTACCGCAGCGCGCTTCCACCGAGGGTTTTGAGAACGATTCTGTATCGGTTCACACTAGAGTGAGTGTGGCTAGCGGACCCTCTCATTCGATTTATTTAGTCGTAATTCGCGTTAAAATTGGATTAATAAAAATGTCTGCACACATTTATCAACATTTCGCACTCGTCGCTCTGCTCAATGCTTGATCATTGATTTATACGATTATTACTGTAACGACATTTTCTGGTCCGATCTCATCGTGTCGTATTTTCTTTCGAGTTCGTTTGAGTCACTGGCGTACGCAGGGATTAGTCTCTCTCGCTCTTTTCCCGTTTGAGTGTATGTACTAGAAAAGGAAAGAAATAGGGGCTGAAGTCTCTTTCGAGCCCCTGTTTCCATCCTTTTCTTACACACGTGTTCAAATGGGGGAAAGAGAGCGAAAGACAAATTCCTGTTTACGCTACTGGTTTGAGTAATGCGAGATTCATGGGTGAAAGAACTTAAAGTGCACGGCGGACCCCCTCACAGAAGATTTACACGAAAGAAGCGAGAAAATGATCTTCTAAAGTTTTCCTGTTTACAAAAATAAAAAATAAAATGAATAAAAAAAAATTATCATTTCTTTTTCCTGAGCCCAGAATGTCGTGAATGGAAATAAGATAGGTATATTAGGAATCACACGCGAAAGCTTTTGCAGTCAACATTTTGTGCTATAAGTACAGAATAATACAATCAGATCGGAAACTCTGTCGGCTTTTGAAGCAAATTCATGAAAATAGTTTTGTAAGCTCTATTTATTCCTATAAACACCAGATTATTCGGCCTACCCTGAAAATTATGGAAGTATAAATTTTACGATTATGTGGTTTTTTAGATGGTTTCCGTGTTGTGTTGCGATTTGAATAGATATAAGATATAAGTGTGACTGAGAATATCAACAATTTGATTCTAAAGAATTCCAAAAAGTTTGGTATTATCTAACCACCATGCGGTAATTGTTAACATTTTCGATAGATACCACATTCGAGTATAATCGTTCATATATCACACAATTATAATTTATCACAGATGCCGTAAAAACTGGCCTCAACGGTTGGCATTAGTAATAAAGTGTTACGCGACTAGCTCCTTCAATTAGAGGGTTAGGCAAAATCAACAACGCGGAGTAGGAATAGTTATCTACTCTCTAAATTTTAGTTTATAGCGTTGATATATTGTAGTTGCGACTGGTTGCGAAAGGGTTAACCATTCATTATTCAAAGAGCTAACGGATAATTAATATGGGAGTCATTTAATAAGGTGGTCTCCATTTTTCTCAGTGTATGTTGTTTATCAAGGGGGATCCAACCAGACTTCCATTCAAATTAAAGTGCGAATCTCGCTGTATCCAATATTTTTAACACTTTTTTCCGTCTTGTTAAAAATACATATGATTCATATGTCATCCCCAGGATATAGTTAATCTTGGACAAATAATTTATTCAGATTTCAAAATGTTGGTTTTGGGAGGATTTTGTTATAAAATAGAAAAAAAACCGCAATAAATATATTTTTTCGCGAATATGGCCCTAATATTGATGTTTTTCTTTGCTCGAAAAACTACTTTTATTACCTAAACAACTCGACAGAGAATTGAATAAGTATGTAGAATTTTTATCGTTTTGTTCTTACAGGAAGCAGTTTCCCGCCATGAATAATAAGTTGCGAGCAATAAGACAAAACGAAGTCCGGTTTTATCATACTTTCGTTGACACAAATCCGGAATGGGTAATAAATTAATTTGTGAAATTCTTCATAATTTTAACAGAAAAAAAAGAAGAGGAAAAACTACGCTGTAAAAACTTCCCCCCTCCCCCCTTCATAGGGGATTCAATTGAATAAACTGAAGATGCAAATATCATTTTACATGGTTATTCGTAGATAGCGAGAGGGATTCACTATACATATCTACTAACCCCCTCCCCACCATTCCCTTGCTTATAAGAATGAGGTATCATCACTCATAGTTTAACCTCTACTTTGAATCGTTTGGAAATTCTGCCGCAATGGAGGCTTTGAATGTAAAAACTACACTTCCCCATTAAAATCCTTGTGAGATGCGTGCTTGTTGCCTCAAACGCCTCAATTACAATCGAGAGTCGAGTCAAGTATATTATCCTGGTATCAACGGAGAGACGCAAAAGCGTTGCATAAGCCAATATTTCTGCAATGCGCCCCTTCATTCCATCAAGCGGCAACCCCCCTTGTATTGTCATTTGATTCGTGATGCACTCACTTAGCATGGTTAATGTACGAAATGTTGAACGACATACATCCCGCGCGGTTGCCAAGCCACAAACATGTTCGGATAATACATATATCACTAATGAGCCGGGGGGGGGGTTCTGAAATGACGCCCGGCGTTTTCTTTCTTTGACTGCATAAAACACTTATTTTTTCTGTAATTAAATTTCAATACTACGATACTTTTAAGACTCTGATGTCATCAATACCCACATATGCCACTCATGTTATTTGGGTCCTGAAGATTATTAGGATTTTTCTGATTTGACGAGATCTTTAAAGTTTACTTATTAATTTTTTAGGTTATGGGTTGAAACCGGTTCAATAAATTGTTTGCCAAGAGGTTGCGTATATTTTTAGGAGTGGTGGCTCAGTTCCAGTGATTGTAACTCATATGCGCCATTGCGCCATTCGCGCCTAAGAATTAGTTGATGGCGCCTAAGAAATTGAATTGACGGTCAAGATTGGCGCCTAAGAAAATTTTCGCCGAAAAATGGTTTTTTCCTCCCGTCGATTAAAGTCCACGCTCCTGCACGTTTGGTTTTTTGCTGAAATGCGCACGAAAAATATGACTAGTTTCTTATGCGCGCTGTGCCCAAAAAAAAAAAAAAAAATAAAAAAAAAAAAAAAAAAAAGGCCCCTAAAAATACTTGGTGGCTCCTAAAAAATGACATGGCTGGCCAAATGGCTCCTAAGACTTAGACCTGAGTTACAATCACTGCTCAAATCTTCATATTTTACTGGCAAATTTCAGGGGGAGGGTCCTTTGCTTATTTTTTGAATTGTAATTTTTTCGAAAAATATCCACAGATATCCAAAAATTGATGAGGTCTGATGAAAAATGGCCTTAAAGCATTCAGGAGAATGCACCCAATTACGGTAGAAATTGGTTATAGCGACGCTCAAGGGACCGGTTGAAGTTGGTCGTTGAGGCCGATCGTAATTGTAAGCGAAAAATACATTTCTCTCTGTGACATTTTAAGTTTTATCAAATAAACGTTTAAAAAAGAGCCGACAATCGCCTGCATTATTATTGTCAGCTGAAGATTAAGCCTTTACTTAAAGCTGGCCAAGCGAGCCAATGTCCACAGTACTTAAAATACTTGAAGTTAAAAAAAAAAAAAAAAAAAAAAAAAAAAAAAAAAAAAAAAAAAAAAAAAAAAGATTAACCAATCTTTCATGGTGAAAACTCGATTGGGGTCTTTTCAGACCCTCTTTTTTGGTATCAAACGTAAGTCACATACCTTCATAAAGGCCAATACACAAATAAGGATCTCTATCTTTCTCTCTCTCTCTCTCTCTCTCTCTCTCTCTCTCTCTCTCCTCTCTCTCTCTCCCCTCTCTCTCTCTCTCTCTTCCTATTTTGATTAGGTGTGTTAGAAAAGCATACCAGAGAGACCACCCCGTGAAATCAGCGAATATCACTCCGACCTCTTCTAACGCATCCGTTCAAATGAGAGGAGCGTGAAATAGCTGTAAATTCCTGAATCCGCCTGTGAATTCTTTTGAGCTCACAACCCAATAAACATTTTTTATCCAATGAGGAGCCATGGATGATCCAGTTGGGTTGCGTTATAGATCATCACTGGATCATCCTATTATGGTCTAAAACTGGTATAAGTGTCGTTCAGCAGACACCCATGCCAGCTCCGAGAAACCGATCCATAAGAATCCATGGGTGATTCATTACACGGAGAAAAAGCTTTGGGTAGGAGAACCAAAGTCTGCGGTGATTATATAGTTGCTGAGGCGTCTTTGGGCAGGGGGACTAAAATCTTTGGACAAAGCAACCAAAGCCTTTGGAAGTTGGTTTCCCTCGCCCAAAGACTTTGGTTGCTCTGTCCAAAGATTTTAGTCCCCCTGCCCAAAGAAGCCTCGGCAACTATAATTCTGCCCAAAGCTTTTTCTCAGTGTAAGGCGGTGTGACTAAGCAGGAATGAGGCTCTTGCAAACTTTTGCTATAAGCAAATAAGTGGTCCGATCTGATGTTATGATCAGCAAAAATCACGAGAATCACACCGAAAAAGTCTAAAATTCAGTAATAAACTCACATAACTGCTTTAACGGAAATATCGTAATGTAGCTTCAACGCAGGTATCATGGGAGATTCCTGTCTAATTTGCCACTTTCTCTACAGAAACACAGAGATATGTCTCAGTTTAGATAGGAATCTCCCATGATACCTGCTTTGAACTGCCAATTTGCCCGATTCTGAGAGTGAATTTCTTGATTTTTTAGTGTAGGTACCTACTCATCGTCATTTTTGCAGGTTTTTATGCAAGAATCAACTCCTCAATACCCCGTGGCAAAAGTTTGCAAGAGCCCCATTAATTCCGAAAGATATTCAGTGGATATTTACTGGACCTGTTTCGCGGAGCTGGCATGGATGTCTGCTGGACGACATTTATACCAGTTTCAGATTATAATAGGATGATGCAAGCTGGATCGCCCGTAACTATTAGGGTTGATTCTGTGATCAAACCGCGATCCGAAATTTCAAAATTTTTGGCGGCAAAATCCGGCAACGCATCGCATAACGCATACATCCGAGCATGTTAAGTATACGCGCGAAGAAAATCAAAAGAGAAGCTTTCTATAGACTATAACAAACCTAAAGGAGGAGAGGAGAAGAGGGAACCGAACCTATGCGGTGTGACGCCTGATGCCTACGCCTGCCTATGTCTTGCGAATGTAACCGCGCGTCACTCGTCTCCTTGTCTCGTCCTGGAGCAGTCAAGAATGAAGGAACGCAGGAGTGAGGAAGGAACGCACCCCCTCCCCCACCATCCCCCTCCCCCATCCCCCATCCCCTAACTCGTCCCACCCACCCACATGCCCCGATTCAAACTCGATACCGTTGAGTGGTTTCAATCATAATGCATGGGAAATTTAGATTACCCCCCTTCCCACACCCCCCACCATACTCTCAGAACCGTCACCTACCCCTCCCTATATCACGACCGTCACTCCTTCATCTCAAGACCGCCCCCCCCCCCCCCACAATTCTTGTCTTCGAACTTGGTGCTTATCCGAGGAGCACGCCGCACGCAGTTGGCATAGAACAACTTCATCTACCAATGACGGGGCGCTATTGATGCAGAGCTGCCGTTTTGCGTATATAGTTAATGGCATTTTTCAATTCACCGATGATTCCACCGATTGACGAGAGATTACACAGTGCAGTTTAGTGTACCCACGGAAAAAAATAACTGACTAGAATTTACCATCTGAGTAGCTGTTTTATGAGTCAGAGCTATCAAGTATGGTAAATTTTACTGAATGAAGGTAAAATGTAACAACAAGTTAACTTAATTTACCATAGTGTACGTTGCATTTACCATCTACTTGTAAGCTGACCCCAAAATCAGCGCACATGGTATATTCTACCAGTCTTGTTTCCCCGTGATATGAAAATAATCCCCGCGTACTGCGCATGAAAATAATCTGATCTGTTATCTCTTCTCAATCGGTGGAAACTCCGTTGCGATAGTTGAAGTCAGCACTTTTTACAGTGCAAGTTTTCAACAAAAAAAAAAAAAAAAAAAAAACCCAGCAGGGTCTTCAGTACAATTTATGTATTGATGAAGCATGCCACGCTATTATTGTAAGTTTGTTTAGTACAATTTATTTGGCATTTATTAGTGTTTTAGGGCATGCACCATGACACCTCCGCAGAACAGAAAGAGGTTGATTCAGTTCGAAATCTTATCATAGACACATTGGGTTTGGAGCCGACAGTACACAGTAAGCTTCATGAAGTCATAGAAGTCAACAGTATAAAAACCGCTTAAACGAAACATCGGACATACATCAGCTGTTATATTGCAATCTATAAATATGAACCGATAGCACCGTTGAATCCACCGTGAAATTCACAGATAAATTTTAAAAAAGAAATTAAAATATTGCACAGCAACCGAATTGAGACAACTATTAGCTGTTCGATTCAATCAAGATATTTAAAGCCATTAGCTCACAGTACAATACGAATCGAAACGAAAAAAAAAGCTGATAGTACTTATGTAACAAAATAAAAACAATGAGGTAGTAAAATGACATAAAATTACTTGTATAAATACAAGAGAATCTGGGAATACTGCATAAACAATCATAACCCAAAATACACAATACGACAAGAAAAAAGGCACTGCCGCAAACTTAAGGTGCCCTCCTCCAATACCGTCTCTACTCATACCAAGTTGCTTTTTTGAGGTTAGGGTCGTCGTGGTATGGATTTTACACATACTCTTATGGGAGTTGAGAGTAAAACTGTAATAATGGAAATTGAACCCAACTTTCCAGTCATTAAACCTTCCAACGACGCGAAAAGTTTGTCGGAGTTCAATGAGACAGATCAAAATCCTCAGGGAAGTAATTTAATTAAGAAAAATTGAATATAATTACTATCTCCAGGTGGGAGGGGTGGAGAGAGTCGTTACACCTCCACCACCCGTCCCGCCTGGAGGCAGTCATTCAATTCAATTTTTCTTGGTTTGGAGTAGCATTCATGAATTTTTTTGCTATGGTAGCACTCAAGGATCAATTCTAGAATGGTTTTAAGAGGTTTCTGCGCCTAAAATCAGGTTTAAACTAAATAGTTGGTAGTTCTCCACTTCACTCCCATAAGAGTGCGTGTAAATTTTACACCAAGACGAACCTATAACCTCTCGGGTTTCCAAAAAGAGCAGCCTGATATGAGTAGAGACAGTATTGCCTCCTCTCTCCGCTGTCATTCGATCTGTATTAAACTACTTGTATCATTGTATACATGCGTTTATTGTAAGCATCAAAACGATTAGAAGAAGCTTGCCTATATGGCACGCTTAAAAAAAGCCTGTACCGCTCTTGCATCAAGCCTGTAGGGATGGGGCCGTCATTTGTTATCGTGGTAGACTCCCTTAAACTTCCGAGGCACCTATCACCTATGACCTCACTATACCGAACGAATAATGAACGCTCCGGTCGGAGTCGAGTGATTCCAATGGAAGCCTCCGGTGATCGGTGAATATCCAAACTCGCCCATTAATAATCAAGTTTAGTGCGAAAAGGCTCATTCATAAACGCGCGTCTTATCGTAAGCGCTCATTGCCCCTCAACCTCATATCTATACGGAGCTCAAAAACGATGAAGCGAAATAAGTAGCGAGAAACTTCAAAACATCAAATCTGCTCGTTATTATAATCTCGCTATCATATACTAAAGGACGGACTCTGCAGAAGAGTAGACCTGTAAATGAATAGTCTCTACTCGAGACGATGCTCTGTGCATTCGTGGTTTTTAAGGGCCGGGCTTCCGGTTTCACTAAGCTCTAGGTATTACGCGAGTCAGTTCGAAATTAAGAGGAAACTTCGATTAACGAATCTCTTCTGAAGCGTTTGATAAGTTATAGGCCAACCCGCTCGCCGCGCCACCACCGCACGCCCCTTTCCCTGGGATCACGTATTCGGCGCGTCTGGACAAGCGTCGTAAACTAGATTTATAACCGAATAAAACAAAAGATACAGAGATTCTCTCTCTCCCAAGCTGTGAAGGAAATTCACGATCAAAATGATTTCCTTTGTTGGAATCCGGGAGACTGAGAAAACTACTGCAGCGAACCTAGGGTTTCCTTGCACTCTCTCTCTTTTTTTATTTTTTTTATTTTTTTTTTTATTTCTTCAATTCCAAAATTGATATATCTTTCCGCTGGGAAAGAATCACAGCCGGTTTTAGAAGAGAATAGATCCAAAAAACTCTACACCATATACAAAAACACTAAAAATTTCAACCTAAAACATGTGCAGTAAAATATTTCTCTTCCAAGCTGTGAAGGAAATTCACGATCAAAATGATTTCCTTTGTTGGAATCCGGGAGACTGAGAAAACTACTGCAGCGACCCTAGGGTTTCCTTGCACTCTCTTTTTTTTTTTTTTTTTTTTTTTTTTTTTTTTTTTTTTTTTTTTTTTTTTTTTTTTTAATTCCAAAATCGATGTATCTTTCCGCTGGGAAAGAATCACAGCCGGTTTTAGAAGAGAATAGATCCAAAAAATTCTACACCATATACAAAAACACTAAAAATTTCAACCTAAAACATGTGCAGTAAAATAATTCTCTTCCAAGCTGTGAAGGAAATTCAGTATGAGAAAAAAAAAATATTCCTTTTAGTCCAGGCAATGGGTACACATTGGTGGAACAAATTCCCATCAAAGGTTTTTCGTGCTTAATCGCTTTGTCATGTTGTCAGTAATGACCACCTTAAAATCCCCATGCCTAGGTGCTGTGCTGAATTCAGGGGAGGGGGCGAAGGGGACAGTAAATTGATTTTTTCGATTTGTATCGAAAACGATGCAAGATATCAAAAAAATTAATTCATGTTTTTATTTCTGACAATGAGATAATCTCCAACAAGAAAGGTCCTCTCCGTTTTGATACCACGTGACAATGTTATTTTTAATGATTTCGATCGCCTTACCGTAGTATCTATAGAGTGCTCCGATTTTTATGGAATTTGGTATCCGGGGTTTTTTTTGACCGCTGATTACATTTTAGGGATCCAAATTTTCTTAAAACAGGATTCAGACAAGCTTTTAGAGCTTTTATCCAAGTATTTTGTGAAAGAAGCTCAACAAGCTTGTCTGAATCACGTTTGAAGAAAAATTGGATCCAAAATGAAATCAACTACCTAAAAAACCCCCGAACACCAAATTTCATAAAAATCGGAGCACTCTAGATGCTACGGTAAGGTGATCGAAATCATTAAAAATAACATTGCGTCATAAATGGGCGTTGCCACGCGGTATCAATTTTCCTGAAAATCGCCGAAAACTTAAATCGGGTTTTTGAGAACTTAGACGTCGTCAGAGCGTAAAAACAGAGAGGACCTTTCTCATTGGAATTTCCAACAAGAAAGGCCTCTACAACAACCCCATTCACTCAAATTCGGTGGGTAGTTAAATATTCGCACTCCGCACTGTTGATTTTGCCTATACCGGCAATTGAAGGCGCTCGTCGAATTAACCATTACCTTATGAGTGTTAACAATTTAGAGTAGCTTTCACTGTCAATCAGAGATCAAGCAACGAAAACGAATAACTCGGATGTGGTATTGAAAGGGTTAAATAAGTCTATCAAACACCGCTCGTTGCATTGTTCCAAATAATTTTTGACGAAGCCATTCTATGCGGAAAGACACAGAAAGCAATACGGAAACGACACCGTAAAACGAAGGAAGGCGACAATTAAAAATACACGCTCGATATGTGTGAGAGTTGTCGAGGAAGGGAAAGATGGTTTGGAAAAGGAGTTGATGAAGAGGGGGGAGGGGGTGGGTGAGGCTGCGAAGAAGGAACAGTAACATGCTCATTGAGAAGGAGGAGGAGGAGGGGGTGGTGCTGGGGGAAGTGACGCGTACGAGGATCAAAATTACCATAGCCTAATTTCATCTTAATTTGTAAATTTCGAACATTATACCAACTGCCGTTTGACTCTCCCGACGGGGTAACGCTCGGAAGGTGAGGGGGGAGGGGGGCTAGTCGGCTATAAACGAGAATAACGAAAGGGGGGAAGAGGGGGAGAAGAGGGGGAGAAGAGGTGGTGCAGCGATGGGGGGTTGGAGGGTTGGAGGGGGTTGATGAGGAAGGGCGGTGAGTTTAAAGTGAAGTTGTACTTCTAAAACTGGCGGCGAGAGGGGGTCGGGTGGGGGTTTGGGGGTCGTTTAAACAAATGCTCGAAAATCCAAGTTGGGTAATGGCCGTTTTAACGCCCTTCGGAGGCCTTTTCCACCTAATTACTTGACGCTTCCTTGATGCCCTGGCACTTGCACATCGCATCCCTTCATAGCTGCCGCTTTTTCCTGTAATCAAATAGAAAACGTTTCCCCCTATTTAACTCAACGTAATTTTTTTTTTTAATTTTCCGCCAAATTTGGTAACGCAGCATCGGCTCGCATTGTTCCTCTGATGCTCCTCCTGTCCGGACTAGCTGACCCCTGCGCGAGACCGTAAGTCCATTTGCAAGATGCTCATTCACAGTGTTGCCAAATTTTGGCATAATTCAACGCAAAATGTGATGTTTTATGGGATTTTTTTGGAAAACGTGGCAACAGTGACTATTGCACTCCCATACCCAAACACATGCATACGCAAATCCCACCCCGTATTTTGAACGTTCCGGGGTCTTAGGGCGTTTTTGAGGTGAAGTACTTTTGAGTACTTTTAGAGCTGTTTACATATGATTTTAATGCCGAATCGTTTGTATAAAGAAACTAGCGAAAATAATGAGTAGGATATTTATAAGACTTCGAAATCCGTAGGTAACCTTGATTAAGTATTTCAAAGGAGTAATCATACCAAAGTAATATATCATTGACTGCCGGGGAATGAAAGGATGTCAGTTGATTGTCAGTTGAATATTGTCAGTTGACTTGAATGTCAGTTGAATAATGTCAGGGAAATCTTCAAACCAGCCTCTCGTACATACAATTAGTTTACTCGCAGTAAAAAAGTCGCGTACCGACAAGTTCCATAGCGATAGTTTTGCAGGCTCAAAATTAATTGGATAGCAGCTTTTTGCATCATGTGCGTGCGTTTTATTTAAATTATCTAGTTTCATTCTAAAATCGCAGTTTTCAGTATCATAGTTTACATCTGAAAAGGTGTAATTTTCATAATCACAACCATCAAAATCAAATGAGTAAAGGAAACCATTTAAAGAGGCCAGTTTTATTCCAAATCACGTTTTTTATCAACACCACATCTTAAAGCCGGTCATTTTGATTTTCAATTCATTACACACCATACACATATTAGTAAAACCGTCACAGGAAGCTAGTTCCATTCTAAATCTGTTGGTTTTTATTTATGTCATGGACATCTTCAAACTATATCCATTTCCAACTTATTTTCTGCCGCCCATACTAGAACAATTGAAGAAGTAAAATTCATTATAAAATCTCTGTTTCTATTACTGTCGTTAATGTTTTAAAAGCAACCATTTTTGATTCCAGCTCTCTGCACTCAAACAAATACGTGAAACCATTTAAAGAAGCTCATTCCTTTCAAAAACTGTTGTTTTTATACATTTTGTTGACATCTCACAACCAGTCATTTTCGACTTCAACTCTCCGTACTCAAACGAGTACTTATGTGAAACCATGCATTATTTTGAATAGGTTAAAGTTTCATTCCAAAATCGTTGTTTTCATTAATATCTTGGACTTTTTTAAATCAGACATTTTCCACTTCATCGCTCCATTATAAAACGAGTAAATTCACTTTGAAATTATTTGGTTTTACCGAAAAAGTAGTTTTCATTACTATATAGTTGACATCTCTAAACCAGCGGTTTTGAACTCTTTATCTCCAAAAATATTAAAAGAATATTTTCAAGGTGATAATCCAGCGTCAAAGTCATTCAGAAGTACTTTTTATCATTTCAATCATGACGAACTAACCGCTAATCTAGTAACTTAAATGCACTATGTGAAATGTGCGTCAGTAACTTTTTCTTGCACAATTTCATGAGCATGATAATTTTTCCAAAAAACGAAATCACTCCAAGTTAATGGAGTTCTCATAAATGAACAGTGGTAGTGTTAAATATATTTTCGTACATTCAAGAAGTGTTAAAAAGCCACTCGAAAAGAAAATATGAAAAATGCAGTTTATTAATCGATGAATACACCGCATCGATCGTTCGAACGTGCGCGCCATAAAATCACATTTTCGCGCTCAGCATCATAAAATTTGAAAATGCCCCTCCTCCATAAGCCGTTAGCCTACCTTTTAATGTCTGCGGTGCGTGCGTCATTTGAACGGCTCATTCAATTTTCAAAAAGCGTTTAATAATAAATTGAAAGCACCAACTTTCAGCTTGCGGAGCTCAACGATGCATCGGCAGTGTTGAGTGGTAGCGAGAGGTGAGGAGAAGAGTAACTGAATATAAAGTGTTTACGATATGAGCAAAGCTTATGTTTTTAACTTGAGACACTCTTTAATTTGATTAAACTGTATAACGCCGGAGCTTGAAATCCGGGCACATAAATCCTTAACCATTTGTTATTTGTTTCGCTCGGCTTGCGGAGTGCTCGACGGCTCGGAGAACTGGAGGGCCCGGATTGGCGTACAGTGGACTGAGTTAAGGCATTTTTACGGACATTATTTCATTGTTATATATATTAAGAGAAATCAAGTTTAATCCTTTCCACTCTAATATCTCGAATACATTAGAGAGAATGATACTTGCAATGTTGGATACATTCGACAAAACTCAGCACAAGGAAAAACAAACAAATAACAAAACAAACAAAAAATAATAATAATAAAGAAAAAAAAATTAAAAAATTTAAAAGAAATAAAAATTAAATAGAAAATTTAAAAGAAAATTAAAAAAAAAAAATTGAAGGATTGAAAAAAAATGACAAAAATGAAAAAGAAAAATTAAACTAATTAAAAAGAAAAAGTCCCAAGCGTGGAAATATTAAGCGTGTTTTCGCGGCAAATCCGATTGTTTTATGATGTTTCAGGACAGTTTATTTATCCTATTTTTTTGATCCATATATGAAAAATCCGAAATGTCATTGACAATTAACGTATTTTGTCCACTCATAATTATTTCGCGCAGAAGAATTTAAAACGCCCAAAATAAATTATGTTATAGATCCTTAAGTACAAATTGCACTTTAATATTTTTTTGTGAGCAAAAGGCAATTATTATTCGATAGTTTAATCAAAAGATAGGAAAATTAGAAATTTTCGAAAAAAGTCGCTTGTGTATGTACATTGTACATACATACGATTGGAACCGTCGATAATTTAACTGGAAAAACCTTCCAAGATTGTCATTTACTGGGAGATTATCGTTGAATTGCCATTACGATGCTTGCCGTTAAAATAGTTTTGTACGTGTATTTCTGAATTTTAGACTTTTTTAGTGTGATTTTCGTAATTTTCACTTTTTATACCAGATTGGACAATTCATTTGCTCGCTGCAAAAGTTTGCAAGAGCCCCCATTTGTAAGGCTCAAAGAGTCGCAAGAATACACCTATTATGAACAGTAAATATAGAATAACTATAGAAAAGCTACCCTAATTATCAAGTTTACATTTTAAAAATAGTATAATTACATTTAAGTGTATGCAAATATCGACGCTGAAACATACTAAAAGTGCCAAATCAATATTTTATTCTGTCCAGAAAAATCCATAATTTCGACCCACTTTGCGTCAGAGAGGGACCGTTAAATATTACAAGTTTGAACAAGGCGTTCATGAGAGTATTATGCATTCTAATATTTCATCACTTTTCAGTTTTCACGACCGACAGCACTGCCGCACGAACGGAAGAGGGGCTTGTGGATCGTGAAGGGGGAGTGGGGAGTTTGGGAATTTCGCGCAAAAACTTAAAAAATGACTGCGCAGTAAACTCTATTCATTTCGAAGAGGGTTCCTCTCATACTTGACTCTTCGCCGTTTTCCGTTTGACACCGCATATATACCATATACAATGTGTACATTCAAGGCATGTGACGTGACATCCATTCACTTGACATTATACAGGGTGTTACGGAAATGGATTCAACGCAATCTTTCGCATTTATATCACTTTTCAGTTTTTGCAGACTGGGGTAATTAGCCGTGTTCTCACATCACGAATTTTTTGGGATAGCTCACCTGATTTTGAATGAAAGTAAAAACGAAATAAATGAAACTAAATTCATAAGAACTAATCTTGTATTAAAATTAAATTGACTTACATAAAAGTCGCCAGAAGCTTTACCAACTAATTTTCGTAGTTTTTATTTATTTGGAAACTTCTTTTATTGTTGTCAATGGGGCTCTTGCAAACTTTTGCTATAAGCAAATAAATGGTCCAATCTGATGTAATGACTAGCGAAAATCACGAAAATTACACCGAAAAAGTCTAAAAGTCAGTAATAAACTCACAAAACTGCTTTAACGGCATGATCATCATGGCGCTTCAACGCAGGTATCATGGGAGATTCCTGTCTAATCTATCACTTTCTCCACGGAAACACAGAGATACGTCTCATTTTAGATCTCCCATGATACCTGCGTCTCTCTGCCATAATGCCCAATTCTGAGAGTGAATTTCGTGATTTTTCAGTGTACTTATCGTCATTTTTACACGTATTTATGCAAGAATAAACTCTTCAATCCCCCGTAGCAAAAGTTTGCTAGAGCCCCATTCATCACTCTCATTCCACCTTGATCTTGACCTTTTCCTTATTCTGCTTTTGTTTCTGTTTTTTTCTTTTTCTTTTGCTATTGTTTAGTTAAAATATTGCATCATGCTGATTTTATTAGTTTGCATCGTTTTATACAGCTGTTATTGTTATTAATATTTTTTGCTAGTTAAACTTTGCCACTAATGATTGATAGTGATCTTTTGGATTGAAAGGCCTCTGGCGACTTTCGTGTCAGTCAGTTTAATTTTAATACAAGATTGGTTATTTCGGATTTAGTTTAATTAACCTGTTTTCTTCTTTTAATACATACTATACATCTTGTTCTTTGCAATGTTTCAAGATCTTGAAAGCACCCTTCCTCCAGGAATGGCTCCATTTTTATTTACTTTCAAGCATAAGCAATAAGAATTTCACAAATCACAACCAGTAGCGGATCCAACCCTCTCAATCAGGGGGGGGGATACTTGGTATTTTCGCCCGTTAGTGAGCCCCTTTTCTTTTTTCGCTCGTTTCCCCCTCCTCTCCTCTGTTTGCACCTTTTTTGGGCCAAAGGGGGGGCGATCACCCTTTTTTGCCCCTTGTATCCGCCAATGATCACAACCATCAAGAGGCGGTCGTGTGACTCACTTTATTTATTATGTATCTATGTTGTCTCTGTAAACCTACGTAGATGTCTATCGCTATAGAAAGTTCAGTCGATCTTTTGAGTAGTTTTCCCACATCAATGGGTCCCTTGCTTACTTTTGCCTCAAGCGATTGAATGTAGTTAATTCTTGAGTAAAATCTTGCGAAAGTAACGAAGTAACGAAGTAACGAAGTTCACTGCAAGACTCACAAAATGACTTTGAACATTAGGAAGTAATGCAATGAAAGAGCTACGTAGGTACTGACCCTGAGAGAAACCTATATCTAATTTGAGACTTTCCTCTGTGTGTTTTTATATAGAGAGAGACATAGATTAGAGAAGAATCTCGCACGTTACCTCCGTTTCTTCGCCATTTTTGCTCTTAAATGCAACGATGGTGCCGTGGGCGTGGGGGGTTTTTCCTGTCTAATCCATCACTCTATGTATATAAACAAACAGAGAAAAGCCTCACATTAGATATGGATCTTTCATGTTATCTGCGTAGCTCCGCCATTACACCTTAAACTTTTAAGTACTTTTGTGTGTCTGTAAATGATTTTTGTAATTTTTATTAAAGTGACTAACGTAAGTTTTGCTGGTTTTTACTTAAGAATTAACTATTTAATCGCTTATAGCAAAAGTTATAGCAAGAACTCTATTTTAAAATACATCGAATCATTGATTCTGAGGTACATTCCCACGAAAATAATGATGAGTACATTATCATTTGTCTTTTAAAAATGGTCTCAACCTATAAACAACTTAGAAACACACACTTCATCTTTGCAGGCCAGGTGCTTCGTACCAGGTCGTCCGGGAGGCAGCGGCGGCTCGTGCAATATGGCAACAATATTTTCTCTTCATTTGATTCCATGCAAAACAATCGATCCGATAGTGAAGTGGTGCTTCACCTAGAATCAATTGTTATACATAGATTCAAATGAAGGAAAACCAGTGTTGCCGATCTGCACGAGCCGTTGCATGCACCATGAGGTGCATTCAGCCGAGCTGAATACGGACGTTTAATAGAACAAAGTTTAATTTTTTACGATATTCAGTATTGTTACTGATCACTAAATAAAAAAATGAAAAAAACAACGATGAAATGTAAAACTTTGCTCCTTTTTTCAGTGGATGTGGCAACAATGCCATGGAGTTTAAAAGAGAGCAGCTCCCGTGTCCCGAATATATGGGGGCATAATTTATTCATATCATCAACCCCTCTCCCCTCCTCTTCGCTTCCTTTCATCCTCTGATTTTTCACACCTGCCCACAGATTTTTTTTTCCTTCTTCTTATTTTTCAGCCGCTTCAGTCTACTCTCTCCCTAAGTGAAATACTTCGGCGGCTCCTTTCAATTTTACAAATCTCTCTCTCTCTCTTCCTCTTTCTTCCTTCCCCTATTATTCCCGTCTTTCTCTCTTACCCTCTATCACTCTCTCTTTCTTTCTTTCTTTCTTTCTTTCTCTCACTAACTCTTTCTCACTCTTTCTCTCTCTCTCTCTCTCACTCTCACTCTATTTCTTCCTTCCTCCCTTCCCCTCTTCACCTCTCTCACTCTTTCTTTCTCTCTTTCTCTCACTCACTATTTCTCACTCTCTCTCTTGTTCACTCTTTCTCTCTCGCTCGCTCTCTAATTTTCGTGGCGGATGAGATTGCCCCTTTTTTCTTCTTCTTCTTTTTTTTTTGCACGGTGTCGATGTGGAGGAATCTTTCAGAGTAACTCTTCATAACCTCTAGGACAAAAGAAAAAGGTGAGAAGCTGAAACAGGAAGGTACAGAAAATGGAGTGCGGGCGGAGGGGAAGAGTGAGTCAGAGAGAGAGAGAGAGAGAGAGAGAGAGAGAGAGAGAGAGAGAGAGAGAGAGAGAGAGAGAGAGAGAGAGAGATAGAGAGAGAGAGAGAGAGAGAAAAAGGGAGAAAGAGAGAAAGAAGGGGAAGGGTTACCAATTTTGCTTACGCAGGCTGAACAGCGCCGAACACGGTCATAAAGAAACCGCCCGTAAAATCAAAGGTTTTCTAAAGAACGTACCCGTAATAATCTCTCGATGGCTCTTCAAATCGAGGGAGCTCCGAATTGATGAACATAGGAACTAAGGGGGTGGTTTTTGGTTAAATTGTCACCTTCTGAGCACGCAACCCTCAGAGCTCTTTGGCCACTTTGAATTTTTTCAAACGTAATTGTTCAAACTAATGATGAATTGATGAATAAAATTATAATCAACCGAGAAAAAGAATGTCCCGAAAAGGAACCGGAAAGTCTTTCATCTTGAGTGGGCTCTCATAAAGGCCTTGCAGTTACGTATTTTTCGGGGGAGAAAAATTGTATGTACAACAGCTGCCATTTGGCGAATTTTAAAAAATAATTTTTTAATGCACCGATGATTCTGTCGAATGAAGAAAAGATTTCAAAGTCCAGGTCAGCAGTGTTATTATAACCCTTGAAAATACTATGAATTGTAATCTTTTCGACCATAGTATTGAACAAGTTTATGATCACCGATTAGTTCATTGGTTGAGAAAATATTACTCATATCAGAGTGTTTTCGTACGTTACAGTCATAAAGCTAAACTGGACTGAATAATCTTCTTTTCAACAGCGTGCCGGTGAAATCATTGGCGCATTAAACAGTTCCTCTCATAAGATCCGCGAAACAGCAGGATTAGCATGTGTACCCTCATGAATCCCATATATACTTTTTGATTCTCCGTAGTATAAACTGTACTTTGATTTACAAAATAAAGTCATCTCATCGAATTTGTTCTAAATGAAGTTTTTTTTTTTATTTTCCCATATGCAACTGGATCCATACATATCTGTATCGGTAATTGGTTATGGACCTTATGGACCCGTATGGACCATTTTTACCAGGGCAGTTTCAACAGTTTGAAAGAGCCCCATCCTAAAAAAGACACTGGAAAGAAGTTGAATGTCCATATGGATGCGGTTAAGTTATTACTATCTCCATGTATGTTCAAAGCTCTTTACTTTCAAAAGGGTTGAATTCGGCTGAGATTACTTGAACGAAACATATTTGAAAACTAAAGTGAAATGGAGCAAATAGTGAAAAAGGGCTGAACATATAATCTAAAAACTGGATGCAAAAATTATTTTCGGCAATTTTGATTCTGTGGCCCTCTCGGGGGGCGGAAAAGCGACTCATTTGATAAAATCAGCTCATTTTTTCCTCCTCCCCATTTTGTCTCTCATTCGCCAAGCAAGGGAGGGAGGCGAAGGAGCGAATATTAATTGTTTTACTCCAGTCTCAGTTTACTCATTATTATTAATGACGCAATTTACTTAAAAAAGCACACAATCTGCTCCTCACAATCTTTCGGCAGTGGCGATGGAGAATGGAGATGCCGCGGCGGCCTTCCTTCTATACATATATATATATATATATATATATATATATATATATATATATATATATATATATATCCTTTTAAAAGCACGGCGCCCGCGATAAAGTTCAAGTTGCTTCTCAGCTCGTAAGATTTTCATCGTTACCCCCCGACCGCGTTGTCGAATCTTCATTCAAAAGTCAAAAGTTCAAAAGTTCCAATATTCAAACTCACGTCGTTTCTCATCGTAATGCGCATGTTTATAAGGAAATATTTGGAGCCGAAGAACCACTGTTAAAATGTAATGAGTCTGTTGCACACTTCAGCTAGAGTGTTTTAAAGTATCAAAAGTCATTTATAAAAAGCCATAAAAATGTCAATGGTCAAGGTTATAGATTAAAGAGGTATGCTTATCCGACTTCGCGCCACAAATTCAGTGGCGCGCAGTTCAAAAGCACTGCAGACAAGATGGCCGACAAAAGCAGTAAACGTATACTCTTTGCAGAAAACATTGGGTTGTTCTCTGCTTTCCTGCAGAATGCAGCCACATGATTTCTGCAAAGAGTATACGTTTTCTGCTTTTGTCGGCCATCTTGCCTTCAGTGCTTTTGAACTGCGCGCCACTGAATTTGTGGCGTGAAGTCAGATGAGCATACCTCTTCAATCTATAACCTTGTGTTGCACTCTTCAGCTGGAGCGTTTTAAAGTATCAAGCGTCTTTTATAAATAGCCGTAAAAATGTCAATGCTAGCATCAGAAAATACAAAATTTCATTAATAAACTCACAAATGGAGCTCTTGCAAGGTTTTGCAGTAGGCAAATGGCGTATCAATTCCAAAGTAAAATGCTGCGAAAATAACGATGAAACCATTAAAAAAGTCCAAAACTCACTCCTCGCAGAGAAAACTTAACTTGAAATTTCGGGTGACCACCCTTGCATGTATGCACCAACCTCGATTCGGACCCCTAACAAAAGACAGGGATATGAAATTAAGTGCCGTCTTCCTCGTTTATTACGCAACGTAGAACTTTTCTGTAGTTATCACCGTGCTCCTAGTGACAAAATGTGTATAAATGGACCTTTAATTCCTTCAAATTTACTTTTTGAAAGCAAATTCATTAATCTAATTGTTCAAATTTGTTGGTTATGTTCTTTTGTTTGAGGTCCGAATCCGAGGTTGGTGCATACATGCAAGGGCGGTTACACGAAATTTCAAGTTAAGTTTTCTCTGCGATGAGTGAGTTTTAGACTTTTTTAATGGTCTCATCGTTATTTTCGCAGCATTTTATATTGGAATTGATACTCCATTTGCCTACAGCAAAACCTTGCAAGAGCTCCATTGCGAAAAACACTGGATACTCCACCCCTGTATCTTTCCACCACTTGCACAAAAAATCGCGGAGTTAGCGCGGCTAATTCAAATAATCATGGCCAACTGTCATCACAGCTGACTTCATAAACAAATAAACAGTAAACACCGACGGTGTCTGTTCGAATTTTTACGTCTCAATATCCTCGATTCCTCACAATAGGTTGTGAAAGATACGGAAACCGATATTTGTGTCGAAAGATGATCACAATGAAACAACAACAAACAGGAGTTCCAAGTTTGATTCCAACTTCAATCATCGTCCTTGGAACTGTGTAACCAATTATCGCTCCTCTACATTCGATAAGCTATCTTCTTGTTTTAAGTAACCTTTAGTTTATTAAATGTATCAGAGGTTTACTTGGTTTCACACCTATAAAATTTCCGATAATCACTTTTGAGGGACCAATATCAGCCCTTCATTCAATCCATAAAATCCCCTAAATCCTTATCCAATGGTTTAAAAAATCAGCCAGATCAATATTCCCAAAACTGATTTTAAGTTTTCTCACGCAGTAAAAAATTGATTTAATAGACCATAGTTTGAATTATTAGGAATCTTAGAAGAACACATCTGGATCATCGTTAAGGGTCATGAGGGTAAGCTGACCCCCCGATTCCCCCTCTACAATGGGAGATTAGAATCGGAAATTTCTCAAATGGATTCATATTAGTTTTCAACATAGGCAGCTGATTTTTCTTGTAAAGCTGGTTGCATCCTAGCCCCTTGTACTCATATAACGAAGAGAAAGTAAGGACTCTCATACATGAACAGAAATATCGGTCCGTTATTGTAGAACTTGTTGAAAGAAACGCCTTTTAACAGAAGACTCATATTCATTTGGTTGCTTTAGACGTTATAATGATACAATTTTTTTATGAAATTATTTGGCCTCAGCCAACCTATTACCGTGGAGATACATTTACATGAACATATATACTGAAGTGAAAATTCAATCACTATCAGCAGCCACTGACATATATTTAAAACTATTTCGATGAAAAGGGACTTTCTTTTGAAAAGAAAAACCAAAAAATGTCTTAGCTCAGGGTAGAAAATCGGGCCAAAAAGGGAAAAATAAAAGGGTTTTTCACGCCTAATAAGTTACCACAGTTTCAATGAAGACTTTAAATATTTCACTCCAGAGTTCAGTCGAGAGCATATAGACGGCCATCGGAATCCTATCAACATTGTGGTAGTCAGTGGCGGCTCGTGCAATGGGCAACAATGTATTCTCTCCTTTTAAAACTCATGTATAACAATCGATCTTCAGGAGGTGCATTTGCCCCCCAATATATCGATACTTTTGCATGGTTTTAAAATGGCAAATAAGCATGGTTGCCAAATTGTACGAGCCCCCACTGGTGGTAGTAAAACTCTCCTTTAAATTTTTTTCACAAATACATCATTTTTAGTTGCCACACTTTTGCTCTTTTATTTTTTTTTGGGCCGTTATCTTTAAATGGCGCTAGCCATCGGCCAATTTAAAAAAAAAACCGAGAAAAAACAAATGAGACAAAGAAGCTAACCTAACCTAACCGATGAGGACGGTGGCGTCTGCGACAGTAACTATACACGGATGAGAGCAAAATGCGTCGATATGGGTGATTTTGGAACTTTAATCAGTGAAACGACCTACTTCCACTGATTAAAACCCATATCACCCGGTATCAATCGATTCGTCTTGCATCAGAATCGATCGCTTCGAAATTTCAGAAAGATCGGAATTATAATAAAGGAGAAAACCCCAAAAAACATCTTTTTTAGTGTTTCATTTTTGCATCGAAATAAGAATTTTTGCTCGCATCTAGAGCTTAAACGATACATCCAATCTTTAAAAACTTTATACGAATTGATTCTCAGAGAGCTAACTTAAAATCCTGGCTTAAGTTTGATCTGATTAGTTTCATATTAAGAGAAAAATCTTAAATAAAAAATCATCGTAAAAACGACAGTTCATGTTTGAATTCGGTGCGGCTCAGCCGCCATGCTGCTCTCTGATTCGTTCAGCGAGTTCAGCGTTCTGTCGCCAGAGTCTGTCGCGTTGCGAATTTGCGATGCGAAGGAAGGAAGGAGAAGAATGAAGATTGAGTGTTTTGTTTGTTATTTATTATTTTTTTTTTATTTTCCTCTATTCGTCGGTCCCCGGTGGCCTGATCAATTTCGTACTTAGTACAGTTTTAAATTATTTCGGTCCTACACATTTTTCTTTTCTCTGGTGGGAAGGGGCCAACAAGTTTTACCGTTCGTTACGGCTATATCGGACGAATCATAAAAAATCACGAGTCCATTTCGTTTAAATTTTAGAGAAGGATTCTTTTTAAGTAAGTCTCTGTAGAGAATGATAAAATTGCCAGAGGTCGGTCATCACATTTTATGATCGGATGGAGTTTACGTACAAGTGGCATTGTTTTCACTCTCTCCCCCCCTTGCTGCTAAACAGTTTTTCAATCTTGGTTTAATTAGTTAGATATCCAATCCAATCTCTGTTAACCTCCTTGGTAGGAGAGAACCTCTCTGTACTCTTGCTTTTGTCATTTGTTTTTGCTTATTTTGATGGTGTTTGAAAGTGCGATAGTATTTTATTTCTTCGGTGCATCCGACCCCCACCTGAATCATAGGTTTATCTGAAATCTAAGATAGTTCAGTGCAGTCCCATCATTTCTGCGCCAAAAATTCTAGCACGATTGAGTTATCTATTAGGTCCCTGTTAATTGTGTAGGTACTACTTTGATTTACTTCAATTTCTTGTTACGCTCCAAATTGCAGAGGAAAACTGTGTACAATCACAGTGTACTCTGTCTCTCCATCTGTAGTGTACACATTCCAGTTGGGGGGAAAACATGTAAGTACATAACTCTTGGTTTGCTGGTGTAAGAGCCAGCTAGTGTCCTACTTTGAAACCTGATTTGCAGTAAATGTTGGTTTTGATTCATAGACTGTCATTTACAAAACTCAGTTTAAAGATTAATTCATCGATGGAACTTACAGCTGCGGAAACTATTTTTTATATTTTGCAAGCTTCCAGTACGGCTACCCTACGGTAAGAATCTTGTGTTGACTTAAAATTTACTTTTAAAGTTTTTCCCTTTGCAACTCCCTATCTTCATTAAGCAGTAGACTTGTCCAAGCTGTATCTAGCTTACAGCATCAATTACGGGGGTAAGTTTATCACTCTGTTCTAAATGTTGACTTTTCTGGGCCTGCAGTAACTTCAGTATACACCTAGTATCAATCACAGTTGGAGAGCAAGAATGTGGGTACTTACCACTTGGTTTTCTAGTGAAACACCCAACTTATGTTCTACTTCGAAACTTGATTTGCAGTAAATGGTGGTTTTGAGTCTTAGACTATCGTTCGCGAAACTCAGTTTAAACTTTAATTCATCGATGAAACTCAGAACAGGGGAAAAATATTTTTGGAATTGCAAATTTTAACTGTTGGTAGGTATGTGCCCTGTGGTAAATAAGTCCCAAATTTAAAAATTTGCTCACTTTTGAAACTAAGATTTGAAATAAATGATGGTGTTGATTCCAAGTCTATCATTCAAAAAAATGAGTTTTAAAGTTAATTTATGGATGAAACTTGGGAAACAGCGGAAACTATTTTTTTGAATCGCAAGCTTTCACTGCGGGTAAGAACCTTGCGGTACTTTAAATTTACTTTTAGTTATTCCTTTGCAATAAGAACTTCTTATTTACATGAAGCAGCAGACTTCTTCAATTTATAGATACTACATAGCTTACGCAGTGTCAATTACCGCTGTAATTTTATCAATCTTATTTAAATGTTGAAATTTCATGGGCATGAGCTATAAGGGATTTGCTAAACGCGTTACTCTGGTGCAACATTTGTCAATATTAAATACATACGAATGAAATAAATGGAGAGTAATGATTCACTGTATTTTAAATTAATCAATATGTTCAATGATATGCCCATGGGCGTGTAATCAATCCAAAAAACTACAGGTATTGTTTGCAGTATACACACACTTTGTTCTCAGCAACTAGCAATACCTATTTCTCATGCCAGGTTCTTCATTGGTGATAAACTTATTTTATGCTTGACTGGAAAAGGTTGTCGCAGCCTTAAATGTGGGTCAAGGCTTGCATTCCACTAAAAATCAAACTCAAGTTGCCTGGAAATTAAATTGTGCAGATATTACTCATGAATTTCACGCACAGATTTTTTTGTCAGGCGTAGTTGAATTAATGTCAGTGGCTATAGACTCATTCTCACTGTTTTTAAGTTTAGCTAAATGGCTTTCAAGCCAGTGGACCCTTCTACTAACCTCGCCAGTAACAATGCTGAAATGTTTTTCCACCTGACACGGCTTAGTCAAATAAGTTGCTACAAACACAAAGACTTTCCATACTGTGTCGAGTGCTTGTCGCACTGTATCTGCACTCTTTAGAATAGTAGTGCGTACCTACAGGTAATCAGGAAGTCCAAGTACAACAATAAAAAAATTAAAATTTACTACAAGGTATGTACATACCTACCAACAGTAAAAGCTTACAATTCAAAAAAGTAGTTTCCGCTGTTCTGAGTCTCATCGATGCATTAACTTTAAAACTGAGTTTCGAAATGACAGTCTTGGAATCAAAACCACCTTTTACTGCAAATCAGGTTTCAAAAGAGATTAAGAAATACAATATTCATTTCTCAAAACTGTTCAAAAAATCAAAATAGGTGCGCTCAAGTCACGAAATGGAATTATCGTGAGAAATTAATCTTAAAATTTGGAGTAAATCAATAATGGCTCAATGAATTTTGATAAAACTTTGTACACACAATCTACTATTCAACAAACTTAAATATTTTCCTCTCTGTGTCACCAAAAACAACGGATAAAACCATTTCAAGGGGTAACATAGGTGCGATCGAGCAAAATTTTTGGGGAAAAATTAGCAAATATAAATATAATCCTATTATTTGGGATAGTTCAGGTTTGGTTCAATTAATTTTGATAAAAACTAGCACATGCAACCTGTAACTAGTATCCTAAAGAAAATACCCCTTTTAGTTACAGTATACAGCCCTCAAGTGCATTAAAAAAGCAAAACAGGGGGTGGGGCCTGGAAAAAAAATTAAATTTAGGAATTAAATTTTAAAACTTGAAGTCAATCATTAATGGGATGGATTTTGATAATACTTTGTGCACACAACATACTGTCAACATACTAAAATATTTGTCTGATACATAGTCACCATAATCAACCTTTAAGACCATTTCAAGGGTTAAAATAGGTGCAATCGAGCAATATTTTTTTAATCTAAGCAATTATAAAAAAAAACATAATAATCATTGGAATGAGAAATTCAAGTATGACTCAATTAAGTTTGATGAAAATTGCAACAAAAAACTTGCAACCAGCCTAGCCAGAAATTTATTTTCAATATTTAACTACAATATAGGTACAACTCTTAAAATCTGAGGCTGTTTAAAGGCAATATAGGTTTCATCACACCAAAAAAAAGAATATTCAAGGAAAATTAAACTTATAAAGAAAAGTTGATCAAAACTGGCTGAGTGAATTTTGTTGAAATTTGTTTACACAATCTACAACCTAAGTACATCTTTTGGGGGGGGGTTTAAACTACTAAACTAAAAATTATTTTGAAGATCCACAGTTTGAAAGAAAGAACAAAAAATTGCACTGATTGGAGGAAATGCAAGAATCAGTACATTTCGACCACCTATAGAAACTAAGGAAAAAAAAAGAACTCCCATGCACAAATAGAGCAAAGAACAAATAGAATGAATACAGCTCAAAGAATAAAAAAATACTGGGGAATTACTCTAAACCCTGTCATAAGCAACATCAAAATAGAAAGGAGGGGTCTCAATTAGCCTTCAAATTACAAAGTAGGCAACTATTCCTATAGCTTCTCTATAAAATTGCAAACTCTTCGGATTGAATGCAGAATTATGTCCAGAGGTGAAAATATTTGAAATCTGAGGGGGTCTGGGGGTCTCCTCCAGAATTCTAAAGGGGGGCTGGGGGGCTCCCCCCGAATTTTAAAGGGGGTCTGGGGGCCACCCCCAGAATTCTTTAGGGGGGTTAGGGGGGTCCCCAGAATCCTTTAGGGGGTTAGGGGGCCGCCTCCAGAAATCCTTTGGGGGTCTGGGGGGGCTCCCCCAGAAAAAAAGGTTTGAGGAAGTGTTCGTAAGGTATTCCCTACAGTTTTTTTTCCTTTTTTTTTCCCCCTTTTCCTTTTCCCTTTTTTCCTTTCCGCTCTTCCTCTTTCGCTTCTCAAAATTTTTGCGCTCCCCGATGCATTGCGCCCCCCCCCCCCACCCGGCGGGGTCGGCGGAGCCCATAGATACGCCCTCACTGCGTCCACTGTGATTGTGCACATAGTTTCCTCTGCTCTAATTGGAGTGTAACAAGAAATGGAAGTGAATCAAAGTAGGTATCTACGCAAAACAATGACCTGAAACCTGAAGGATAACTCAACCAGGCTAGCAATTTTGGCATAGAAACGATACGACAGAGGTTTAAGTGGGTTTGCCACTATAAAATTTGGTGATGTAAGGGAAATCCCCCACAGAACCTTCAAAAGGTCAGGTTTTAAAAACTTTCCCCCCCCCAAAAACACAAAAAAAAAAAAAAAAAACTCTTACGCATAGTTGCGATCAGAGACTGGTATTTACTTAATATTCAATTTCCGTCTGTTTTACCTACAGTCAACCTCCATGATTAGCATCTGAACACAGCTTCTATGGTCAAGCCGCAGAATGATCCAAGTAGTATATCCCAAAACGGACCGTGATATCTTTTTCCAAAAAAACTTTACACCAAAAGTCAAGTAAAACCCGGCCAAGATTAAAAAAAAGTTTCCCAACTATATTAACGATGGATCTCTTTTCCACCGCCCAAAGGGCATTGATATTAAAGATAGCCAAGTTTAATTTCCACCGTACTCTCTTCTCTATTCTCTTCAACAGAAAAATTTAATCCTACTTATCTTTAGCAATAATAATGGCTCTCTTTTCAACCGCCCAAAGGGCATGATATTAAAGATAGCCAAGTTTAATTTCCACCATATTCTCTTCTCTTTTTCTTCAACAGAAAAATTTAACCCTGTCTACCTTTTTATATTTCGCCTGGTACTCATTCTTAGCGTGCATCGACATTGCATACGTTTTAAAATGAAGGAGTGACAGCACGGAAAGCCGACACCGCTTCGCAGCGCGGCTATGGAGGTTCTTGCCTTATTGTTTGATTAGTCCCTCAGATATTGCTGTTATAACACAGGGGTCCAAGCATCTGCTTAGAACAAATTATTTTTTATTCTGTTCAACGACCCGAGACCAATCAATGCCACGTCCAAAGTAAGAGAGAGAAAAAAAATTTCCGAAGAAACAATTGAAACGAAGTTTACTTCAAGAAATTGGAAGAAAATTTTGAGGAAGGAAGAAGCCAGAAACTTGGGCCGCGACTCTTTTTTCCCCCATTCAACTCAACTACTTTTTCACAATGTGACTTTAAGTTCCCTGTGAAATACCCCCATGTCGCGGCCCAAGTTTCTGGCTTCTTCCTTCCTCAAAAACTTCTTCCAATTTCTTGAAGTAAACTTCGTTTCAATTGTTTTTTTCGGTAATTTTTTCTCTCTCTTACTTTGGACGTGGCATTGATTGGTCTCGGGTCGTTGAACAGAATCAAAAAAAATTTGTTCTAAGCAGATGCTTTGGGCCCCTGTGTTATAACAGCAATATCTGAGGGACTAATCAAACAATAAGGCAAGAACCTCCATAGCCGCGCTGCGAAGCGGTGTCGGCTTTCCGTGCTGTCACTCCTTCATTTTCAAACGTATGCAATGTCGATGCACGCTAAGAATGAGTACCAGGCGAAATATCAAAAAGGGAGACAGGGTTAAATTTTTCTGTTGAAGAGAATAGAGAAGAGAATATGGTGGAAATTAAAATTGGCTATCTTTAATATCATGCCCTTTGGCGGTTGAAAAGAGAGCCTTATTATTGCTAAAGATAAGTAGGATTAAATTTTTTTGTTGAAGAGAATAGAGAAGAGAGTACGGTGGAAATTAAACTTGGCTATCTTTAATATCAATGCCCTTTTGGGGGGTGGAAAAGAGATCCATCGTTAATATAGTTGGGGAAAAATTTTTTTAATCTTGGCCGGGTTTTACTTGACTTTTGGTGTAAAATTTTTTTGGAAAAATTCCTTCCTCGTCAAAAATTACTGACGAAACAACCTTTTTTGAATTATCAGAAAAAACATTTTTAAAAAAAATTGCTATCCTTTTCTAACACATAATTCTAATGACCGGAGAAAGAGATAAAAAAAGGCTTCTACCCCTCCATGCAAAGCGGCAGTTCTGATACAAATACATGGAGAAAAACATGGAGAATTTGGGGGTCAGATGATATTATGATACTTCCGATAGATGTCCCGCGATTCAAGCGATCAAATAGAGGTCGTTCCACGCAAGTTTACGGACGACAGATGTACTTGTTTACTGCGCCCGAAAGAAGTCTACGTTTTTGCGCATGTCAAGAACGCGAGCTCGCCTTTGCGCAGCGAGCCGAATGATCTGCCATCGGCCTTTCCTCGGGGAAACGGGCTCCACCCTAAGGGTTTATTTATTGACAAAAATCAAAGGGGGAGTTGCAAGGGTCTGAAATGTTATGAGTTTTTTATAAAGAAAATGAAAGTCCTTGATTATCCTAAGAAAAAAGATGCCTTTGGTTTCTACTTAAGTCCCATTGAACTGGAGATGAGATTTTTACCCCAAAAAACATTATTTTAGATGGGGGTTCTGCGTAGTGACGTCATTACGCTCACGATCTCTTACAACTTTACAAGTGTATATCTCCGAAAACCCGGACACTTGAGGGAAAAAACCCCAAAAGGGACCATTCTTTTCAGCTCATTAAAAACATACACGGAAAAAGACTGGTAAATTTATACCATCGGCATAGCTGATTTTTGGAGTCTGCTAGCAAAGCATGGTATAAATACCAGTTGATCGTAAAATATACCAACATGTTACCTCCATTTACCACAAGGTTCGTCGCATTTACCATATTATGGTGAAATTTACCATACTTGCTTGCATACGGCAAAATCAGCAATGCAGATGGCAAATTCTACCAGTCGTTTTTTTTTCATGTATAATTTTCTTTATAAAAAACACAACTTTTCAGACCCTTGCAACTACCCCATCGGGTATTTTTGTCGATATCTTATGTTGCTTTAAATCGAGCCCAGCGCGGCAACGTTACTCACCGTCACTTGAGGAGTGCTGAGTTGGCTGTTGCGCGGCGTGAAAACAATCCCCCGTAAAATAATAAACATGAAAACTTTAAAACGGCAAGCTCTTGATTGCTGAAGAAGAGAACAAAATTTAACAATGTTCGAATCGTTTACACGTCAGAATATGAGTGGGCGAAGGGGTTGGGGGTTTATTCCCCGGTCCCTGTTTTTCGAGGTTGTTTCAGAAAACGGGGACGAGCGGGGGGTGGATGAGGGGAAGGTTAAAACAATTTTACAGGGGAGCGCGAATAGGTACATAGCTGTTTTAATTACCTGACAAAAGAGGGGGGGGGTGCAAGCAAGAAGTTGCTAAAAATAATAGATCTCATTTTCAGAGGATATATACTCGGGCAAACGGGGAATTTATCGGCGAAGTAAGTTTTCAAGACGTTGAACTTCTTGTAAGGAAGTGGAGTGGAGGAGGAGAGAGAGAGGAAGAGAGAGAGAGAGAGAGAGAGAGAGAGAGAGAGAGAGAGAGAGAGAGAAAGAGAGTGAGGGGGAAGAAAGTGTCCGGATAGCGAAGACGAGCTTCCGCTCCACCCGGCCACCGGCCGGTCCACATTAGGTAGCGTTCTAGAATTCATCTGTTTATTGTCTCGATGCAGAAAAGATTGTGAATAGCAGTACTTCTCAATATACATAGATATACCATATCCCAGGATAATGTAATCTTTTTTGCACAGAACCATAGTAAACGGATTGATTGGGACTCTTGCAAACTTTTGCTGTGAGCAAATGAACAGTCCAATCTAATGGTAAAACCCAGCGAAAATCAAGAAAATCACACTAAGAAAGTATAAAATTCAGTAATAAACTCACACAACTGCTTTTCAGTGGCAAGTTTGCGGTTCAACGCAGGTATCATGAGAGTTTCTAGTCGATTATGTCACTTTCTCCTTACGGAAACATGGAGATATGTCTCAATTTATACATATGGGAATATCTCCTATGGTATCTGCGTCTCTCTGCTACTAAGCCCGATTATGAGAGTGAATTTTGTGTAAGCCTCTGGAGGAAAGCAGAAAACAATCCAATGTTTTCTGGAAACAAAATACGTTTTCTGCTTTTGTCGGCCACCTTGCCTGCAGTAATTTTGAACTGCACGCTACTGAATCTGTGGCGCGAAGTAAGATGAGCATACCCCTTTAATCTATAACCTTGGGAATCTCCCATGATACCTACGTTCAATCGCCATTACAAACTTGTCTTTGTAGGAGTTATTTGAGTTTATTTCTGAATTTAAGACTTTCTCTGTGTGTCTCAGATTTGACTTCTTTTCATTTGATCACAGGAAAAGTTTGCAAGAGTCTCATAATACGCAGTGGCGAAGCGTGCTATTTGGCAACAAGTCATTTTGTCCATTTGAACCTATAGAAAAGGTCGCCTCCGCTAGTCATCGGCGATTCCTTGATAATTCGATATTTTTCATGGGTTTTAATGAGCCAAATGCAACAGTGCCAAACTGCACGCTTCGCCACTGATTATACGCAAAACGGCACCTCTGGTTTGTATCGTTTTTTGTTTTTTTCCCGCGGGGATCCAAGCTTTAAACCTTGCTGTCATACGAGACTTCGCAACAGACCTATCGAAAAGCGCACTTTCGGACGAATCTATTGTTTAGAGGAAGACTTTGCTGTCTGATGCAATGAGCAAAACTAAATTCCGTCCCGAATTCGGCGAGCGCTCAGTAGAGTGAGAGGGAATATGACATCAAGCCCCGAGATTTGATGGGGAGGGAGAGTGGAAGGGGTACGGGAGAGAGGAGGAGTAGGAATTATCTGGGAGAGTGACGCGGTCTTCTGCAGTATAGTGTATACATACATATATATATACGGCATGAATAGGATTATGCGAAGTCAGTTCGGAATAACAAATGTGTGAGTAAGGGAACATTGGATCGGTCGGAGAAGGGCGGGGGGGGGGTGGGGGTGGGATGACATATACCGCTAATGCTTGTGCGACACATGATGTAATAACAGACGGCTCTCAACCGTTCAAGATAAGTATTTCAGAAAATTTATGAATTTGTGTTGCCATCGCTATAGTATTAAAAACCTTCAACAAAGTGAATAGTTATTTTTTGTCTTAGCCCCTTATGGGCCAAGCCCGAGTATACTACTTTTCCGCCTCTCATTTGTTTTCCATTGTTTCGGTTTTCATTGGTGATAAACGCGAACATCGATGAAAACATACTTGCAAGATAAGATTTCGTTCGGGAGCCTTCAATTCGTAGTATAGGCAATTCCAACTCTTCCAAGTACGAACAGTTAACTACCTTCCCTATATAATCGGGAGAGTGGCGCTCTTATGAACTAATCTGCGGTCCTTAGAGGTTTAAACTATTATTTCTGCAGCAAATGGGTCTGTTGCGTACTTTTGCTACAGCAATATAGAACCTTGATTCCTAAATAACATTTGGCAAACTAACGATGTTCACATTGAAAACATTAAAAAACCACTTAATAACTCGGGAAATCACTTTAACTTCAAACAGCCCGCGCTACCCTAGACAATATTTGCACCGGTATACTACTATGTAGACGGAACCATCGTGTATATGTAAACAACATCTTAACCACAAAATGATGGGATTTCCCTCTAAACACATGAAATATTGGCAGCATTTGCTGACTGGTCTCTTTTTATCTTGAATTTTTGCCCTATCGACCTTCCTGCCTAGAAATATAGGAAAATTTGATGGCAATTTCCAATTTTTTTGTGGGAAAAGCTTCTGAAAACCTTCATTGCTTGGAATGGTTTTGTTGAAATTCAACTTTTTATACTTATTGTTAGAAAAACTAGCTTGGGGTGAAACTTCATCCTCCTCTTGATGGGCACGCAAGGGCTAATCCATCTTGGGATTATTGCGTATACAGGGACCAAAGAGCACATTTGAATTCGATATTTTGCATAGGTTCAAACAGACACTAAGGAACGTTGTCAATTTGCATGCAATGCCACCAAATATTGCAATGAGGAGAATATAGGGACCGAGGTACTTTTTTTTTTTTTTTTTTTTTTTTTTTTTTTTTTTTTTTTTTTTTTGAAAGTTGTGGTATATGCCCAAAGTCCATTGACACTTCCAGTAGGTGGAAAAAGCTCGGTTCGACACACGACAGGCTGGGAAAAACTGTAGATATATTTCTAAATGGCGGGAGCGCAGCGTATATATGTGAGCGTCCCGGGGGTTCTATCCTACAGGTCTCTCCCCATCCCCCCTTTCCATCACTCCCCCACCCCTCTCCTCGCCACCCCCGGCCCCCCTCACTCTTCATCTTTCCTTTTTATATCCTGCGGCGTTTTCAGTGCCCTATCAACACAATTTACTTAGTGTATTAAATTGCACTCTGAACAGATATCAGACTTTTAAGAGAAAAGTTTGCGGCGCGGCGCCGTGATGTGGCGACGCACCGCACACTAGATCAAATGTTGACATTTATTGGACATCATCAGATTACGAAACAATAAATCTCAAGATAAGTTGAGATTGGGTTTTTAAGTTCTGGTTGTCTAACTTAAATCGAGTCACACGGATAAAACATTTCTGATTGAAATTACGGAACGTAGAAAGAAATTTCCTTTAATTTAATAAGAATTCTAATTGATTCAACCAGAACATTATCATTGGTCCAATTGAACGTTCTGATGATTCAGAAGAATCTTAAGAAAGAGTCGTTGGATCAGTAAGAATTCTGAATTTTAAAGGGAATTTCTTTTAACCTCAATTTCTGCTTACGTTCCGTAATTTCAATCAGAAATGTTTCTCCATGCAGACTGTATCTCTGGCAAAAATGATCCATACAGGTCCATAAGGTCCATAAAAAATTCCCTATACAAAGTAAGAGTATATGTACAAAATGGATCCATATGGACTTTTTTAATCGACAAATAATATTCACCCACGGATTGCCAAGAAATTTTATGGAAAAATAATAAATATATACTCACGGAAATAATGCACACTGAATTTTGGTCTTGTAAATTCATGGAACACTTTTAGAGGTAGTTTCAGAAGTGTAGGCGGACCAAAACCACAATCTTTGGCGAATTTTCAACTTTCATTCCTTCAAATCAATACCGAATTTGCTCCTGACTTTAGTCTTTTGTGTTTAAAGTTTTCCTCATTGAAAAGTGAACACTCAATTTCATTTTTATTCATTTTCATCGAGTAATATCAGAAATAATGTTGACAAATTCCAAAGATTATCGGTCTAGGTCCGCCTACACTTCTGAAACTACCTCTACCAGGGAATCACCATGTAATTTGATCATAGAACATTCCAATTAACAGAGTTGAGACCATATACTTTGGTTCAAAACCAACGGCCTTAACAGCTGGGGCTTACAAAGATTAAACACAAAACAAAAAAATTGTATGGTCCGGAAAAATCCTCATTTCCTCCATTGAACGGCGTCCGCTAAGTTGACTTTTCCTCACATATCCGGTGGCCTCCTTGAATTCTGTGTTATTCTGCTAGACGTTCCCTTGACGTGTGTAATCAGCGTTGCCAAATTATCAAAAAAATATTTCTCAATTATACATCAATATAAAACATACTGGAATTTTACATAGTCTGGCAACACTGCTTGCGATCAAAACTGCTTTTATCGGGTTAAAAATAGCCGTTGCCGACACTGCGCCATGCGTCATCGGGAATATCCCTGAATTTTTTTTTCCCTCTCGAATTTCGCTTCAGAGCTTTTCAGGATTAAACTGCGCCTTGTTTCTTTTATTCCTCGGTAAAGTGTTCTCGGGAGTATTTCTTGGAATCTGTAGATAAATCCGTAGGAGGGCGAGTTATCATGCGGGTTTGCTTGGAATTGTTGCAGTGGGCTCCTTTGCGAGCTCTTGTCACAGTGAATTTGAGTTGTCTGTTTTTAAAAATGTATAATCCGATGTAAAAATAATACTTACCTACTTTTAGAAATTGTTTCAGAAGTGTAGGCGCACCTAGACCATAATCTTTGACCACTTTTCAATGGCCCGGGTCTGTTGCACACTTCGGCTAGAGCACTTTAAAGTATCAATTATTATGTAAAAAGCTGTAAAAATAACAATAGCAGCATCAGAAAACACCAAAATTCATTAATAAACTCACAAATTGCGAAAAACACTAGACACTATTCACCCCTGTATCTTTCCACCACGTGCACGATATTTCACGAAATTAGCGCGGCACATTCAAATAAACACGGCCTACTGTCATCTTAGCTGACTTCATAAACAAATAAACAGTAAACACGGACGGCGTCTGTTTGAATTCTTACGTCTCAATATCCTCAATTCCTCACAAAAGGTTAAGAAAGGTACGGAAACCGACATTTGTGTCGAAAACTTATCAAAATGAAACAATAACACGCAGGAGTTCCAAAGATGATGATTAGAGTTGGAATCATACTTGGAACTCCTGCGAGTTATTGTTTCATTTTGATAAGTTTTCGACACAAATGTCGGTTTCCGTGCCTTTCTTAACCTTTTGTGAGGAATTGAGGATATTGAGACGTAAGAATTTAAACAGACGCCGCACTATGGTCCAGAAATCCGATTTGGGAAGACATTAGTTTGCATGAAAATCGCCCAATATCTTGAAAACGGCTCATCTGACATCAAAAATTGCTATTACAAAAAAGTTAAAACGGTTTACGTTCTATCTTTTTAGTAATAACCAGTTTTTGGGTCCGATGAGCCGTTTTCAAGATATTGGACGATTTTAATGCAAACTAATGTCTTCCTAAACCGGACTTCTGGACCATAGTGCGCCGTCCGTGTTTACTGTTTATTTGTTTATGAAGTCAGCTGTGATGACAGTAGGCCGTGTTTATTTGAATGTGCCGCGCTAATTTCGCGAAATATCGTGCACGTGGTGGATAGATACAGGGGTGAATAGTGTCTAGTGTTTTTCGCCATTTGTAAGTTTATTAATGAATTTTGGTGTTTTCTGATGCTGCCATTGTTATTTTTACAGTTTTTACATTAGAATTGCTACTTTAAAACGCTCTAGCCGAAATGTGCAACAGACCCATTGTCATATTCTTTCAAATCGCAAAAAAACTTGCCTCCGACTGTAAACTTTTGATTTTGAAAGTTCATCAATGAAAACCTAACGCGTTAATTCATTTTAATTAATTTCAACTTTGTATCATAAGAAATAGTATTGAAAAATTCTACAGATTATCGATCTAGATGCACATTGCACATACACTTCTGAAAGGACCCATAGGGTGGCTGTTTTACAGATTTTAAGAATTCATTCATTCACTTGCATAGAAAGAGTCGAAAAATCATTTTAATGGCACTAACAAAGACCTTCAATTGGTAGAAACATGACCGAGCAAAAACACTTTCGTAGAGCTAACCGAAGGTTTTGCAGAGACAAAGAGAGACGGAGCAGTAACTGGCTGCAGCAGTGGCACTCTGAATTCTCTCGGATTCAATAAAACAACAGTCAACGTCTCGTGGTGTTGAATGGTGAGCACCCTCCTATTCACTTCCCGCCTATCCCCCCAGTGTTTCCCGAATGTCACCGTTCAACACCACACGGAGAAAAATTTATATTTGGGGCTACCAGGATTACTTCTACGTAATAGTTAAGGGGGTACATCACCTAATTTTTTTTTTCTTCCAGAGTTAAGTATTGGGTCTGAAATTTTTTGAGCTGTCCGTGAGCTTATAAGAAAAGAAATCACAAATTTTTGTCGCGCGGGTTGCATAAGTGCCCCTTAAATCAAACAAAAAAAAAAAAAGACATAAACGGTACGGAATCTGCCTTGAGTTCTCATCATTATTTGCACTGTTTCTTTGGCTCAAATGAAAGGTCTTTTTGCCCTCTATTATCTACCAGAGGCTTTTTTTTACAAAAGAGACTGGAAGTATTTTAATTAATTTTTTACTTTTAAGCCATAATTTTTTTAGCTTTTTCATCTTCAACTCCATTTTTGAAATTGAAATTTCTAATTTTTTAAAAAAAGCTTCTGGTGGATAATAGAGCAGAAGTTTGTGCATCTTTTAAAAAACCAGAAGTCTTTAGCTGTAATAGAACTCAAGTTACATTCCGTATACTATTACAAGATTGAAAAAAAAAAACGTTACGCTCAAAAAGAGCAAAAAGAAAGATTTGTTTATTCCATCTTAGTTTCAATAAATAATTAAAAATACTTCCATGGCTCTTATGAAAAAAACAGTTACATATTCTGAATCCTTAGGGTTTCGACTATCAAAAAAGTGAAAAAAAAAAAAAATCATTTTTTTGCATTTCGAGTGCGATGTACCCCCTTAAATGTTCATACGCATATGCTTAACTAGATTTCTGGTAATATTCAAAATACATTTTTCGTTGAAACCAGCAATATCTTCACCGATACCAGAATTTACATTTAACTATCCCGTGCATGAGGGAGAGAGGAAGAGAGTGGGAGATAGAAAGAGAGCAGATAGTTCGCTGAGTAAAAGAAAATGATGATGTAGGTAAGTAATCAGGTGAGGCAGGGGGTCAAGATGAAGTATGGACGACGAGACACAACAGTGGGTGTGGGGTGAACAAATAAGCAGTTTGGAGGGATTGCAAAAGGAAGTAAATCTATCAATGAGCACTGAGTCGAGAGACTCGTCCGAGAAGGTTTCCTGTCTGCGAAGTAGTAACCCGGCCTGCTACGTATACGAGAATACGAAGCAACGGGGAAATAGTTCTCAACTTTCAACGCAAATAACTCGAAATCCTGTCATTATTTTTTCCCCCGCCCGTGAGAGCTTTTTCTCAGGAGACACTTTTATGCAACATATTTCAATATCAAAAAATTTGACCGGGAGTCAGTTACCATAAGGAAAGCGCGGTGTCCTTTGAAGTTAGGTGCAGATAGTTTCAGTTTTCCGAAGTAATGTTGAGTCTAATAGTGAAATAGAGACAAAATTTGGATTTAGCGTTCTAAATTTCACGCTATTCTGCAAAATTTCAGTTTACTTACAAGGGGAGGCTCAGGAGTCGCCGCCTCCGATTTTGAAAACAATTGCACGAAAATGTAGCTAAAGTAAAACTATTAGACCCGTGTTTCTTACTTTTTGCCAATGGACCTTCCTAAAGCGTCAGGAATTTTTTGAAAGTCGCCGAAATTCACTTAAAAAACCCGAGCGGAGAGCGTTCCGAATATTTACGTGAATTTCGGCAACTTTCAAAAAATTCCTGACGCTTTAAGAAGGCCCATTGGCAAAAAGTGAGAAACACGGGTCTAATAGTTTTGCTTTAGCTACATTTTCGTGGAATCGTTTTCAAAATCGGAGGCGGCGACTTCTGAGCCTCCCCTTGTTATTCAAAAAATTAAAAATCATCAAAGAGTTGTGAGTGTGGTTTATGGTGAAATTTTTTATCAAATGTCTGTAGAGCCGTTTGATTCTCTCCCAGGGAGCTGATTATTAACTTGAGTTGATAAAATGAAGTTGAAACAAAATCAGCACAAGCCAATTAAAGTGTAGTATTTTATCGACCCAGACAATTCCGGCTATCACACTAGATGCTTTAACAGTTTTTTTCCACTCAAGTATAAAACCATAGTGCTTGGTAATCTTTGTTCAGTAAAATGGTAGAGTGGAAAGAATAGGCGGGACTCAAAACTAAGGGAGTAGTTTGCCCTGGAGAATGAGAGCAAGGGGAAGTTATCGCAGTAAAATAGGATGAATCTAAAGGAAAAAAGGATGTTCAGGGAGAAAAGGGGGAGAGCACAATCTTTTGTGAAGGTCTGGATCAAGTAATAAAACACAATACATTTTTTTTTTTTTTTTTTTTTTTTTTTTTTTAAATGCTGAAGTTACAGAAAAAGGGTAAAAAAATAGGGAGAGGTAAGTTTATGTTTTCATTTATTATCTAAAATCTGGTTTCAAAGAATATGTTGTTGAACAATCTTTTCTTTCACTCTCTGCCTCCCCCCCCTTTCTCTCTCTCTCTCTTTCTTTCTCTCTGTTATTCTCTTTCTCTTACTTTCTTTTAATGCGATAATACTTCCTTTTTTAGATTTAGAACAATTGTCACTTTATAGTCTTGAAGTACATTTTGTTCGCATATTATAAATTTGCAAAAAAAAAAATAAAAAAAAAAAAAAATTATAATATGCAACCATGGTTAATGCCTTTAGTCTTCTCTGTCGTTATTAACAACGCGTCACTTCGCAGTATTGCCAAGTTTGGTTTTCAATATAAATCCTTCAGTTTTCAAATTTATAATTTTAATCTTCCTTGGCCCCTGCAGGGTACAACGTTCTAAGACATATGCATCAGTGGCGTAGCGTGCAATTTGGCAACGTTGCAGTTTGTCCATATAAATTCATGAAAAAGATCGAAGTTCTGAGTGTGCGGTGAACACGTTCATATTCGACCTTTTACATGGGTCTAAATGGACTAAATACAACGTTGCCAAATTGCACGCTACGCCACTGATATGCATATCAGAGCTGCCAGTATCTTTTATCTTTCATCAGTATTCAGTATATTTACTTACATGTTTTTATTCACATTTTATTCCTTTTTTTCCACATTTCCAACTTTTTCCAAAAGTGCAGACTCAGCCTCCACGGTGAAAAACCGTATGAGGTTTTTTCAAGGCTCCCTACCCCGCCGCGGTACCAAACGTTGGTAAAATAGTTTGGTCCTGTATAAGGTTAAGAGAAAATTAGCATATTTTTTCAAGTCTAAAAGTCATTTAAGCATACCATTTAGAAATTTGACAGTCTTTGCGCAGACAAAAATTAGGCCTTCGTACACGCTCAAAGTAGGATCGTCAAATTGGCATCGCTGAGCCGTAATCCACCACAAATGGGCAGGTGAGCCAACCGTTGCATCGAGTTAATGGGCTAAGTCCCAAAAAAATTGAAAATCGAGTTAGTGGGCTAAGTGCCAAAAATTGAAAATCGAGTTAATGGGCTAAGTGCCAAAAAATTGAAATTCGAGTTAATGGGCTAAGTGCCAAAAAATTGAAATTCGAGTTAATGGGCTAAGTGCCAAAAAATTGAAAATCGAGTTAGACCCGGAAAAGTGTGCCAAGTGCCAATGTCAAATCGGTATAATAAACGGGTCAAGTGCCGCAACCATGATTAAATAAAATAGTGGGCAGAACACCCGTCAGAAGGCGTTTGCGGTACGTGCCTGTGTTAGACTGCGACAAGAAAAAGCGAAAAACTCGATTAGCCCATAACCTAGGCTATTAATGACAATAAGTCAATTGGTCAATAAGTCCATAAGTCAAGTGTTCATAAGATCAGTGTTGCCATTTACGGCAGAAATTATCCGAAATTCCCTTCTAACACCATATGTAAATTTCGGGTAATTTCTAACATAAATGGCAACACTGCATGGAATATTCCATCTTCAGAGAGATGATAAAACCGGCAACAGGGGAGCCTAGACGAGCTCGGCACCTCCAAACATCTCTCCGTTAATGGCACGTCATAAAAATTGTCTCCTCGTGCGAAGGCTCGGTTTTGTGCATCAAACTCATGCAGCGTTGCCAAATTACGAAATAACTCCCGATTTTCTCCCATGAAACTCAAATTAAAATTTCGGAAATTTATGCAAAGTTTAACAACACTGGGCGCTTTTTTTTTTTTTTTTTTTTTTTGGTTGAACGGTACCATGCAGAAACTTATGCACTCGCCGCTTCATTTTTATTTTCATTTTATTTATATGCACATGGGTATTACGTATAAAGTATATGTGTTTATTTTTTATTTATTTTTTTGTACCCGACAAAATTTTTATATTCAATTTTTAATGCATATGCGAAGAGTTTTGCGTTATAGGTCGTTCGATGGAAAACGCTAATAAAAATTTTTCCCCAGTAAGGGAAGAATAAGCGAGAGGAATTGGAAATACACGTACGATTTTCCGTATGACGCTTAAAACGTTAACTCGATTTGCATGCATAGTCGTATTGTTAGTTTTAGCACGCGTTGGGGGTTGGGTTGGTATCATCGATCATGTTCATGTTGTGTATGTAGTGTCACGCCGGTGTAAGCGTCATTGATTGTTTATAAATGATACTCATTCACCATGAAATTGACTACGTTTTGCGAACGTAAATTCATTAAAATCCAAGGATTAAATGGCTCGGTTTTGTATACTTACGCTACATTGACTTACAGCATCGAATCTTACGTTGAATGACGCAAAAGGTCCCGTATCACTTAAACCTAAAAAAGTTTGACTTACAGCCCACTGCACCTACACCTACACGGAAAAATATAACTGGTAGTATTTACCATCCGCATAGCTGATTTTGGACCCACCTACCAAGTATACGAAATTTCCATAAATGATGGTAAAATGTACCAACAAGTTAACTTAATTTCCCACAATGTACGTTACATTTACCGTCTACTTGATCGATCAGTGGCACCATTTCAGGCCTTACCCGGGGGGGGCAAAAAAATCTGATGACCTTTTTTATTTATTTTTATTTTTTTTTTCTTCTTTGCTTCTCATGCATTTGGTTCATGAAACTCTGGTCTTTACGCTATCTGGGCAAATTTTGGGAAAAAACATTTTGTTCCCAATTTCTCAAGAATTTTAAAGGTTTTTTAACCTTTACTTACTAAATTTGACAACATTTTTTTTTTTTCGCTCCTTGAATTTTCTGTGTGAGCCATAATGTTTGGATATGCCAAACCACCGTACCGGGAAGGGGGGGCATATTCCCCCTCCCCAAATGACGCTATACTGTACTTGATAGCTGACTCCAAAATCAGTGTAGATGGTAGATTCTACCAGTCTTTTTTCCGTGTACATAATGATACCTATTTTTTTTAACCTACGACTTGAATCTGCCGTAAATTTTATATAAAGTTTACAACACCTGACCTACACGTATTCATTAAATAAAACTTAATTTTTGGCTGCATTTCACCTATAACGAGTCGCTTCCAACGAGCTTTATTTATCTAGACTCTAGAGTGGCAGTTTAGTGGGTAACTTTCGTAACCACCATGGGGGATTTTTAGGTTAGGTTTAGGCGAGTAAAATTTTCCATTTATTCCCATGTATTTTGATGCGGGGACTCCCTTTCGACGACGATGGCGAATAGAAACATGTTAGTTGCTTTGAAATACATGGAAATAAATGGAAAAGGAAAACATTTTCACCCGATTTTCAACCAAAAGTGGGGACGATTCATTAATCCGAATTCAGGTCAGACAGAATCTGATTAAACTTGACAACGTAAGTCTCGGCACGGCTTTTATTCGAACGTTTTTATGGAAAAAAAGAGCGGAAAAGAGAGAGAAAAAAAAAAAATGCCACTTGGAAAAATATATAGGATATATCTGGAGGATTGAACACACGTGTCTATGCATTTAAAACCATGGGATTTATGGCGGAATCGGGCCAGTTAAAAGCATTTGGCTGTAATAAATACGCGAATCACAATCTTGTTGCAGACGTAAATTTCATTATGTGTGACTAAACCGGCGTTGTCAGATTCAGCACCAGCGGTGGCTCATCAACTGCCGGGTTCAGAGCTGCCGATTTGCATAGATTTAATGGCATTTTGAAATTCACCGAAGATTCCACCGGTTCAGAAAAGATTACAGAGTTTAGTTCAGTGTATGACTATGTAATACACGAAAATACTATCGTATTTTATCTTTTCTCAACCGGTAGAGAAGTCGATAACTTTGAAAACTTGCAGATATTTTAATTAATTAACGGCCTTTCCGCCGATTGAAGAAAGATAACAGATCTGAGTATTTTCGCGCATTACAGTCATACTACACTGAATTGAACTGTGTAATCTTTTCTCAGCCGGTGGAATCATCGGTGAATTTACAAATGTCATTAAATCTACGCAAGTCGGCAGCTCTGGCCGGATTACTCTGGCGGATCCGCAGGAAAATTTCCTTCTCTTTAATTCTGTGGCCATTGAAATGCATATGTTAGAAGAGGATGGAAGAGGGGGTGCAAATCAAGTGACTGACATTAATCTGTCATTTTTTAACGCAAAAGTCTAATGGAATAAGAGGGAGAGGGACAAATTCTTGGATCTGCCAATGGTCGATTTAACAATCCTTTCTTTCTCCGATTTGTACGATGACTTGCAAAAAAAAAAAGTCCCCTGATCAAAATAATTATAATTTTTAATTTTTTTAAATTAAATTAATTAAATTTTTAATTAAGTAAGCAGATTAAATTTTTCCGCGTTTTTCAATAGAGGTTTCGATTTTTCATGACGTACTTTAATGTATCATTCTTAAAAACAGGAACGCCTCAAAATTGTTTAAGGATTGCCGAAATTTGAAAGAGTAACAATTTTGACCAGGGTACTTTTTTTTGAAAGTTATAGTTACTGAGCAAATAAGTATTGATTATTATTTACACGGAAAGAAAATGTATGGTTAGGTCTGATTACATAAAATGGCCGGTGAACTGACATGGTATTGTGAAGCTGATGTACATCTCTTTATCAGTGTACTCAAATATCATTAACTGTATGCATACAGTAAAAGTAAAACTGGTCGGCTATAAAGGGTAATTATCTGGTCCTTCCATTTGTGACTTGAAATTTGTTGCAATTTTTGAAGCAGAAAACTAAAATAGTTCTTGTCCGGGAAAAAACCGATCACGCTCCATTGTGATGAGGATTCCAAATCCTCGATTTCAAAGCCGCAAATACAGGTCCGAATCTTGCAGGGAGTTCCGGCGGGTTCTTCTCGTTGGGTCATTTCTCATTGTAAGAGCACCGAGCATAGAGGAGGCAAGAGCTTGGCTCCAAAGGCCACCGCACACTCGGCCAACATTTATATTTTTCTGGACATGCAAAAAAAATAAACGTGTTGTTTTTTGTTTTAAAAAAAAAAAAAAAACTTTTAGAGTTGATATTATCGTGTGAAAATCGGGTAAGTTGACTCATTTTAAGCACTGAATCAAATTATTTTACACAAGTAATTTTGATACTATTACTTTCTTACAACTAATAATTTTAGAAATTTAGAAAATATAGCGCTGAAGATATCTGTCTGTCTGTATATCAAAACACAACTCTTAAACCAATCGTCCATATGCATCAACATTTCGCAGAGAAATTGCTTTTAAAATTCCCCAGAGGGACTATCTTTATGTTTTATTCGAAATTTTAATGTGTAAGCAAGTTACGGAAGGTAAGAGGTTTCCACTTAATTAAATGGAAAACATATTTCAAAAATATAGCTGTTTGAATTTTGATAAAAATATGCAAAGACATTCTGTAAACAGCCTACTGTAAAATGAACTCCGGCCTTTAGGGGGTCTGGGGGTCTCTTCCAGAATATTATAGGGGGTCTTCCCCAGAACATTAAAAGTGGGTCTGGGGGTCTCCCGGTCTCCCCCAGAATATTAAAAGCCGGGGTCTGAGGGTCTCCTATAGATTATTAAAAGGAGATCTGGGGGCCTTCTCCAGAATGCTTAAGGGGGGTATAGGGGTCTTCCCCAGAAAATATAAGGGTGTCTGGAGTCCCTTCCAGATTAATGTTGATATTAAAACAATTACAAACTAAATGGACAAAAAAAACACCACAGACAAACTAAGGATTAAAATGGGAACCAGACCAACAATAAATGAAAACTTCAGAGACATTTCGGTGCACTCTCAGCACCATTATCAATCGGAAAATTATAAAAATAAAAACAAAATACTCAGAACGAGGAGCACACTCCACTCAAGTTGGAAGAGGAGGATTGATTAACAAAATACCACAACATCGGTTACATAAACAAAACAGACCAACAAAACGCGGACAGATCGAGCCTCAATCAGTAGTTAAAGTTTGAAAAAAACTGGAGGTATGCAACACTCAACTTTTCCACGTCTGCCTGATTGTTGCATATGGAGTCTCTGGTTTTTTGTGTGATGGTAAAACTGCCCTTTATCAGCATCAGGAAGTGTGTGGTTATCCGTCTGATTTTAATAACATCCAGGTTTTAGCACAAGAGAAAAATTCCAACGCTAGAGCTGTGTTAGAAATGATTCACATTCTAAAAAACAGACACTCCATATCGAACTACCGGGGTCTGCCCGGAAAAGTTGGATGAAGGAATTGAAAAAGTGGAAAATAAGTTGAGTGTTGCATACCTCCAGTTTTTTTCAAACTTTAACTTCTGATTGAGGCTCTGTCTGCGTTTTGTTGGTCTGTTCTGTTTATGTAACCGATGTTGCGGTATATTGTTGATCAGTCCCTCTTCCAACTTGAGTGGAATGCGCTCCTCGTTCTAATTATTTTGTTTTTATTTTTATAGTTTTCCGATTGATAATGGTGCTGTGAGTGCACGGAAAAAAAAAGATTAGTGAAAATAACCATACGGATTTTGGCACCTGCTAGATGTTATGGTAAACTTGACCAGAAATATGGTACATTTACCGATACTTTGAGTAAATTCGACATGCCATTATGTAACATCACCTAGTACCTAGTCAAAACATAGTATTCTTCTGGTTAACATTACCATAACATCTAGCTGGTACCAAAATCAGGTATCCGTATGGTGATTCTCACCGAAGTTTTTTTTCCCTGTGCATCGAAACGTCTTGGAAGTTTTTATTTATTGTTGGTCTAATTCCCATTTTAATCCTTAGTTTGTCTATTAATGTTGTGTGAGAAAGTGTTCGTGGGGATTCCCCACAGTTTATATAATTTTGCTTTTATTTTTAAAATTATATCCGGGTAATGGGTCTGTTGCAAACTTTTGCTACAACGATAAAAAGTTATTATTCCAACGTAAAATCGCCTGAAAAGTCCATTGGTGGCATCATTAAGTCATGAAATACAATAACAAACTCACAAGAGGCGTTTATTGAAATCCAAGATGGCGGCAAAATATCGAGGAATCTGAATGTATGCACCGTGATCATCCAAGGATTTCCAACGTTTACAACCTCATTGGAGGTAGAGGTTATGTGTATGTTTACGTTGTGATTGGTTGTGAGGTTGGCTATCCTTGAATGTTCGTGGTGCATGCATACGGATTCCTCGATATTTTGCCGCCATCTTGGATTTCATTAAACGCTTCTTGTGAGTTTATTATCTCATTTCGTGGCTTTCTGATGCCACCATTGGACTTTTCAGGCGATTTTACATTTGATGAAACACTCTCAATCGTTGTAGCAAAAGTTTGCAACAGACCCATTCTATGTTTAGATCCACCGTGCGGTGGTCTAATTTACGCGCTCGCTCGCGGTCCTCCATCCCTCCGCGATTTCCTTGGATACATCACCCTGCAGCTCTGGCTCCGATTCCGCGAAGTTTCGCTTGTGTTTTCGCATCGATATATTACCGCTGTTGCTGTTTATTGCACGGCTTTCGGCTCAAATTTCACGGAATTTCGCTCTCATTGTGTAAATTGTGTGAATGGCCAGGCCAGGTCAGTATGCGTTATATGTATACAGGACTCCAAGGGTCCGCATGAATGCTTTGCATATGGGCTCAAAGGGATTTTGCATTCGACTCAACCTAAATCTCAAGGCAGTGGTGGGGTCGAGGGACAAACAAACATAGAACGGTTTCTTAACATATGAGCAGTATAGTGGTTGGTGTAAATGTGACAACAACGGATTCTATCCATTTAAATCTACGTAAAACATCGATCTGCATCAGTGGCGTAGCGTGCAGTTTGGCAACGTTACATTGTGTCCATTTGAACCCGTGTAAAAGGTCGAATGCGAAGGTGTTCACCGAACACCCGATAGTTCGATCTTTTTCAAGGTTTAAATTGACGAACTGCAAAGTTGCCAAATTGCACGCTACGCCACTGATCTTCATGAGGGGATTTATGGCGTCTCTAAAAAATCGATTCTATTACATAGGTTCAAGAGGCAAAAAAAAAAAACAAAAAAAACACGGTCGTTGCCAAATAGCACGAGCCGCCACTTAAAGAGAAAAAGCAAGTAAAAAGGATGTTACTGTACCTACTGAAGTGATTACGTCGCAGAGCCCCACAGTTCATGGGCCACGCAACAACCTTTCCAAAAAGTGTCGCACTCCCCCATAGTGCGTGGGGCCACGCGACACTTGAATTTTGTCTTAAAAAAAGTGCCTTACAAGTGTCGCAGAGCCCCACAGATTTTTAAAGATTTCTGTGGGGCCGTGCGACAAGTAAAATATTAATTTTCCACCATCTGACCAAGTGTCGCGTGGCCCCACGAAACAGCTAAAATTAGGATTTTAATCGAGAAGATTGTGGGGCGTTGCGACACTTGGTTTTCATACATTTTCAAGTGTCGCACGGCCCCACAGCCGTCCAACAAAAGTTGTCCTCTAGTCCAGAAACTTTTGAAAGAAGGACTCTTATCATTAAGTGATTAGAGGTGAGCTCGTGTGAGTAATCAAAGCTAGAACTGATAAAGATTTGTCAATATCAGGGTTCTGTGGGGCATTGCACACTTGATTGGGAAAGACTGTTTCGTGGGGCCACGCGACACTTGGTCAGACCTGAGTCGAAATAAGTTATCTTGTTATCAAGTGATTAGAGGTGAGCTAGCATGAGTAATCAATTCATCGAGTTATTAGAGGTAAGCACCAGTGAGTAATCAATTCATGAACTGATAATGGTTAGTCATTCTTTAATAAAGGTTAGTCGTTCCTTATCAGGTTCTGTGGGGCTTTGCGACACTTGATTGAGAAAGACTGTTTCGTGGGGCCACGCGACACTTGGTGGTGAGTCTAGTGTTTCACAGCCCCACAAAAGAGTTTGATCCCCAAAGCCAGTATTGGTGCCCAATCAGCTGATAACAAGGTAAACTCTAAATAGAGGAGGGGCTTTGTATCCAGAGAAAGTATTTCACAGCCCCACAACTAGGATTGATTGGCGTAGGCAAGTATCTTTTCAGGGCAAACCGTCTAAATGCCCTGATTTAAGCCACCTCAGCATTAATTATAAACTGTTAAAACTTTCAGAGATGGGTACTCACCAGTAGACAGTGAATAACAAAAGAAACAGATGATTCACCGAGTCGCAGGAAAGTCGGTTGCTATGAGTTAATGATACCAGGTCTGCCGAAAGGCAATCATGGTGTCTCAATCAAAACCACCGGGGAAAAAAAGTGTTAAACCAAGCTATGGTAAAACAGTCGCGATTTAGCTTTTCAGTTTGAGCTATCGAAGCCACATATATATGATATAAGTAATAGAAACTTGAGGTAATTGGAGCACTGCCACTTTTAACAACAATTCGAAGGAACACTCATGAGGAAATAGATTTCTTAGCTTGGAAACGTATTCGCGAAGCAAACAATTAATAACTATGCCAGGTACCTAATCCTATTGTACCGAATGTAAATACACAAGATCCCTGATGAGGGAGCTTTGGACAGCAGTGCGTTACGCTGGGGCTGGGTACGTAGTGCTGTAGGGCTATGTCCAGTAGCACACGAATCACCGCAGCTGAAATCGACGGGACAGAAAATAATTCACCGAAACATAAGTTTCATTCTAATAATTACAATGGACCGAGAATAAAAGTAAAAAAAAATAATGCCTTGCAAAAGCTCGATGCACTTAAAGAGCGGTGAGTGTTATGTTACGTTACTATTTTTAATTTTGGTGAGGTTAGGGTCTTCACACGATGTTGTAAACAAGAGATTACTGTATACGAGGTACTCGAACAAAGGCTGACCAATGAGAGGCAAGTATGATACTCGGTGCCGCGTGATTCGAAAGCGAGGAACTAACAATAAGTGGGACGTTATGTTGAGGCAGCAGTGGAAATCTCGTGTGGACGTTTTCCACACAGGCTCGGTTTACTAGCCTCATAGTTTTAAACCTTTACTTACATAAAAAAAAAAAAAATTGCAACAAATGCATTTGAAATTGGTTATAAACAAAAGTGTAAGTGTTTTAGAGTGGCTGTCTGGACACAGAAATCGACATAACTGTATCTTTGGAAGGATTTGCATGAGAAAGAAATTGACACATAACAGAAACAAGCAAAATTTTCTCATCAGGACAGATTTATTAGAATTCTGTGTCCAGAAAGCCACTTTACAACTTCTGCACTATCTTTAAAACAACTTTCCACTGGATTTGTTAAAATTTTCAATTTGAGGTTAAAAAAGGTGAGGCAAACAAACCTGAATCATATTGCCTGGCTGCCTCACTTTGTGATAGGGCTCAGGACATGTGTGGCCCCCCTCTATCGCTCGTTGGGAGCCACGGCTGAATTCGGAATCTGCAGCTCTCGTGGCAGAAATCCATGAAAACCACTTCAAAATCAGTTATTTTTTTGTCCAAAAACTAATTTCATATCTATTCTCTCAATAATGGATGTCAAAGTTTACAGTCAAAATTAGGTATTGCTATTGGAGCTCTAAAGTGGTGCAGCTCCCTAAAAGAACTCCTAAGTGTGGTCTCATTGCAGAAATCCAAACTGTAATCTTTGAAGTCAATGTCTGATCAGGCAAGCACATATGTAATCAGTATTTAAACAATGTAATAGCAATTTCGCATTATTTTTTATGAAATTCTGCCGCGAGAGATACAAAATTAGAAATCAGCCTAAGTTCTGGCTCTGAACCCCTGGCTAACACGCACTCTTTGTTGTTCTCTATCTCCAACATGATTCAAATGATGGAGTATACACTGAATTAAAGGGAGGAAGTTTGGAGTAGACCTTTGAGTCTCATTGCATACTTCCACTCAGAAAATGTGTTGGAATGAATAAATAACTGAGCATCGGTGGCACTTCACATGGGCTCTTCTGCCCCTCCCCACACCTTATTCGAAAGTCAGGGCTCATGACTGACAGAAAGTACTTTTTTTAATTCGCACACCTAACTAACAACTAAAAGAAGCCGTTAACCAGTGGTATTACCATGGTGTGGAAATCTGTAAGTAACTTGGTCTTAAAAAAAATTGTAAATAAAGCAGAGCCGTTGCAGAAGAGATGCTGGAGGGTAATCTGCTCTCTCATACCTGATTGCTCATAAATACCTGAATAGAAACAAATAGTATTTCCATAAGACTATTCTGACAAAAGACTATAGAACCATTGAAGTACTGATGCGTTGCATTCCAGTATCAAAATACTTGAAGGTTAAAAAAATGACTGAAAAAATGTGAGACCTTCACTTTATTGGTCTACAAAAATTCTGAAAAAACGTAATGTTCCGAATGTTTTCCAGTATTTTACTTGTTGCCAACTATGCTCATTTGGCAAAGTAAGAATATTAGTCGATGCCTTGGACTTTAGCTCAATTTAGGGCGTTCGAGCCAAAAAATGGAATAAAGTGAGAAATTAATCTTGTGTAGCAGTGCCAATTACTAAAAGCTGGATGAATTTTGATGAAACTTTGTATACACAATGTACTACCGCAGTACTAAAATATTCTTCTCACTATCATCATAATAAATCCTTTGGACCTAATCAAGGGACCATATAGGTGCGATTGAGAAAAAATAAGACCAATTAAGCAAATAAAAACATAATCCTACTTATTGAGATAATTCGGGTTAGGTCCAATTAATTTTAATTAAATCCAGCACAAACAATCTATCTACCTACATTTACTCTACTTTATATAGAATTTCTTATCATTACAATATACAGCCCTTAAGACTGTTTAAAAAATCAAAATCGGTGCGCTCGAGCCAAAAAATGGAATTATCGTGAGAAATCAATCTTTAAACTTGGAGTCAATCCATTATGGCTCGATGAATTTTGATAAAACTTTTGTACACACAATCCACTATGAAAATACTAAGATATTTTCCTTTCTTAGTCACCATACACAACTGATAAAACCTTTTCAAGAGGCAATATAGGTGGGATTGAGAAAAAATATGGGAATATAAGCAAATAAAAACATAATCCTATTAATTGAGATAGTTCAGGTTTGGTCCAATGAATTTTTATAAGAACTGGCAAATACAATCTACAATTAGTCTATATAAGAAAGTATTCCTTACAGATACAATTTACAACACTTAAGAGAGTTTAAAAATCAAAATGGGGTGTTCGACCCTAAAACATGAATTAAAGCGGGAAATTGATGTTAAAACTTGGAGTCAATCATTCATGGAATGAATTTTGATGAAACTTTGCTCAAACATATTATGTTACTGACCCACTAAAATATTCCTATCATACAGTCATCATCAAAAACCTTTAAGACCGTTTCAAGGGCCAATATAGGTGCGATCAAGCAAAACTCTTTGAAACCAAGGAAATAAAAAAACAATCGTAATACTTGGAATAAGAAATTCAATCATGACTCAATTATGTTTGATGAAAATTGCAACAAAAAGTTTGCAACCAACCTAGGCAGGGATTTCTTTTCAATGTAAAACTATAATATACAACCCTTATGTCTGAAACTGTTTAAAGGCAAAATAGCTGTTCCACCAATAAACCCAAAAATAGAATATCCAAAGAAAATTAAACTTCTAAAGAAAATGGATGGATGAATTTTGTTGACATTTGAGGTACAAAATCTACAAACAAAGAACATCTTTAAAGGGGGGTTTAATCTACCAAACTAAAAAATTTCTTTTGAAGATCCACAGTTCAAAACCCATCCTTCAAAGGATGAAGTAGGCAACTATTTGTACAGCTTCTCTGCAAAATCGCCAACACTTCGGATTGAAGGCGGAATTATGTCCAGAGGTGAAAATATTTTAAATTTAATGGGAGTCTAGGAGTCTCTCCCAGAATTCTAAAGAAACTTGGGGGTCTCCCCCAGATATCTAAAGGTGGGTCTGGGGGTCTCCCCCAGAATTCTAAAGGGGGGGGTCTGGGGGTCTCCCCCAGAATACTATAGGGGGGTCTGGGGGTCTCCTCCAGAATACTAGAGGGGGTCTGGGGGTCTCCCCCAGATTTCTTAAGGGGGTCTGGGGGTCCTTCGACCCCCCCCAGATAAAATGGAGGGAGAAAGTGTTCGTAGGGTGTTCCCTACAGCTTATTTTATTTCAGTATCTGAAAGAACATAAAAAAAAGAAACTTTTTAGCGCAAACCGAAGGTCGATATCGTTTTTCGTTTTCGATAAATCGAAGGTCAAAGTTCGATATGGACCTATTTTCAAAAAATCATTACTCCACTTTGAGATACCGGTTACCGGAATTTAAAAAACTAGGGGTCTATAAGACTCCAGAAAGCAAGCTCTTTTTAGTAAAAAATACGAATTTGACACAAATTTAGCAAAAATTAGGGTTTAGCGCCCCCGAAAATTGTCAACGTCTTTGCCCCCCAGGGGGGCCCATCAGACCAATTCCTTGAGACGACGACTATCGAGTGATACATCGATCAAAAAGGCATACCAAACTGAGCATTTTGGCGCAAACCGGAAGTAGATATCGTTTTTCACATTCGAGATATCGAATGTCAAAGTTAAATTTAGGCAAAAACGTTGTCAATTTTTGGGGGCGTTAAACCCTATTTTGGCTAACTTTGTGTCAAATTCGTATTTTTTTCTAAAAAGAGCTTGCTTTTTGGAGTATTTTAGACCCCTAGTTTTTTAAATTCCGGTATCCGGTATCTCAAAGTGGAGTAATGATTTTTTGAAAATAGGTCCATATCGAACTTTGACCGTCGATATATCGAAAACGAAAAACGATATCGACCTTCGGTTTGCGCCAAAAAGTTTTTTTTTTATGTTCTTTCAGATACTGAAATAAAAAAATAGGGCTCCCATAAGAAAAAAGGGCGTTACCCCTTCCCCCGCCCCTACCAGGGGGGCGCCGAAAGAAATAACCCACCCAAAATGGGTCCCCCTCAATATCATTGGACACGTGTTTGGCTGTTTTTCAAAATTCGCAGCCGTTTCCGAAAAAACCGCAGTGGAAACTTTTCTTCTTAACACCCTGTATAGCTCGCCTCATTCTGTCACTTTATTCCAGTGGCGTCGCTAGACATTTGCATTTGTGGGATAGCAAGATATGAGATCCCTTGTGGAGGATCTGGGTGGGATAGCCCCAGGTAGGCAAGGGGGTCTAGGAGTCCACCCTCAACAAATATTTAAAAATTGAGGTTTATTAAGCTAATTTTTACGCTATTCTGCATGAAGTTTAATTAATTAAAATCACGGACAAATAGATCGGAAATCCTATACTCAGATTTTTGTTTTTTTTTGTTTAGTTTGTTTAGTTTTTTTTTTTTTTTTTTTTGTTTTTTTTTTTGTTTTTTGTTTTAAACCACACACAAAAAACGGTGTTCCATACCTGGCTACAATGTTGAGAACACAAAATGAGTAGACAGAGAACATCAACAACATAGCAGACAACAAGCGCGCGCGCAATCATCGAACTTTGCGAGCGAAGAAGAGTTTATTTAATTGAATTATAAATTTAGATCGGGCAACATTGAAAAATTGCATGATTAATGGAGGAAGAGCGAGAGAGCGAGCACAGAGTTGAACAAATAAGTTAACATTTGGTCCATAGCGAGCACCGAGTTGATGAAGTAAATGGACATTTGGCGCATCGCGCGCACACACTACATAACACGAAAAGAAGTTTGGGTAAATGGACAAACGGCATTCCATAGTATACACACACTAAAACGTAGGAAGAAAGGAGACGCGCTTCCACAAGTCGACCCGTTCATTTGAATTTAGCGGTACTACGTTCCCGCCTGGAATCTGAGATTCGGGACACGCCCCTCAAACGGTTGCTGTGCATCAGGCATCAACATAACCCTCGCATTGACAGTGACAGTACAGCTAACTAGAGTTCCTATATTTAGAGAGTTAAGACAAGAGAAACCATGGGCGCCGCCATTGGATGCGATTTGCACATTTTTTACATTCTGAGGGCCGTTGTTGTGTTTTTGTCCACTGCAAAGATTACAGTGCCGCTGAGTTTCTAATGATGTAATCTTTTACTGCTTTTGTGCATCGACATCCATTTACGCTTTGAAAGGTTCTTTTGGGATTTTTAGACATTCTTGAGGCGTTTCATGATTAAAATTTACAGATTCGTCGATATTAACTCTTTATCCGTAAAATACTGTTGGTAAACAACTGCGATTGTAAACAAAAGTGCAAAATCGCATCCAATGGCGGCATCCGTAGAGCCTAAACTCATCGACCAATCAGAAGTTGACTACCCTCTTGTCTTAACTCTCTAAATATAGGAACTCTACAGCTAACCTAACCAAGTGACCAGATTTGTTGCATTGTCATTTGTTTATATTTATTCCCTGCATTGAAAGCACTTCGTTATAACCTTTGCCGTAACATTATGTCATATTGCTAGATGTCTCGGTTAATTTTAAAATTGTGAACTCATGTTTCGGTGAATTATTTTCTGTCCCGTCGATTTCAGCTGCGGTGATTCGTGTGCTACTAGACATAGCCCTACAGCCCTACCTACCCAGCCCCAGCGTAATGCACTGCTGTCCAAAGCTCCCTCATCAGGGATCTTGTGTATTTACATACGGTACAATAGGATTAAGTACCTGGCATAGTTATTAATTGTTTGCTTCGCGGATACGTTTCCAAGCTAAGAAATCTATTTCCTCATGAGTGTTCCTTCGAATTGTTGTTAAAAGTGGCAGTGCTCCAATTACCTCAAGTTTCTATTACTTTATATCATATATATGTGGCTTCGAAAGCTCAAACTGAAAAGCTAAATCGCGACTGTTTTACCATAGCTTAGTTTAGCACTTTTTTTCCCCGGTTGTTTTGATTGAGACACCATGATTGCCTTTCGGCAGACCTGGTATCATTAACTCATAGCAACCGACTTTCCTGCGACTCGGTGAATCATCTGTTTCTATTGTTATTCACTGTCTACTGGTGAGTACCCATCTCTGAAAGTTTTAACAGTTTATAATTAATGCTGAGGTGGCTTAAATCAGGGCATTTAGACGGTTTGCCCTGAAAAGATACTTGCCTACGCCAATCAATCCTAGTTGTGGGGCTGTGAAATACTTTCTCTGGATACAAAGCCCCTCCTCTATTTAGAGTTTACCTTGTTATCAGCTGATTGGGCACCAATACTGGCTTTGGGGATCAAACTCTTTTGTGGGGCTGTGAAACACTAGACTCACCACCAAGTGTCGCGTGGCCCCACGAAACAGTCTTTCTCAATCAAGTGTCGCAAAGCCCCACAGAACCTGATAAAGAACGACTAACCTTTATTAAAGAATGACTAACCATTATCAGTTCATGAATTGATTACTCACTGGTGCTTACCTCTAATAACTCGATGAATTGATTACTCATGCTAGCTCACCTCTAATCACTTGATAACAAGATAACTTATTTCGACTCAGGTCTGACCAAGTGTCGCGTGGCCCCACGAAACAGTCTTTCCCAATCAAGTGTTGCAATGCCCCACAGAACCCTGATATTGACAAATCTTTATCAGTTCTAGCTTTGATTACTCACACGAGCTCACCTCCAATCACTTAATGATAAGAGTCCTTCTTTCAAAAGTTTCTGGACTAGAGGACAACTTTTGTTGGACGGCTGTGGGGCCGTGCGACACTTGAAAATGTATGAAAACCAAGTGTCGCAACGCCCCACAATCTTCTCGATTAAAATCCTAATTTTAGCTGTTTCGTGGGGCCACGCGACACTTGGTCAGATGGTGGAAAAATTAATATTTTACTTGTCGCACGGCCCCACAGAAATCTTTAAAAATCTGTGGGGCTCTGCGACACTTGTAAGGCACTTTTTTTAAGACAAAATTCAAGTGTCGCGTGGCCCCACGCACTATGGGGGTGCGACACTTTTTGGAAAGGTTGTTGCGTGGCCCCATGAACTGTGGGGCTCTGCGATGAAGCCACTGAAGTACTGCCTATATACAATCGCAACTCGCTCTAGTAAAGCTTGATTTTTTGCTCCTAGAAGTTATTTTAAAGGGCTGTTCCGGCTCTGCACAAACTTTCTTTTTCAGTAAATGCGATGGATGCAATGGGGCTCTTGCAAGCTTTTGCTGCAGGGGATTGAAGAGTTGATTATTGCATAAAAACCTGTAATAATGACGATGAGTACACCAAAAAATCACAAAATCACTCTCAGAATCGGGTTTAATGGGACGCAGGTATCATGGGAGATTCCCATCTAAATTGAGATGTATCTCTGTGTTTCCATAGAGAAAGTGACATAATATAGATAGGAATCTCTCATGATACCTGCGTTGAACCGCCATTACAACTTGCCGTTATAGCAGTCATGTGAGGTTATTAATGCTTTTTAGACTTTAGAATCGAGCTTTATGGTGGTCCGACGCAGGTATCATGGGAGATTCCTATCTAAAATGAGACATACCTCTGTGTTTCCAAGAAGAAAGTGGCATATTAGATAGGAGCCTCCCATGATACCTGCGTCGAACCGCAATTACGATCTTGCCATTTAATAGTAGTTATGTAGGTTTATTACTGAATTTTAAACTTACTCTTGTGATTTTTGCGATTTCTGCTGGTTTTTACATTAGATTGGACTGTTCATTTGCTCACAGCAAAAGTTTGCAAGAGCCCCACTGACTGATTCCTATTTATTCATAATGGGTCTGTTGCAAACTTTTGCTACAACGATTGAGAGTGTTTAATCTAATGTAAAATCGCCTGAAAAGTCCAATGGTGGCATCAAAAAGCCACAAAATGAGATAATAAACTCACAAGAAGCGTTTAATGAAATTCAAGATGGCGGCAAAATATCGAGTAATCCGTATGCATGCACCACGAACATTCAAGGATAGCCAACCTCACAACATCGATCACAACCAATCACAACGTAAACAAACACATAACCTCTACCTCCAATGAGGTTGTAAACGTTGGCAATCCTTGGATGATCATCACGGTGCATACATTCAGATTCCTCGATATTTTGCCGCCATCTTGGATTTCAATAAACGCCTCTTGTGAGTTTATTATTGTATTTCATGACTTAATGATGCCACCAATGGACTTTTCAGGCGTTTTTACATTGGAATAATAACTTTTTATTGTTGTAGCAAAAGTTTGCAACAGACCCATTGATTCCTTTTTGGAAGAAGCCACCCATAACGGGTAAGCTTCTATTTGATGTAAAAATATGATTGCGTTGAAAGTGTAAAACTGGCAACATTGAAAACAAAACTGGGAAACGTATCGAGCGCTGACTTTGCATCTCAGTCTCACCCACAGTGTTGACAAATTTGGTGGGAAATTCAGCATTTTTACATTGACTTAAAAGGAAAATTGTGTGTGAGTATACGCTAAACGGCAACTTTTTTTTTCACTCAAAGTGCGACTATACAGGACGCTTGAAATGGAGAGATTTACGTTTAGCAGGATTAGCGCCGAGCAAAAAAGGTGCACCTACCTCCAGCCACCATAACATTCATTTATGTGAGTTGAATGTGCATCTCCTCGATTGTCAGGCGTCAGGCGAATGAAGCAACGTCTCTGCGACGGAAAGGATTGATTAAAAATGACGAATTTATAGGTTCAAAGCCTGTTACCCTGTCTGTCCAGTGTCCAGTCGTAGAAAAATAATCACGGAAAAAAAAAAAAAAAAAAAGATATGTTTGAAAAATAAATTGATATTTTGATATTAATTTAAATAAATTGATCGATAAATAAATCATAAATAATAAATCATAAATTTGATCGGTTACATGTTCAAATGTCACCCTCGTCCATAGTACACCATCTCGTAAATCGTTTGCATCCATCCAAAACAGTAGCGTCACGTGCCATCTGGCAATAATGCAACTGCTCCATTTAAACTCATTAAATATATCGAATTTTCCTTGTGCACTGTGCACCCCCTGAATTCGATCTTTTACATGAGTTTAAATGGATAGAATACATTGTTGCCAAATTGCACGCGACGCCACTGATCCAAAATTATATGGTTGCGTCACAATATTAAACTAATATTTCCAAATTAAAACAAACAGAAATACCTCTTCTGGTAATTATAAATACCAAATTATTAGTAATGTATTATTATTGATATTATATTAGAATTTTTAATCCATAGTGAAGAACTTCTGACGGGGGTTAAATTCTTCATTTAATTGTAGTCTTGTACGTACTTGTAGCGACTATTTTGAGTGTTGAACCACTAAAGCGCGCCTCAACAGATGGTATTTAGGCCTCAGGAGATTTTGTCCTATTTTTTTCGTCCATTTTATCTCGTCCTGAGCTACTTTGTCCTTAAATTTTCGTCTTTTTAAAACGTTGTCCTGATCATTTTTCCTTTTTTAAAAATGACCTGTCAATTATAGTCCCGCAACAAAAATACAAATATTATATATTAAGGTCCCTTTCTTTTGAGGAAAAGTTTGAAAGATTTTAAATTTGAGAAAAAAGTTGAAAACCACCACTAAAACCAGTAAGTTAAATGTAATGACGCTGAGGCATAGGATTTGAATTTTGATTCAATTGGTTAAGTAAAGTTGAACTGAAAGATTTATTATCTTCTTCTCATCATAGTTAATCAAATGACCTAACCCACAAATAAATTTTAAAAAAGATAAGTTGCTGGTCTACTCTTTCTGCTCTCTCTAATACTATTAAACTTTTTTTCTGATCATATAAATTTTTAAGAAGAAAACCTCTGAAATCAACCCTAATCAAATAAATTCACAAGGAGAAAACCACTTGGACATTCAAAAAATGGACGATTTTTGGCAGGGTGATGATTGAAAAAAAGGACAGTTTTTTCCACGGGAAAATAAAACCTGGACAAGAAAACCCAGACGAAATCTCCTATAATCAGCTTTTCCATTTCATAGACATGAAATCGATTTTTCCCATTGACGTGCATCGGTAAAAAATTCCCAAAGAATCCATACTAATGATAAAAACTGTTCAATAAAGTCACGTTGCCCCAATAAATGGACTAACCAATTAGTTTTTTTACTCATTTTTTTATAGTTTCTCAAGCCAAACTTTGAACCTAGATTCTTCCATTAAAAGCTCTAAAACGCGAAACTAAATGAATTGCAGGGCTTTTACGACGGTCCAACTCTCTATACAGCAATGATAACAGAACAATTAAAGATTTCTGTGCTTAGATCGCGCGCGGTCTCTTTCCAGCAGAGAAAACTACCCTGGCCCCCGGGGGGAAAGATCCTTCCTGAACACTCCTATAATGAACATATCGCGAGGGTAATAAAATCAAAACGAAAATAGGAAGGGGTTATTATTCCGTTCACGTAATGATCGGCATAAAACTTAATTAACTATCCAATAAAATAAGGCCGAGAGAGCGAAGTTTTAAATAGGTAACTTGCCGACTGTACGAGGCAAGTTAAAACTCGCCCTGCAGTAGCGTAGCTAGAAAATCGTCCCATCTCTCTCTGTCACCCGTTTGAATTGTTCAGTGGGAAAAAGATAGGAAAAGGGATTCATACCCTTTGACTATCCTTTTCTAACTTACCTATGTTAATGCAGAGAGAGAGAGAGTGTGAGAGAGGGAGAGAGAGAAAGAGAGAGAGAGAGGGAGAGAGAGAGAGAGAGAGAGAGAGAGAGAGAGAGAGAGAGAGAGAGAGAGAGAGAGAGAGAGAGAGAGAGAGAGAGAGAGAGAGAGAGAGTGAGAGAGTGGGAGGGGGTGAAACAGAGTGATGGAGAGGTTGAGCAAAAGAGAGAGATGGAGAGGGGAAGAGAGAGAGAGAGAGAAAAAGAGAGAGAAGGGGAGGAGAAGAGAAAGAGTGAGAAAGAGGAAGAGAGAGAGAGAATTTCTAGCTAAGCCACTGCATGCTTCCCGGATATCATTCTGGTATTAAAACTGAGGTGTGCATTAAAGGATTCAAAATAGGAGAGACCCGACCCGCGAGGTGAAAGCAAAGTGTATTGTCAAACCCCACCCACGTACTCCTCACTTTCCAAAAACTATTAAGGTGATTCTTTGGCAAACTCCCGGAGATTTTAATCCGATAAACGGCGTTACTTGTCGCAGGCTCCGAAAATTGCTGGTTTTTGACGGTTTTCGGCTGTTTTCTCTGAACAGACAAATAATCGACGAAAAATCGGATTGTCAGCACCTGCGTAATTTGTTGCTTGATTTTTCGAGTCATAAAACGAACGGGCCAAATTGGCTCAGAAATAAAGGCGTATTTATGGGAGGAAAAACCCATATGTAACTTGGAGTTGTTTCAGTAAAGATTACATTAGGTTAAACAGAAACCTGCAGTCTTTACTGATACAACTCCAAATTACATATGATTTTTTATAATTTTTTTTTTTCTTCTAATTAAATTTATTAAACTTCTCACATTTGGAGAAACATAAACAATGTACATAATAACAAAGGAATAAACGAATCAAATTACAACCGAGTAGTAATTTTAAATTTTAAAAAAATGTTGCTAGAGCAACAGAATACCGCAGCTGTTGCTATTACAACAGCTTAAATTGTCAGACCTGGGGTGGCCAGATCCCAAATCTTCCTTCTCTTTAACCTTCGAATTTCGTTAGTATTATCAAGTAGCTTAATTGCTTCGGTGTTGGGATGGTTATACAGGCAAACCTCATATCAGAAGATGACTTTACTGATATAATCCTGCACCATCTCAACACCATTTTTTATAAATACGTCTTTATTTCTGAACCAATTTGGCCCGTTTATGGCTTAAAAAATCAAACAAAAATCACGGAGGTGCTGACAATCCGATTTTTCGTCTGTTATTCGTCTATTCAGAGAAATTGCCAAAAATCGTGAAAAACCTGCTATTATTTTCGGAGACAGCGACAAGTAACGCCATCTATAGGATTAAAATCTCCGGGATTTTGCCATAGAATCACCTTAACCCCTTCTAATCCAACCAGGGCTGTCGTTTGGCGTATAATCAATGCTACTTTTCTATTCACCGATGATTCCATCGGTTGAGAAAAGATTACACAGTTCAGTTCAGTGTATGACTGTAATACACGAAAATACTCTGATCTATAATCTTTCCTTAATCGGTGGAAAATCCGTTGATTGATTAGAATATCCGCAAGTTTTTTAAAGTTATCGACGACTCCACCGGTTGCGAAAAGATTACAGATGCGAGTATATTAGTTTATTACAGTCATGCACTGATATGAACTGTGTAATCTTTTCTCCTCCGGTGAAATCATCGGTGTGTTGAAAAATAGCATTGATTATACGCAAAACGGCAGCCCTGAATCCAACGTCGCGTCACCACTGCGAAAGAATCTAGGAAAAGAAGGCGCGCGGGGTCACTAGATACTACATATATAATTATCACTTCACAGTTCGAACACTTTGTCTGGTGTCAACTTTTGCTGAGCAGTAATACCTATATACATCGGTTTAGTGAGACATCACTGCTTCATCGAAATTTGACGATTATCCTATTCGTACATCACAAGCGGCTCTCTCCCTCTCGTTATTGGACAGACCAGTGGCGTCGCGTGCAATGTGGCAACAATGTATTCTATCCATTTAATTTCATATAAAATATCGAATTCAGGGGGTGCACAGTGCACGAGGAAAATTCGATATATTTAATGAGTTTAAATGGAGCAGTTGCATTGTTGCCAGATGGCACGCGACGCTACTGGGACAGACCTCTCTGGATTCGCCTTGCTTACAATTGTCTCGCTCATCTCAAAACAAAAACATGTTTTAAAATTATAATTTCTAGTTTCTAGAAAATGTTTTCATCGTGGTCAGAATGTTCCATGACCAATTTCCCATGCGTAAAGAGACTAAAGTCATGGAAACCAAGTATTTCTTTCATAAAAATTGGTGCGATTACCATGAAAAACTATTTGGTTTCCATGCGAAAATACTCGGTATCCGCGGAATATTTATAACCAGAGGGCCGATCATTTATTTCATCGTTAAACCGATCGATAAAACTGTCTACGAGTGATGCTATTGGTCGAAAATTGTAAAACTTGGCTGTTGCTATGGTAACCATCGTTAAGAGTCTCGTTTTATGAAAGCTATTCATGAGTGACCTTTAAAAAACGGACACTATAACGATGGTTACCATAGCAACAGCCAAGTTTTACAATATTCGACCAATAGAATCACTCATTGACAGTCTTTATCGATCGGTTTAACGATGAAGTAAATGATCGGCCCTCAAGGAAACATTTGTTGTCCGCGACGCGACATTACGTGTTCTGATGAAAAGAGTATCAGAAGCACAAATAGCTGAGTGATGAATCAATCTACACTTCAGTGGCGGCTCGTGCGATTTGGCAACCATGCAATTTTTCCATTTAAACTTGCGTAAAAGAATCGATTCTTTAGGAGACTGACAGCCTCCGGGAGAATCGATTCTTTTACATTGGTTAAATGCGAGGAGGACACTGTTGCCAAATTTCACGAGCCGTCACTGCTACACTTCATGATGGATGGTGAAATCAGCATCAGCCACCGAATGACAATGTGTGGAGCTTACGTCCTGGAGATCAGTATACATGGACACCGAAAGTTGGTGGCAGCGCGTGCAATATGGCAAAGTTGCATTTCTTCTATTCGAGCTCATTCAAAACATCGATCCGAGGAAAAGCATACTGCCGAGTACAATGTGCACTCCCAAACTTTCGACCTTTCTCATGACTTCACATGGATTAAATGCAATGTTGCTGGATTTTGCTTGAGGTGTTTTAAGAATTGTCACCTCAAGTCTTTGGACTCCATAGAGCCTGAGCCCCTGTGGTGGCTCTCGTGCAATATGGCAACAATGTCATCTCTTCATTTGATTGTATGTAAAACAATCGATTCGAAAGTGAAGCAGCGCTTCACCAACAATCGATTGTTAAACATAGATTCAAATGGAGCGAATACATTGTTGCCAGATGGCACGAGCCGCCGCCACTGCTGAGCCCCCAAAAGCACACTGAAAAAAATAGATTTGTGAAATCAGTAATATGAAGCAAAGGCTAATTTTACCAGCCATTTTTAGTAAAATTTACTACACACATAGCTAATTTTACGTTTTGGATCGTAAATTTTGCTGAATTTTGAGTAATTTTACAATTCGGATCATAAATGTTACCAATCGGATTGTAAATTTAACAATTCAAAGCATTGTAATTTTTGCAAGTTGTATAGCTGTCACGCCAAGACAGCCCTGTAATATGCTAAAGTCACAATGATTTGGATTGTAAAATGTACTAGTTAGATTGAAAAATTTGCAATCCAAATAGAAAAATTACTAAAACTTAAGCAAAATTTACAATTCAAATCGTAAAATTAGCCATAAGTTTTGTAGGATTCACCGAAATAAACAAGTAAAATTAGCATGTGCTTTATTTTACTGATTTTACAAAACTTAATTGATTTTTTAATAATTTCATTTTTTTCAGTGCAGGACTGTGAGCCCCCCCCCCCCTCATACCTCATTGAACAGCCCTGAAAATCATGTCCTGAAATCTATACCTGCCAATTACCTTGTGCGACGTGCGTTGCGTCGTCAAAAGCAATATTTCCGCGCTCGATGTAATAAAACCGAAAGGGAGCGGGCCCTTTCCATAAGAGTAGTCATTGATATCCTTCATCAATCAATCGGATTATAATGCGTCCGACGGATATAATTAAAAGTTACATAAAATAAATAATCGAAATATTGAAGTATACATAAAACAAAAATTCTCCTTTCATTAGCTACAGGGTGTCCGAAAAACGCCCCGCGTTCTATACAAAATGCGAAGGAATCATCACGTCACAAAAGGATTTGTTTTTTGTTTTGCATGGCTGTATAATTATATCTCTTACAGGACAACCCCGATTTTAGGCCAAACTAGTTTGGCTTAGGCCCAATCGGTTTTGCCTGAGCGGAACGGGCAAAATTAGTTTTGCCTAGAACAAACTCGTTTGGCCTGAAATTCTCCAGGCCAATCCAATTGGGCGTAGTACAAATTCGTTTGGCCTAAAATTCTCCAGGCCAAACTGATAATGTGCAGGCCAAACTAGGTCGGCCTGAAAATATTCAGGCCAAACTGATTCTTAGCAGTACAAACTAGTTGGGCCTAGAACAAAGTACCTTCGTAAAAAAAATTCGCATGTTCTTATGACAAAAAAGAAGAAAACCCCGTACTGACTGAGATGAAGAATTAACGGAGGAAAACAAAAACAAAATAGTTTTTTTTTTTTTTTTTTAATTACTTGGACCATTTTTTCAATTTTAAATGTGAGAATAGAATCAAGGAAGCGAGAAAAGAGCATTTTAATAAATTGGAACAATGTATTATTGAAAGGACAGGCCATTTTGGAGTTTGAAAATCAACTGTCAGTTACTTTTGTTCGCGTTCTATTTAAAGGGACAGATGAAAAAATATTCGAGTCCCACGCCTACATGGATGATGTGATAAAGCCAAGCCTGTATAGCGGGTTGCATTTTGATTAGCCCATGCGCCGCAATGTAAATAATGTGTTCTTAACTTTTTTCATTCATTTTTACTATTTGTAACTTATTTTAACTTGAATTTAAAATTTATCTCGAAAAAATTCTCCCTCAGTTTCACTCAAAGCAAACAAAAACTCATCATGACTCATCCCATGGGCAAAAAGGTGATGTCACCAACAACCCACTATAATGACCCCTCTATCGATTCAGCTTGGACCATGGAGTTGATCGCCCTCAAGGATTTTCAAATCTTTTGCAACTAGGCCGTTTCCCTCATAGCAACACATGACTCATCACATGGGCAAACGGGTGGTGTCACCAAACCCCCGCTTATGACCTCTCTATCGATTCAGCTTTGAAAATAGAGTCGATCGCCCTCAATGGTTTTCATATCTTTTGCAATGGGGCCGTTTCACTCATTATCAGTTCAATCATTCTTCTTACTTATTCATCAGCTGCAGTAAAATATAATCGAACTGGTTAGCGTAACGATTTATAGGATGAAACAGTTGGTCGTAGGCCCAGCCAGTTCGGCCAAAAATGTTTCGACGAAGCTGGTTATGTGCATTGTGCAGGCCAAACCTGCTTGGCCTAAAACTTTTTAGACCAATCTGGTTGGGCCTAGGAAAAAATAGTTTAGCCTGAAATTCTGTAGGCCAAACCGAATCTCCTTTGAAAAAAATAAAATAGTTCGGCCGAGGTTAAACTATAGTTTGGCCAAACTCGGGTTTGCCCTGTAACATATCCACGTGAATTTCTCTTGGATTTCAATTGTATTGGCGTCTTATTAATGAATGTTTCTTTAAACCTTTATTGTGTAATTCTCAGGACAATGACTTTTTTGCCAGAGTTGCCGCTCTGTGTTAACAACAACAACAACAACAACAAACAACGTGTATCTTTCATGAGGTTTTCATAGGCGGATGCAGCAATCTGGCAACTGCGCATTCCTCTCATTTGAATGTATGATTAACAATCGATTTTTGGAGGGGCTGCAGCCCCATGACAAATCGATTATTTCTCATGCAAACAAATGGGGAGAATACACTGTTGTCAGATTGCTGGATCCTCCAATGGACGTTTTTCAATCATCCGATCATTCCACCGATCATTGAAAAAATTACACACTTCAGTTCTGTGTATGACTGTAACGCATGAATATTGAATATAGTTTGATCTGTAATCTTTTCTCAGCCGATGGAGTCTCTGTCACTGAATTTTAAAAAATGTGCGGATATATGATATTTTAGTGGTGACTCCACCGAGTAAGAAAAGATTAGTCCCTACGTAAACAAACTCGTCAGGCTTTAGTTCCAAAAGAGTTTTCAGATAGCACGCCGCGCCGATGAGTACAAGGAACAAAATAAATGGTAAGAATGGTAAGATTTATCATCATGATGGGACATGGGTGGCTAATTTTTGCACCTGTGAAACAAGACGGTAACCATGACCACACGAAGGGGTCGAAGGGTTGACTCAAACATACTTTATGCAAATTTAACCTTAAATTCAGGCTGTCAGACGTGTTCAACATAATTTCTTGTTTAATTCAACTTGATGCCTGGTCAAGTTTACCATCTTTTTTGGCAGGTGCCAAAATCAGTCATAATCATGGTTAATTGACCTTTTATCAATTTACTTTCTTCCATGATTTCAAGTCAGCGGCGCGCGGCGTCAAGTCGTGTGTAATCTGGCAACGTTGTATTTAGTCCTTATAAACCCACGGAAAGGGTCAAAACATTGGGGGCGCACAGTGCACTATTCACTATTCCTCAAATCGATATTTTACACGGGATCAAACTGGCGAAAGCTGCTTTGACAGATCACAAGCGACGCCACCAGTTTTGAGTGACACTCCGTATACTTGAAAAGTAACTCGATTCTATTAAAGTGGACGATTTCTTCGAAAAACAATAAAACCATATCAGCTGTACACTGAGCGAGTTGTTGGAAAGTCGATTCAAAAGGAACGCTGTGATTTTCTTTTTCGGTTATTAAATTAAAGGGAAATTGTAGCAAGTAAAACGAAATCCCCGCGAGGAGATAAGGAAAAGTACAATCGCCGAGGGTTGTAGTTGGCGGTAAGAAATTGAGGGGAAGGGGGTCCCTTTTCTTCCGTGGAGGGATGAATGATAAGAAAGGAGTTGAGTGAGGGGTGGCGGAGGGGTATTATGCACGCAAAGGGCGTTGACCATGCCATGGAGGTCAACCTGTGGGCCTAATTAAGGATTCTGGTCTGCAGCAGCGATCACGTTCGTTTTCAACACTGTTGCAAAGTTCCTGCTTTGTGTCTTTTCAATAGCATTTTTCAATAGGGCTGTCGCAAAACTTTTGCCACAGGCGAATTAAGGGTCAATTTTGATGTAAACTCCTGCGAAAATAACGATGCTAGCACTAAAATCATGTGCGGACTGTGGGTGCGGAAGTGTGGAGGGAGGGAACTTGAAAAACATGAAATTATGTTTTTTCTGCTTCTCACTATTCTTGAGCTCTTCACGTTCATATAGTAGAAAAAACCACAGGCCCTCACAAATCATGTTTCAACTATCCTCAGGATTTTTTGAGGTTCTAAGGGCCGGTGGCTTTTTCTAAGTAGGAGCCTCCCTTAACCCATTCCAGCAAGGTGGTACACCATATGTACCATTTTCTGTAACATGAATTTCAATGGACTTTAAATGGACATTTTGCAAAAACATGTGTGAGTGTGACCCATCAAAAGTCTTTGAAAATTGTCCTCTTTTGAACAGTCTAAAAAAATCTCAAAAAAAGTCAAATTCCAAAATGCGTGCTGGAAAGGGTTTATCAAAAGTGTAAGGGGGGGGGGGGGTTGAGAAATTAATACATTTACTGTGTATCCCTTTTTTGAGCTCTGCTTTTATGGGAGCCTTACTTCGCGTTTCTCTGTGAAGGAAAGCTTTTGTCTTAAAATAATTTAGTCGTCCTTTTTCCATACATTTATTTATTTCCAAGCCTCTTTGAGCTATAAAGGATTCGTCAAGAGTGTAAGCTAGGAAATCAGGAAACATTTATTTCTAATGGGTCTGTTGCAAACTTTTGGTACAGCGATGCAGAGTGTTAAATCTTAAGTAAAATCATGTGAAAAGTTCATTGATGGTATCAGAAAGTCATAAAATGCAATAATAAACTTACAACAGGCAGTTAACTAAAATCCAAGATGGCGGTGAAATATCGAGCAACGATATCGTTGTGATTGGTTGTGATCGATGTTGTGAGGTTTGCCATCTTGGATGTTCATGGTGCTTGCATACAGGTTGCTCGATATTACACCGCCATTTTGAATTTCAGTTAACTGCTTCTTGTGAGTTTGTTATTGCATTTTATGACGTTCTGCTGCCACCAATTGACTTTTCACGCGATTTTACATGAGATTGACCACTCTATAGTGCTGTAGCAAAAGTTTGCGACAGACCCATTTAGAGCTTCTAATTCTCTCACATATTATATGTGTCCAAGTTTTTTCATAGCTTGTTTTTTTTTTGTTCTCGCAGAGAGTTTTAATCATAACATTTAAGGTGATCCATATCAAGGTGCTATGCAGTCTGGAAAACTGGGAAATAAAGTCAGGGAATTTCCGATAGTTTAGAAACGTCAATAAATAATCAGGGAATTTAGTGAAATTTTGGTTCTTGTCAGAAAATTTAGGATGTATCGGTTTCTGGGTTGAAGGGAAACAAATGACAACTATAACAAAGAACCTTATTCAAAATGAGCCATTTTGGCCCTGAGGAATTTGTTTTGGATTATTCTTCCAATGGCTAGAGCATCGTTTCGCGGTTCTAAAACTGGGTTTGTTTTTGTCCTAGCCCCTCTAGGAGCGGCGGAGGAGGGGGTCAAAGTTGAAACCTATTTTCGTCAATAACTTTTCACCAAATTAAGCTACGACTCTCAACTTTAAATCAAAATGTTCAGCGTAAAAAGAGCTTTCTTTTGATGTATATGATAGTGTACCTATCTCAATTTTCAAGGTAAAAATTGCAATTTTTTGTTTTTTACAAACCCAACATTTTTAAAATTTGCAATTTTTAAAGATGAATACCACCTTCGATTTTTTTCAAAAACTATTGAAAAGAAAGCCCTTTTTTTGTTCTTTCAAATGGCGCAAAGTTCGTTTGTCGGCAATGAATACTCTCGGAGATATGATCGGTCAAAGTTGGCAAGGTCGCGGAAATTCTTGAAATTTGCGCGCTCCTATAGTGTTCCTATTTTGCGCCTCCTTACGTACAGTCACGGAAGTTGAAAACGAGCTTATGCAAGTTGTCAGAATGACTTCTGCGCAAGGGGGGTGGGTATTTTGGGTGGCGTAGGGGCATAATTATTGACGGAAATCGGTATGCAGCGTTGCCAAATGTTGTCGAAACTAACATACGTTATGTTAGGGAATACATACATAAAGTTGGATGGAATAGTCGGAATTTATGTCATCGGTATCAATTTGGTGCATTAAATGTGCGATAAAGATAGTACTTTTATCAGATGTCATCCCATTTGTACTTAGGTGAGTTAGCGGAGATAAGCGGAGCCGATGAATTTCGAAGCTGCTTGTGCAAGGCGGCTGTCAGGCAAGAGATACGTAGTACTTACAAAATCTCCCATCCGTCAGTTTACCACTAACCATATTCTCAGCTGTGTTGGCGAAATTTCAGAACATAAATTCCGACTATTCCATCCAATTTTATATATGTATTCATACACATAACTTATATGAGTTTCGACAACATTTGGCAACACTGCATACCGATTTCCGTCAATAATTATGCCCCTACGCCACCCAAAATACCCACCCCCCTTGCGCAGAAGTCATTCTGACAACTTGCATAAGCTCGTTTTCAACTTCCGTGACTGTACGTAAGGAGGCGCAAAATAGGAACACTATAGGAGCGCGCAAATTTCAAGAATTTCCGCGACCTTGCCAACTTTGACCGATCATATCTCCGAGAGTATTCATTGCCGACAAATGAACTTTGCGCCATTTAAAAGAACAAAGAAAGGGCTTTTTTTCAATAGTTTTTGAAAAAAATCGAAGATGGTATTCATCTTTAAAAATTGCAAATTTTAAAAATGTTGGGTTTGTAAAAAACAAAAAATTGCAATTTTTACCTTGAAAATTGAGATAGATACACTATCATATACATCAAAAGAAAGCTCTTTTTACGCTGAACATTTTGGTTTAAAGTTGAGAGTCGTAGCTTAATTTGGCGAAAAGTTATTGACGAAAATAGGTTTCAACTTTGACCCCCTCCCCCGCCGCTCCTAGAGGGGCTAAGACAAAAACAAACCCAGTTTTAGAACCGCGAAACGATGCTCTATTCATTGGAAGAATAATCCAAAACAAATTTCTCAGGGCCAAAATGGCTCATTTTGAATAAGGTTCTTTTTATGACTCCAAGGTGCTAGTGCATTATTCCAAAATTTATCTTCTTTTCCTTCATTTTTTTCCTATTTTCGATAAAAATCACATTTTGAATATATTTTTGGGGGTATTACCAAACAAACAAGTTCATAAGCATTTTATAAATTTCAATTTTTGCACTATAACGTTTATTCTTGATTTATAGCAATCATTTTGCAATTCGAGATGGACTTTTTTGCGTGTAGAATAATCTTATATAAATACGCTTACGATTGAAAGTAAGTAAATATTGTTTCAGAAAGTGTAGAAACAGCCTACCAATAATCTCTGGTGAATTTTCAATTTACATTCATTTAAATGAAAGGAAAGAATTGCCTGCAATTTTAAAGCGCTCTTTAAGTAGTAAAAATCCAACGATTAAATGCATGCTGATTGACAATTATAAAGATTATCGGTCGAAGTGCGCCTACTCTTCTGAAACGACCTCTAACACTGCAATTTTTTGAATATCATGAAATAAAATTTGTCTTATATGTACTTGAAAAAGGTTGAATTAAAAAGTTATCTGCAAGAAGGATCAAATGGAAAAATATTATTCAATTAGTACTGGGATTCGTTAGTTCTTAAGTTGACAACTAGGGAACACTACAACACCTATATATGACTCAAAGTCGCTTGTAAATTATTCCAAAATGTCTCTTTTTCTCTTTCGTTTTTTTCCCAATTTTTGATAGAAATGATACTTCGAGGATATTTATTGGAATAATGATACCAAACACCCAAGTTCATTGACATTTAAAAATTTCAATTTTTGCTTTTTAAAGGTTATTTCTTGATTTTTAGCAATCACATTGCAATTTTAGCAAAAAAAAAAAAAAAATCAACGAAGGCATCAAATGACTTCAAATGAAACATTTAAACGTGTCTGAGTGTTTGATTGTACGGATTCAAAAATTTCTCGAAAATACGCAATACAACCCGAGCATTTAATTTTTTATTCATATCCTGAAAACGAAATCTCCAAAACACACACAGCCACCAGAGGGCACCTCTTCCACTGTATTATATTATTCATTATATACAGCAAAACGAGAGTAAGAAGCTTGCCATATACTGCGTATGGCAAGCTTAAAGTTGCGTGTAGAATAATTTCCTAGCCATGACTATACGCTTGCAAGTAGTACCATCGCGATTTTTCAGATTTCATGAAACAAAATTTGTGTCATACTTGAAAAACGTTAAATTAAAAAAACTATCTGGAGGAGGGATCAAATGGATCCAGATTATTCAATTAGTACTCGTGCAAGGCAAATCCAAGGAAGCCAGAAAGAAATAGAAAATATTAAAATTCAAGGAGCGAACAAAAAGAGGTGAATCATTGCCGTTTTAGCTACTCTGAGAAACGGGGGACGCGCGGAGCACAATGGGCCGAAGTATGGAATTTTCCGGACATTTTTTCATGGGCAAAAATCAAACTCATGGACAGTTACTGGCAAATTAACTAGAAACTGATTTTAATAAACGATTTTACAGTTTAAATTGGGTCAGATACAAGGAGCGTCCCAAAAGTACTGCACGATTTTGTCTGGGGGGCAAAAAAGAAACAGATAGTTTGTGAGATCCAATTGTCCTAGCAATTAAATACAATTCAAGACCAAATTCATCTCTGTACGTTAAATATTCACTGAGTTACAGCATTTTGAAAATGACGGGTCGAGCTGACACCTCCAGGATTTTTAGCATGTTTTTCAACAAAAAAAGAAAGTTAAGAAATTAAATGGGTTTAATTTCTTGAACAAATTTTGCAGAATCTTACCAAGACTGACAAAAATGAGATGCTTGTGCATTGTGCCGCCCTTTGACACTGTGTTATAGGCTGCCAATTTGTTCTCTTCTCTTCTGCCCTACATTCTCTTGAGAATCTTTTGAGTTTTTAACCCTCTTTTTTCTTAAAAACATGCTAAAAATCCTGGAAGGGTCAGCTCAACATGTCATTTTTAAAACGCTGTAACTCATCAGTGAATATTTAACTTACAGAGCTGAATTTGGTCTTCATTTTGTAGGAAATTACCAGGACAATTTATCCTAATCACCACTTTTTTTGATACCTGCTTTTGTTCGCCCCACAGACAAAAGTGTGCAGTACTTTTGGGACACCCCTTGTATAACATGATTTTTACACAGATTTATTTACAACGTTCCGAAAGCAAAAAACAAAAAATGTTCATGTCCGGAAAAATTATTGTTCCAGACCAGTGCGCGGCGGTGGCGTATACGAAATCATGCAAAACATTATTCGTGCAAACCGTAAATTTGTTTATTCCGAGCATGCTTCAAATGAGCAGAGGAGCTAAATTGAAAACCGGTCTCACTCACGGCGCGGCGCGGCGAGGGAGTAAGGATTATTAAGGTTTCAAGAAAAGATATTTTGCGCATGCGCGGGCACCCGCGACGGTCGCGGTGTAGCGCGGAGACCTCCAAAAATTGAAGTGAAACTAATTTAGCCGAGATGTTTCACGAAATGCAAATGAATTCCTGCCCGGAGCGAAGCAGAACGCTACATATCCGTCTTGTTTTTGATAAATTAACTCTGAGGTGCTGTGTCCTCCGCTGCGGCCGGCGGCGAACTCCCGCCATCCCGCCATCCCCCCCCGCGACCATCCCTACTAATGCCCCCCAAACCCCGTCCTTAACGACTCCCGTTCCCTCAAGCCTAGAATCAGACATATACGAAAGGCGGAGGTCCAATGGGATATTTTTGCTTTTTACAACCTCATTCAGACATTTGTATAATATTAATATCTAGTCCAATACCATAACCTCAGGGTAATACCATCCCATATTGTTTAAAAAATACTTATTACCTATACGAGATGGTGCCAGCAAGCTGCGAGTTTTGAAATCGAATCGTTGGATAAGACTGGTAGAGTTCCTTAAAGAAATGTAGGTGGATCTCTATCAATAGTCTTTGGTATTTTTACAATTTTATTTTTCTTATCGCAACCCACACGCTCCCCCACCCGTGCCTAAACCGTCCCCAACAGATCCCGTTCCCTCAAGCCTAGAATCAGACATATACGAATCGTGGAGGTCCAATGGGATCTTTTTGCTTTTCACAACCTCATTCAGACATTTGTATAATATTAATATCTAGTCCAATACCATAACCTCAGGGTAATACCATCCCATATTGTTTAAAAAATACTTATTACCTATACGAGATGGTGCCAGCAAGCTGCGAGTTTTGAAATCGAATCGTTGGATAAGACTGGTAGAGTTCCTTAAAGAAATGTAGGTGGATCTCTATCAATAGTCTTTGGTATTTTTACAATTTTATTTTTCTTATCGCAACCCACACGCTCCCCCACCCGTGCCTAAACCGTCCCCAACAGATCCCGTTCCCTCAAGCCTAGAATCAGACATATACGAATCGTGGAGGTCCAATGGGATCTTTTTGCTTTTCACAACCTCATTCAGACATTTGTATAAAATTAATATCTAGTCCAATACCATAACCTCAGGGTAATATCATCTTATTGTTTAAAAATTACTTATTACCTATGCGAGATGGCACCAGCAAGCTGATTTTTGAAATCGTTGGATAAGACTGGTAGAGTTCCTTAAAAATGTTGGTGGATCTCTATCAATAGTCTTTGGTATTTTTACAGTTTTATTTTTCTTATCGCAACCCACGCGCTCCCCCACCCTTGCCTAAACCGCCCCCAACAAATCCTGTTCCCTGAAGCCTAGAATCAGGCATACGAGAGACGGAGGTCCAATGGGATATTTTGGCTTTTAACAACGTCTTATTCAGACCTTTGTATACACGGAAAAAAATAGTTGGTAAGATTTACCATCAGGATGACTGACATCTGCACCTGCCAAAAATATGGTAAATTTCACCAGATATTGGGTTGAATAGAACAAATGTCTAATTCATTCAACCCGATTTATGGTCCATTTTACCATCTTTTTGGCAGGTGCAGAAATCAGTCATCATGATGGTATATCTTACCAACTATTTTTTTCAGTGTACTATATTAAAAAAATATATAGCTCTACGAAAACCTTTGGATAATATTATCCTAGATAATGTTTGAAAATAATACTTTTAATCCATGATTTGGCGCTGACAGTCTGTTATTTTGAATCATTGGGTTAGGCTGATGGGATTTGCTTTAAAAATGAAGGCGGACCTCGACCGATAATCTTTGGTATTTTTGCAACATTCACTCGAAAAAAAGAAAGGGGGAAAAAATAAAATTTACATTCCAAAATGAGCGACAACCAGTGAGATGCTAACTTTACATCCTAGGACGTGGAAATGACTGTCCGGGTGGTTATTTCTACGTCCTAGGATGTAAATTTAGCATAAAAAGAGCTGTCTCACATTTTTTCAACATCTAAGATGTTAATTCAACACACTTTTTCCAGTGTTGTTTCTCATATCGCATGATGGAAATAAATGACATTGAATTTGAATAACCTTGGATTCTCATAAAAGTAAAGTCAAGGACAAACGAAGGTTTTGCTTTGTTTCGTTTTTTTAAGGAGGGTTATTTGGCTTTTGTTCTGTATGTAACTTTGAACCTACAGCCACCTTCAGACGAAAGAAAATATTAATTTAAAGTACTGGATAAAATATAAGGTAAAGGTTTTGCTTCGATTTGAAGGAATGAAAATTAAAAATTATCAAAAGATTATTGGTCAGCTCCATTCTTACACTTCTAAAACCAACTGCAGACTGATTGGATGAAGGGTTATTATTGGTCTCTCTGTAGAGTTTATCGAGAAGTAAAGCTCTGTAACCAAGAACGCCACACAGTATTCGATAAGCTAAACCCCTGTTCTGAGCAGCTCATAGCTCATCGAATGAAGTGGAGGGATGCTTGATTAGAGAGCTTCATTTGTCGATAAACTATGTAAACGGACCAATTAGTAACCATCCAGTCAATATAATCAGCCGGCACGAGTTACAGAACAACGCGCTTTGGTCTAAAATCGAGACAAAATGGTACAAAATCCGTAAAAAAAAAAAAAAAAAACATTAAAATACATCGTTTCTGACGTCTCAAGCTAGCTTAATTTAAAACTTTTCAGAGATGTTTCTAAGTTTAAATTACTTACTTCAAGTGTTTTGTTATGTTTGAATTTTAGCAAGGTCAGGTTGGCAATTTTGCAGTCTGAACAAATCCATTTGAGTGTTTACGAAGGCCTTATCCTCGCTGTTCATTCGTGGGACACAACTTGTTCCAACTTTCCTTGTTTTGTTAATCAGAAGACCGTTCGTGCCAAACCAAATGAGGCCGCAATGCTTGGCTTGACCGCTCTGTAAATATCACTGGTGCTCCTTTAGGACGAATCGGTGAGTGAAAAACATCGAGGCCGTTCAAAATCTATTCTATGTCTAACAATTTTATTCCTAATCAAACAATGATTGCAGATTCCAAGGAAGTATAAACCTAAATCAAAGACACGCTCAACCCTTCGTCTTTGTTACTCGTCTTGTGAGAGCAAAGCTCCTTCAATTTGGAAGGTATGCAATTCCACTTCCTGCGCGTCGAAACAGTTGCGTGGAGTGAATGTGAGATATGATCATTAATCATCACATCTTCGCCTACTTCGCGTCCCGTCGCGTCGATTCCGCATGGGCGGAGCCAGGAATTTGGAAACTGTGGATCCTTCTCATTTGAATGTATGAGAAACAATCGATTCTTGAGGAAGCCATGGCCCAATTTTTAATCGATTGTTTCTCATGCATTCAAATGAGAAGAATCCACAGTTGCCAAATTGCTGGCTCCGCCCATTCGATTCCGCTATTATTTCGTCGCGATCAATGCGACTATGTACGTGCTTAGAGTGATTTCAAGCGAATCTTTTCCAGATTTCAATCCGATGGATCCAGCAGTGATACAGGCAAAAATCATTTTTTGAATAACCATGAATAATTAACTAATATTATTCTCATATTATTCCCATTAGTAAATCGATAAGTTTTGACACTATCAGCATATTGGTCTATTATAAGATGAATAACTGGTAGTGTCAAAACTTTGATTAACTAATAGGCATAACATGAGAATAATGCAAACAATTTTTAGTTAATTATTCATGGTTATTCAAAAAATGATTTTTGCCCATCTTTGGCCTCCAGTCGCTTTCAGGAAAAGTCATGTTTTTGGCATCTTAAATAGAAAACAAAGAAACAACTCCAAATTCAAGGACGTCAGCACATCCGTAATTTTTACGAATTTTTTTCTAGCCCATAACGAGCAAAATTGGTTGAGAATTAAATCCATAATTCATAAAATTCATTTCGCTTTAAGCTTAGTAAGTGTGAATGATAATATATCTATAGCTTTTTATTTCGCACTCATTGAGACTTATGGGAATTTTCATGATTTCCGGCTTTAATTTTTTATTGTTTCAGCTTGAAATGTTCAGGGCATCATCTTGAAGGATGCTCGCAAGTGCTGACGTCTCTCCTAGTACTTTTAGTAGTCGGCCTTCGTGGTCAGGTGGTTAGCGGAAGTGGTCATCACTAACCCTTAGGTCCCGCGTTCAAATTCCGGCTGAGGTGACAAGATTTGATGATCTCAGATCCTAGTCATCTCGAAAAGACATGGATGTAACTTTTTGCTCTTTCATCTTTCCTTCATCTTGCCTCTGCCATTTCGTCTGTTGGTTCTCCGTATGGAAAAGAGAACACTTAAACTTCAAAAAAAAAAAAAAAAAAAAGAAGGGAAAATTCCAACACGCAGGTGTTGGAAAAGCGTGCCACTAAAGTCTGAACAGCTTTAATGCTTTTGCTAGCAATGATAATAATTAGACAGCATTCAACATGGAGCTGATCTCGAGAAAATTGAGTCCAAAGTTGAAGAGCTAGCATTTAAACAAAAAACTTGGAATTACTTACGTTTTGATTTCATTCAACTACCGTGTTGTGTTTTTGCATTTCAACACCGGAAAAGTGGAATTTACTATGTAGGAAAGGTACTTAATTTTTAGCGTTTAAAGTGACTTGGTTCCTTTCTTCTTTTTTTTGGCCTAATCACGAAAAACGAAACTCTAAGAGAAACCAAACGGCAGAGTTGGTTTACACTGTTGATTATTTTAAAATCCGTTAATCCGGACTTAAGTCCGTTCCCAATTCTATAAAAGGAACCAGTGGCGGCTCCTTTGTAAAACAATCGATCTTCAGGAGGTGCAATGCACCCCCAAGATATCGATTCTTTTGCATAGGTTTAAATGGTAAAAAAGCATGGTTGCCAAATCGCACGAGCCGCCACTGAAAGGGACCAAGTCGGAGTTGGTTCCTAACGTGACTCGGATTAAGGTTTAACCTAATCAGCCAAAGGAACCAAGTTCTCATTTTATTTCATCATATGGACAATGACATCAATGAGGCTCACGAGCTCACTTTTACCTGGAATTTTGACGGGAAATAGTTGTTATTACAGAAGAGGCACTTGTTGCTTCGAGATTCAGTATTGCTAGCTCTATCAATCAATAGCTCAATTTTATCAAAAATGTCACTCGGTTCTTTTGTGACAAGTGCTGTCCAATTGAGCTTGTTTGGTGAGAAATTATGAAAAAAATAAATTTAGATCAGATGTATCTATAAGGAGATGAGTCAAAGGCGTTGTTTTTATGTGTTTGCTTTTTGTTTTTTGTTTTCAAAACTTTGGAGGGCTCTAGCTCAGAAGAGAAACATTTGCAGCACATACTCATGTAGGAAAATAAAGTCTTATATATATATATGTATGTTGACCCCAAAAATACACTCCATAAGTTTGGCACTCAAGTTTTGAAACACCCTGTTCTTGATATTTTGCTCCCCCCCCGCCCCTTCACAAAAGACAACATCTTGACCATGCACATTTTTAAAATCACAGTTTGACTGTAGAGATATTTTCTCCCCCCCCCCCTTAACGAAAAAGGGGAGAATGGGTCACCTATCTCTGATGCTCGTCGTGCGCGTGCACAGATTGTTCGGCTTTACGACTGCAATTTTGGCTTTCTTTATAATGCGTTTTTTGGGTTTATTAGTGGATTTTATGACTATTTGATGCCGCCAATGTAATTTTCAGACAATTTTACATCAGAATCAAAACTCTATAGCACTGTAGCAAAAGTTTGCAACAAACCCATTGAAAGCTGAAAAGAGAAAATTATTTGATAAGGCTCGATCTTTTTTACCCACATAAACTATAGACAATAGATATTTCTAAATCCCTCCACCTTTTAAACGGCTTGTTCAGGGATCAAACATGAGGTTGCGTTTTTTTGAAGTCAAAAAGTGTCATATTCGGAAAAGCCGTGATTCTAAATAATAAACAGTTTTTTTATCTTTTTTTCCGTTTTAGGTGCTGTCAGCACTTGTTGCGATTGTCACGATGTAGATACGTAATATGCATAAATGGAACACTTGCGAATTCATGAAACAATAATCCTTTAATATACAGAACTAACCATTTCAAGTGCCCTTTACACATCAAGCATTCTACGGGTATAGATTAGTAGGTGTGGAGGTTTAAGAGGTTTGTGGATTTTAATTCCCCCTCTCCCCATTTATTTTCTTGAAAAGTATCGAAAGTTTACAGTTAAAACTATGCCATTATTCATTATAACGCATTGTCATATTATTTCTTTTTTTTTTCTGTTGCCGTCGGGCGATATAATTTTTCGTGTTGGAAAAGCAAAGTTCCATATGGACCTATAGTTTCCAAAATTTGAAGAAGCTTCCAGTGAAAAATTGTGTACACGCAACGAACTTTTTAGGATAGGTAAATAAGTTATTCCAGAGTCAATTCCATAGCCGCAGCGAGGAAGCTGTCCAGGGGTGGAAGACACGTGACAGCCCCTTTCACTTTTTAGAGCAATTCATGCGAATTTAACCCCTCTGGCTCCCTGTGTTCTGGATTTTAAACACCTATTTTTCAACAAAACGCCAAAAATGTCCTGAAAAATCCCTTGATTCCATCGACGCTCATTGAGGGGCTTTCAATTTGCCGATCCCCCAGAATTTCAAATGTTTCCGATGAAAAGACCTGTTTAGTGTGACGTCATGAAAAAAATTGGTTCCAAACAAAGGCCCCGTCTCACTCGCTCTCGTGGGTTTTCCCATACGAAACACAGTCCAAATTTTCAAATACAAGTGCTAGTAAACAACACGTTCTTTACACGTTGTGTTTATCACACCATTGGGTTCCACGTCCCTTATAAAAATTTCCGATTGTTTCAAAAAATTTTCCGATTGGATATATATTCCCGCGCTTTATTTCCCATAGAAATAATCGAAATTCCATAGAGACAATCGGAATTCGTGTAGATTCAAGCGCGCTGACTACAGCAACGATAGGTCTCATGATTGAAATAAGGCGAAATCATCTATGGTTCTATTCTTACAGTTTTAACAACCACTTTTTTTCTCAGTGATAAAATATGAGCCCGCTATCACAAACTTTTTGAAACATCGCGCATCGATGCACAATCACAGTTATATCGAAGAGAGTCCTATGTTTTGTCCTTGTCACACTCACAGTTTCTTAAGAGCACAAAATTCTAGGATATAGGCTCATCAGCACCATCACGGCATGTGTTGTACCTCGAACAATAGCTTCGATACGAAGAGAAGTTAGAATGATTGAGTGTCATGGCGGTGATACTACCATAAGAGACCGTGAGTAAGACAAGGACAAAACGTAGAACGTCTTTCGGTATAACTGTGATTGTAAATTCGCTTGTGATCTTTTAGGAATTATGTTACAGTGAAAAGATACTTTAAGGCAAGTGGAATCTAATGGTGCAATAAAATTTGAGAAAACTGTTGGTTAACTAGCATGAATTCGCGTTCGAAAATTTGGATCTGGTAAATCCACGAGAGTGAGCGAGATAGAGCATTTGTTTGGAACTAATTCTGATCGTGACGTCATCACTAAACAGGTCTACTTAAGGATATGAATGAGCCTCTCTCTTTTGTATACCCCTCCCGCTCTTCATCAATACCTCGTCGCTTCTTATCGATGTACCCTCGTCAAGCAGATTTTGACACTTTTACGATGCGTGTGTGTTACGCTTAATGCACCGTGAAGAAATCTTGAGACCGGTGGAGCCCAAAGGCGAGGGGCAAAGAGGGTTTCTGTGAAGGGTGTTTCCACCCCCCTCCTGCCTTGGAATTTCGACTCATAGGTTGGCACAAATGACTTAGGTTGCTGGACCTGTATGGAATTCTCGTTTGAAGGAATTTGACTTTGAACGCTTAATAACTTATTGAAATTAACAGGAATACCAAAACTTTTACAATTTTAAGAAAATAGACGCCGAGACCTCCTGGATTGCAGCAATAAATTAACGATTAATGAAACCAGTTTTAAGAAAATGCGTTTTTAATTTTTCAAACCTTTCCCGCCAAGGTTTTGCCATAAGCAAGGCATTGGACTTATATATTAGATATGAAAATGAAAACAAGAAGCGCACCGTATATATACGGCACGCTTAAAACTTTTAGTACACGTAGTGTCAACGGCTCGAACTAATCGACCCTCTAATCAAAGTTGTCCATGTTTATTTTTGTATTGTTTTAATAATTACCATTACTACTACTATTATCACCTTTTAGATCTCATTTTCAGTTGTTATTTCACATGTATAAAGAATCGCTTCTTGTCTTTTTTTGAATGCCACGAAGTCATCCCATAATTTAATTTAAAAAAATTAAAGTTTTACTCAAAAAACAAAACAAAACAAACAAACAAACAAAAACCAGACCTCTCTCCCTCCCCTTTTGGACTCACACTGGATAAATGTTCGTACCACCCCACGAAGTCATCCCACAATTTAATTTAAAAACATTAAAGTTTTACTCAAAAAACAAAAAAAAACAAAAAAAAACAGACCTCTCTCCCTCCTCTTTTGGACTCACACTGGATACATGTTCGTACCACCCCACGAAGTCATCCTAAAATTTAATTTAAAAAAATTAAAGTTTTACTCAAAAAGCAAAACAAAACAAAACACAAAAACAGACCTCTCTCCCTCCTCTTTTGGACTCACACTGGATAAATGTTCGTACTACCTCACGAAGTCATCCCGCAATTTAATTTTAAAAAATTAAAGTTTTACTCAAAAAACAAAACAAAACAAAAAAAAAAAAAACAGACCTCTCTCCCTCCTCTTTTGGACTCACACTGGATACATGTTCGTACCACCCCACGAAGTCATCCTAAAATTTAATTTAAAAAAATTAAAGTTTTACTCAAAAAGCAAAACAAAACAAAACACAAAAACAGACCTCTCTCCCTCCTCTTTTGGACTCACACTGGATAAATGTTCGTACTACCTCACGAAGTCATCCCGCAATTTAATTTAAAAACATTAAAGTTTTACTCAAAAAACAAAACAAAACAAAAAAAAAAAAACAGACCTCTCTCCCTCCTCTTTTGGACTCACACTGGATACATGTTCGTACCACCCCACGAAGTCATCCTAAAATTTAATTTAAAAAAATTAAAGTTTTACTCAAAAAGCAAAACAAAACAAAACACAAAAACAGACCTCTCTCCCTCCTCTTTTGGACTCACACTGGATAAATGTTCGTACTACCTCACGAAGTCATCCCGCAATTTAATTTTAAAAAATTAAAGTTTTACTCAAAAAACAAAACAAAACAAAAAAAAAAACAGACCTCTCTCCCTCCTCTTTTGGACTCACACTGGATAATTGTTCGTGCCACCTCGGTACCAACATCAAGGCTGGTAGAAAAAAAAAAAAAAAAATCAAAATGAGTTGGCAACGATGCCGCGTGGAAGAGTGTTCAAGGGATGAGGGGGGGGGTTCGAGGTATTAAATGTGTGTGTCGGAGTCAGAAGGAAATTAATCCCTCTCCTACCGAAGCGCGGTGCAGCGGCAGTTACTTTGCGGCTCCTATACTTAATGCGTTTGAGTAATTCTATTCGCGTCCTGTTGCGTCCCGAGCGGAGCGCGGCGCGGCGTGGCGTCGAGCTTTCGACCTCCCTCTGACGCGTCGCCTAACCCCGCTCCCCCCCCCCCACCACCGTCACACACCGCGCCGTACCGCCCTTCTTACCCGAGATCCCACTTCCAGACGTTCGTCTCCTTTCCCCCTCCATTTTTCATCATCTCCCGTCTCCTCTAAATACATTTACTAGGTCGTAAGTGGTTCCCACCTCACTTTTTAACCCTTCCACCTTTTTTGCGAGGGTGACGGCGGCGAGGTGGAGCGGACCCGGAGGAGTGGGGAGGGGGGTTAGAAGGACGAAGAGACATGCTTACCTCCCTGTGGGCGGTGACGGAAGTGCCCATAGTGTTTTAGTTTCCTTCTTCTTCTTCTTCTTCTTCGTCGTCTCTGTCTCCCTCCGGCGCAACCCATATGTTGAGAGAGTGTCCGATATTTCGTACATACAGGATGTTCGATTGAACAAAAGCTATATGGTCTATTAAACGTTGCAATGTTTTTAGTGTTTGGCGGTATCGCGGATAGATTGTTTTTATGGGAAGCGGGCATAACCGTAGCCATAGGATTTTGTTTTTCTCTCTCTTAGCCCATTTAAAAGCATGTGTTAGAAAAGGATGGATGCAGGGGCTGTTACGCAGGGCTGCCGTTTTGCGTATAGTCAATGCTATTTTTCTATTCACCGATGATTCCACCGGTTGAGAAAAGATTACACAGTTCAATTCTGTGTGTGACTGCAATGCACGAAAATACTCTGATCTGTCATCTTTTCTTAATCGGTGAAACCTCCGTTGATTAATTAAAATATCCGCAAGTTTTTTATAGTCATCGACGACTCCGCGGATTGAGAAAAGATTACAGATGCGAGTATTTTAGTTCATTACAATAATACAATGAGCTAAACTGTTTAATCTTTTCTCAACCGGTGAAATCATCGGTGAATTGAAAAATAGTATTGATTATACGCAAAACGGCAGCCCTGCTGTTACTAGAGTCCCTTGATGGAAATATTGTATAGGGAGTACCGACACGAGCTCAACGAGTTGTGATTGGTGGTTGGTTTTAGGCTCTCACGGAGTCGAGCAGGAGTCGACGACATCGAAGGCTCCACACGAAAGGAGTCGATTCGTAGAGGAACGTATGGGAACGGACCGGAATGCCGGCAAATCCGCCAGTCCACCACTGGTCCACTGTCAAACTTAACCTTCGAATGCGTTCACGAAGTAGACAAAATTGACTCCTGTCAAAATGCATAAAGCGTCGTGTCGGTACTCCCTATACAATATTTCCATCAAGGGACTCTAGCTCTTACGTGACTTCAGCCCCTGTTTCTGTCATTTTCTAACACATGCATTTAAATTTAAATGGACAAAGAGAGAGAAAGACAAAATCCTGGCTACGGATATATGGAAGCGGGAAATTCAAAATTGACCGATCAGATGTTGGTTTCACGTTTAATCCTTTTTCTCCATAGTCCCTCTTTGAGGACGTTCTGTTAACGTTTATTCTTGAAAATACAAAAGAATTATCATGAACGTGAAATTATACGATGGATATTCTTTAAAATCACTCGTAAAGGTCTAAGGTTGCAACTTAATCACAATTAAGCATTGAAAGGGTTGAAAAGTGCATCCAAAAACAATTGGATCTGTGGATTTTAAATGGGTGCTGGGAGAGTGTCCAATATTCGTGCATACAGGACGTTCGATTGAACAAAAGGTATGGTCCATTAAACATTGCAATGCTCAGCAGTTGGCGGTACTGAATAGATCGTTTTGGCGGGAGGCATGCTCCCCCCCTTGAGCCAAAAAAACAAAAAAAAGTGGATTTTATGACTATTTGATGCAGCCAATGTAATTTTCAGACAATTTTACATCAGAATCAAAACTCTATAGCACTGTAGCAAAAATTTGCAACAAAACCATTGAAAGCTGAAAAGAGAAAATTATTTGATAAGGCTCGATCTTTTTTACCCACATAAACTATAGACAATAGATATTTCTAAATCCCTCCACCTTTTAAACGGCTTGTTCAGGGATCAAAAATGAGGTTGCGTTCTTTTGAAGTCAAAAAGTGTCATATTCGGAAAAGCCGTGATTCTAAATAATAAACAGTTTTTTTTATCTTTTTTTCCGTTTTAGGTGCTGTCAGCACTTATTGCGATTGTCACGATGTAGATACGTAATATGCATAAATGGAACACTTTCGAATTCATGAAACAATAATCCTTTAATATATAGAACTAACCATTTCAAGTGCCCTTTACACATCAAGCATTCTACGGGTATAGATTAGTAGGTGTGGAGGTTTAAGACGTTTGTGGATTTTAATTCCCCCTCTCCCCATTTATTTTCTTGAAAAGTATCGAAAGTTTACAGTTAAAACTATGCCATTAGTCACTATAACGCATTGTCATATTATTTCTTTTTTTTTCTGTTGCCGTCGGGCGATATAATTTTTCGTGTTGGAAAAGCAAAGTTCCATATGGACCTACAGTTTCCAAAATTTGAAGAAGCTTCCAGTGAAAAATTTTGTACACGCAACGAACTTTTTAGAATAGGTAAATAAGTTATTCCAGAGTCAATTCCATAGCCGCAGCGAGGAAGCTGTCCAGGGGTGGAAGACACGTGACAGCCCCTTTCACTTTTTAGAGCAATTCATGCGAATTTTCCCCCTCTGGCTCCCTGTGTTCTGGATTTTAAACACCTATTTTTCAACAAAACGCCAAAAATGTCCTCAAAAATCCCTTGATTCCATCGACGCTCATTGAGGAGCTTTCAATTTGCCGATCCCCCAGAATTTCAAATGTTTCCGATGCAAAGACCTGTTTAGTGTGACGTCATGAAAAAAATCGGTTCCAAACAAAGGCTCCGTCTCACTCGCTCTCGTGGGTTTTCCCATACGAAACACAGTCCAAATTTTCAAATACAAGTGCTAGTAAACAACACGTTCTTTACACGTTGTGTTTATCACACCATTGGGTTCCACGTCCCTTATAAAAATTTCCGATTGTTTCAAAAAATTTTCCGATTGGATATATATTCCCGCGCTTTATTTCCCATAGAAATAATCGAAATTCCATAGACACAATCGGAATTCGTGTAAATTCAAGCGCGCTGACTATAGCAACGATGGGTCTCATGATTGAAATAAGGTGAAATACATCTATGGTTCTATTCTTACAGTTTTAACAGCCACTTTTTTCTCAGTGATAAAATATGAGCCCGCTATCACAAACTTTTTGAAACATCGCGCATCAATGCACAATCACAGTTATATCGAAGAAAGTCCTATGTTTTGTCCTTGTCACACTCACAGTTTCTTAAGAGCACAAAATTCTAGGATATAGGCTCATCAGCACCATCACGGCATGTGTTGTACCTCGAACAATAGCTTCGATAAGAAGAGAAGTTAGAATGATTGAGTGTCATGGCGGTGATACTCCCATAAGAGACCGTGAGTAAGACAAGGACAAAACGTAGAACGTCTTTCGGTATAACTGTGATTGTAAATTCGCTTGTGATCTTTTAGGAATTATGTTACAGTGAAAAGATACTTTAAGGCAAGTGGAATCTAATGGTGCAATAAAATTTGAGAAAACTGTTGGTTAACTAGCATGAATTTGCGTTCGAAAATTTGGATCTGGTAAATCCACGAGAGTGAGTGAGATAGAGCATTTGTTTGGAACTAATTCTGATCGTGACGTCATCACTAAACAGGTCTACTTAAGGATATGAATGAGCCTCTCTCTTTTGTATACCCCTCCCGCTCTTCATCAATACCTCGTCGCTTCTTATCGATGTACCCTCGTCAAACAGATTTTGACACTTTTACGATGCGTGTCCTGAACGCTTAATGCACCGTGAAGAAATCTTGAGACCGGTGGAGCCCGAAGGCGAGGGGCAAAGAGAGTTTCTGTGAAGGGTGTTTCCACCCCCCTCCTGCCTTGGAATTTCGACTCATAGGTTGGCACAAATGACTTAGGAAATTAACAGGAATACCAAAACTTTTACAATTTTAAGAAAATAGACGCCGAGGCCTCCTGGATTGCAGCAATATATTAACGATTATTGAAACCAGTTTTAAGAAAATACGTTTTTAATTTTTCAAACCTTCCCGCCAAAGGTTTTGCCATAAGCAAGGCATTGGACCTATATATTAGATATGAAAATGAAAACAAGAAGCGCACCGTATATATACGGCACGCTTAAAAAACTAGTTAGAAGAAGAGAAAGATGGGGGAAAGCAAAAGGAAAAGAGAATCTAAGTGTGATTCATGTAACTTTATAATTATTATCTTGTTTGGGAATGGGGAAACAATAGCTAGAGCGGGATCTTCCACTTTTACGAACAAAAATTGAAATGAGGTAGTATAAAAATGAGGAGTAAACGGTTAAAAGATGCCTCAAATTGGCTTTGAGAAGGTTTAATTTTCAAAATTTTCTGGGGGGAGGGACCCCCCCACTCAAGTTACAAAAATGGCCCCCCTTTGAGACTTTCCTGGATCCGCCCCTGGCAGGCAGTTTGTCGGAAAATGTTTGAGCCCGATTTATGGTTTCTTATATTGTGACACTTTTCATGGTACTATGAAAAATAATTCAAAATATTCATTATAGTATCTATGATTTATAGGACTTTTTAGATTATCTGAAATTGGTGTCACTTTATGCAGTAGCAAGGATTCAGATAAAACCTATGTTCTTAAATCAACAACGTTTACCTACAGCAAATTAACAATAACGTATCTCAGACATTTTGTTTCAACGTAGATATTGTTGACGACAGCAACATTACCACTATAATAAACTAAGATGTCTGCTTGAATGAAGAAAGAATGTTAGATAAAAAAACTGTTGTCGTTCTGACTGTTCAGAAAAGTTTGAAAATACTGCTTGTTTAGTAGATGAGAATATCTTACTGTGCCATTCTGAACTGTGAAAAAAAAAAACAAAAAAAAAAACAAAAAAAAACAACTTTCACATTATATGAGAGCAGTGGAAAGTGGAAACAGGTAAACTCACTTTCAACTTTCTAAAACTTTTCGCCATCTCTTCAATGTTTAATTGTTAATATAAATTTCTTAGTGGAAAGAGCGTAGATGTGATGTGTTATGCAGTGATGCCAAACGCAGAATATTCTCCAACTTTTCAAGGTATTCCAACTTCCTAAGTCGAAATAAATTTTCCACGTCTATCTCAAAATGAAGAGCAACCCTATTAGGTTGCAGGAACCGCTTTTTTGGGACGACATTTTTACTTTCTCACGACTGGTAAAAAAATTAGAAACTGAGGAAGTATTACGATGGTTAAGTTAGAGGTCGTTTCAGCAAAGATTGCGTCTGACATATAGGTTTGTTTACCGCGCAGAGACGAGTTTGCGTTTTTGCGCATGTGCAAGAACGCAAACACGTCTCTGCGCAGTAAACAAACCTATCTGTCAGACGCAATCTTTTCTGAAACGACCTCTACCTGGTTTGTCTGTATCCCAGTATAACTTTTGAACCGCAATAGTCCATAAACAGCCAACTTTTGTAGAGAGGTTGCATTTCACATTCCCCAGATGGATCCTTTTTTTGGTTTTTCAAAATTTTAAATTGTAAGCAAGTTATGGCTGGTGGATAAAAATGTATCAATGGGAAAATGGGTAAACACAGGGAAAAATAGAAGATTTCATATAAAGCTGGTTGAATTGTGATGAAAATTTGCAAAAGCCAGCAACCAGCCAACTATAAAATTAACCCTTTAAAAGGTGGTATTGCGGGGGTCCTCCCCAAAATAGTAAATAAGGGGGCTGGGGGTTTCCTTCACAAAATATAAGGGGGCCTAGTGGTCTTCACCAGATTAAGTTTGACATGAGATAGTGTTTTGTGGGGTATTCTTTACAATTTATTTCATTTTCGCAAGTCATGTTTGTAAGGGTATATGTAATTTCATTGCATACCGCTGTTCAATAATGGAACACAAAAAAAAAAAAAAAAAAAAAAAAAAAAAAAAAAAAAAAAACTAGTCAGTTTGAAGAAGCGAATAGCTGTGCAGTTTTCAACTCAAGATTAGGTTGCTCGTGTGCTACCTGGGACTAAACTAAAGGTTTCTTAAAAATGTCTGGTTTACGGTGAGCATCCCTGAATAGCAATTTTTCCCGATCTATTCGACTTGAGTATCGGCTGAAATCACGTCATGAGCGCCATTTAGTGGATTGAAATCTCTTTATTTTTCGCCTAAAATAACCTTTTTGACGGAGTCGAGTCAAGTCAATTAGGTCCAATGGTAAATCTGTAAAGTGCAAAGGTGGATGGTGGAGCGATCTGGCAACTATGGATTTTTCCAATTTAAATGTATGAAAAATAATCGAATATTATAAGGGTCATGATCTCCTCAAGAATGGATAGTTCTCCATACACTCAATTGGAAAGAATGCAAAATTGCCGCATTGCTGAATCCACCCATGCTGAAGTGCACTTTAAGTCTCTGGCTGGTTAGAATATTACCGATTTTGGGAGAAAGTAAAAATACTTTAAAAAACCTTTCTTTCATTTCTTTTATTTCTCTAATTTATTAAATGCTCATTATTTGTTTTAAAAAGTAAACATCCATCCACTGAAATCAGGCTTATCCTCCGGTTGTCCATCAGGGGCAGAAAACGATGCTCCTTTTATCTAGCCTGGTATCCCTGCATTGAACGGAGGCCACCGCTATTACTGCGTCTTCTTATTTTTCTTCTAGGTGACTAAAAAATTGACAATGTGTAATAAGTAAATATTGACGTAAATCAATTAATGAGTTATTTGATTAGGGGAGGATTCAAAAACGCCTCAAGGGGGGCTTTTTGAGTTCAATATGAGGCGCTTGCAAACTTTTGCTACAGGGAATTGAAGAGTCGATTCTTCCATAAAAACCTGTAAAAATGACGATGAGTACACTAAAAAATCACGAAATTCACTCTCAGAATCGAGCTCAATCGCTTAATGACGCAGGTATCATGGAAGATTACTATCTAAATTGAGTCACACCTCTGTGTTTCCAACGAGAAAGTGGCGTATTAGATAGGAATCTCCCATGATACCTGCGTCAAACTGCCATTACGATCTTGCCATTTATGTTGTTATGTAGGTTTATTACTGAATTTTAAACTTGCTCAGTGTGATTTTCGTGATTTTTGCTGGTTTTTACATCAGAATGCTTATAACATGCTCATGTTCAGAATGACTATTCATTTGCTCACAGCAAAAGTTGCAAGAGCCCCATTGAGACAAGTGTGTCTGTGTTTCCGTTAAGAAAGTGACAAATTAGACGGGATTAGGAAGCTCCTTTGATACCTGCGTTTAAACCGCCATTACGATCTTGTAGTTATAGAAGTTATGTGAGTTTACTACTGAATTTTAGAAATTCTTAGTGTGATTTTCGTCATTTTCGCTGGTTTTTACATCAGATTGGATTATCATCCACTCACAGAAAAAGTTTGCAAGAACCCTCTCAGTAATCAAAGCAAATATTAGGACAGATGAACCAAAATTTTTGGATATTTTGTATCAGCCGCAAAATTTATCAATTTATTTTATGCATGACCTAATGAGTGAGCCATCTGCGTGAGGCTGTGCTCAATTTATGAGCTGGATTTGAATGGATAAATAATTGATCAAATCTCGAGTAATTTGTCATTCTTAGCATTGTTTTCGTCCTTTGGAAATCTAACCCGACTTTCGATTTCTGAGGAGCTTCACCGAGAGAAGTGAGTTTAGTAAAGATCACAGAAAAACGTTGATTTTTTTCGATAGTTGTTTTAAAAACCTACTCTGAATGATTTTGTAAAAGCATGTTTGGAGCTCACCGGAACAATCAACATTTTAGAACACAAATTAAGTTAATCAGAATTATTCTGATCGAAAGACCTTCAACGGAAAAAAGGGTTGATGCGTTTAAATTTGATATAGTATAATTTTTTTTAGCATTTCTTTATATATTTTACTACATTTAACCGTGGTTACAGACCAAGCATCAGGAAAATGATCGAAACTGCAGTTTCGCTACAAAGAAAAGAAAGAAATAAAAAAAAGTTTGTAGTATTTTTGAAATTTTAAATCGTAAGCAAGTTATAGTTATGGTGGATAATAGGTTTCCATTAAAATAAACGGGAAAATGGGTAAACATCTATAGGGGAAAAATGGAATTTTTCAAAAATTTATTTTACTAAAAAAAATGTTATTTTATTTTTTGTATCGTGATGAAATTTTGCAAAAGCCAGAAACCAGCCTGCTATAAAATTAACCCATTAATGGCGGGGCCCTCTTTAGATTACTATAAAGGGGGCTGGGGGTTTTCCCTACAAAATATAAGGGGGTCTGGGGGTCTCCCTCCGGATTAAGTTTGACGTGAGAAAGTGTTTGTGCGGAGTATTCTCTACAGTTAATTTCATTTTCAAGTCATGCAATTTGTAAGAGTATATGTAATTCATTTCACACCGATGTTCAATAATGGAACAAAAAAAAAAAACAAAAAACAAAAAACAAAAAACTAATCATTTTTCAGAAACAAGTAGCTGTTTAGTTTTCCATTCAAGATTGGGTACCTCGTTTGCTACCTGGGACTAAACTACAGGTTCTTCAAGAGTACTCGGTTTACGGTGAGCATCCGTATGAAAGATTCCGAGAAAATTCATGTATTTAGTAAAGATCATGGATAAACGTTGATTTTTTTGGAAATTTGTTTCAATTATTCTGAATATGATCCTGAAAAAGCATAGTAGGTGTTCACCAGAAAAATCAACACTTTGGAATTCCAAGTTGAAGAGAATTATTCAGATGTAGCAAGCACTATTCACAAGTAGTGGCGTAGTGCGTTTAAAAAAGTTAATTTTTTTTCTCGAGCATGCAGTTATATATTTTAATAATACCCTGAACTGTGGTTATACTAACCGGATATCAGGAAAATGATCAAAACTTTATTTTGGGACAGTAACTCGATCACGCAGTCGAGTATTTTCAAGTTCATGTTAGTGCTTTTTACGAAGAGTCTCCATCGATAAACTCAAATGATAAACTACGAGATCGTGAATTTTGTTTGTAAACGTATTTGTCAATTACTATGAAATGTCAATTCATCAATGGACTCTACCTAACTTGTGCTACAAACAATCGAGTAGATTAATTACCGAGTATAAAATCCAGCGAAAATTGAGATGAGCACATTGAAAAATTACGAAAGCTACTTACAGACTCACAGCATTACTTTGACGTTTATGGCATAGTGGCGGAGCTTGCTTACCTATTAGGAAGTTGTTAAGATCACTTCTTTATTCGTAATACTATAGGAATGTATAATTTGATACTTATACTTACAGCAAATAGTTCTTGCTGAAATATGGAGCACTCTTCGTTTATTAAAAGCAACTGGTCGATTCTATTTAAATTAGTGAACTGTGATTTTACTCTCAAAAAATATGTCTTTAAATAGACGCGGTGAAGCAGCAATATAATGAGAAGCGATGACGCTCAAAGTCAATAATAATCAAACAATACTTGTCGCATTTTTCTGGAGATTTCCGAACTCTATTGTTGTCTCAGTCATAGGGAAATAAGCTCAAAAAGATGCTGCTTCCAGGCTTATTGCGAGTACAAAAGCAACGTAAAATTCAGATTTATATGTACACCTAAAAAAACAACTTGGCAATTTAACTTTTTTTATTTATCTTTTTTATTTTATTTTTTTATTTTTTCCTTATTTACTTTTTGACGGTCGAAATACATAACATTAATGTAATTGGAGGTTGGAGAACAATCTCGTTTTCTATCGAAAGGGAAAACACAGCAAGTAAATTCTATGCGAGCTCAGCCAAACTTGAAGTAAGGTCGCAGTGTTTGAGGTCATTTAAAACATAATGATCATTGTTCGTACGATTTTCTATATCAATGGGGAAGTTGCAAGGGTCTGAAATTTTGTGTTTTTTATAAAGAAAATTACTGTACTTGATGTGCTGAGAACAATGGTACCTTCGGTTTTTTCCTAAGTGTCCCGGTTTTGAAGATAAACATGCGTAAAGTTGCAAAAAATCGTGTGTGTAGTGATGTCACTACGCGGAATTCCCATTTAAAACAATGTATTTTGGGCCAAAATCTCATCTCAGGAACTGTGTGACTTAATTAGAAACCAAAGACATCTTTGTCTTCAGCTCATCAAGTACTTTCATTTTCTTTATAAAAAACACAATATTTCAGACCCTTGCAACTGCCCCATTGACTTACTATCCCATTTCCTAATTTTCTGAAGTATTATTCTAAGAATAAGTCCGTTCCAAAATTTTCATACAGCGTTATAAATTGTAGATTTCTATGTAAAGTAGCTTGAAAATCACAATTGTTGCACCAAATAGTCAGAAAATCCACTCTGAAATCCACAAATTTTGTTTTTAGAGAAACTAAAGGTGGCGTGGGTCAAATGAGCGAGTCGCAATGGTGGAGTCCTAACTAATTGCAGTTTTTTTTCTTTGATGAATCAATTTTATCAACGTAGAAAGTTGCAATCGGCGCTTACTCATTTGACTGCCATTTAGGAATGTTATTTAACTGTTTTTATTAAGTTTTAACGCGTCAATTTTGGAACACAGAAATCACAAAAAAAAAAAAAAAAAAAAAAAAAAAAAATTGGTTGCGCTGACAAAATCTTTGGTAGGAAAATGACCCAAAAAAGGGTTTTCTATTGATAAATTGCCTATCAAATCCAAAAGCGAAATTTCGTGAAAATGAAAAACAAAAAGTAAAACAAAACACGAACACCAAACGAGGCCGGAGTCCAATAAAAAAAGATTGACATTTATTCTTTACACTGAAACAAAATAAAACCAAAAGAAACCTGAATGTACTTTGAAAAAAAAATGCTGATTTAACATTTAAAATGTTAAAAAAGTGTCCAACGTGTACTGAACGCTGATTTTACATCATAAAAATGCTGATTCAACATTTAAAAATGCTGATTCAACATTTAAAATTGCTCATTTTACAAATGTCAATGGTTAAGTCAGCATTTTCATAATGTAAAATCAGCATTCAGAACATGTCGGACACTTTTCTTACATTTTAAATGTTAAATCAGCATTTTGTTTTTCAGTGTAACATTTACATTCTTGCAAGTACGGACAAAACTAAAAAAACTATTTGGTTTGAAATTTAAAAATGTAAGAAAAAAGTAAATAGTAAATTTAAAATGACGCAGGGGTAATTTTACCATTTAAAGGATGTTATGAACCAGTTGTGGGCCTTATCCAAACTTTCAACTACTTAACTAGCTTAATTCAGCTTTTTTTCTAACAAAAAACGGTCATTTTAGCCCATTGCGTTCCCCACTCATTCGATCCCTAACTTTGAATTTTGTTAAACACATCCATGGAATTTGTGAGTCAATTTTGAAACTTTCTGATACTCCCTACCAGTGGTGTAGCGTGCAATGACAACATTGTATTGTGTCCTTTTAAATTTAACTTAAGAAAAAGATTTAACTATTGGGTGTTCCATGAACACCTTCGCATAGTTCGCATAGTTCGCATTCGACCTTTTACGTGGGTTTAAAAGAGCACAGTACAAAGTTGCCAAATTGCACGCTACGCCATCGCTCCCAACATTATTTACAAGTGATGTTACACTAAAATAGACCCTCTCTAAAGCTGTAGCAAAAAAATTGAAACAGACTCATTCTTATACTGAGCCAACAAAAATTAGCTTCTCGATACAGATTTGAAACCCTGACTGCTTAGCCATCTTAATCGGTCATTCCGGCCCAATGTATGAGTCCAATCACTTTAGAGTAAGCTATTGACGAGGAGTCTTTGCGAGACAAGTCTAAGGTGAACCGGGGTAACTGCATGATGTACACAGGTGTCAGCCCGTGGACCTTGGTAGTGCTATTTCATATTTGACAGTTGGCAACTCTTCTTAACGTCACAAAGAGGAGTTGTCAACTGTCAAATATGAAATAGCACTACCAAGGTCCACTGGATTACACTTTTGTGCAGATATCTCGGAGTACAGTTACCCCGGTTCAACTTACAGTTGAGGCAAAAGTTTGCACCAACTCACTGTCATTAGACCGAGAAAAAAAATGGATTCGTGATATAATCCTGGAGCCCTGACTAAAAGCCAACCGAATCGGCCATTTTGGCCCAATGTATGAGCCCATACTCACTTTAGATTAAACTATCGGCATGGAGTCTTTGCGCGAGACGAAGCCAAAGCGAGGGACAAAGGGAGGGAAAACGAGCTGGCATCAAAGGGTTCGGATGAACGGAGAGGAGAGTGTGAAGCGTGAAGCATGAAGCGTGATCGAAGGCGCTGTTTGTCTTGGAAATAAGCACCACGCGTGCCCCGAATCAGTGTTAGTATTCAACAGGCGCTTTTTGCCATTTGTCAGGTTGGGATGCTCACGATCACGGCAAGGCCGCCGCCGCCGTCGTTGTGACAGTAGAGTCGAAAGGGACATACGAAGGGTGGCTAAAGGGGGTCGAGGGGGTGAAGGGATGAGGGAAGAGGGGTGAGGGATGAATGGTAAGGGATGAGACAGAAGGCGATGGAAAGGACGTCTGCGAGTCTTTCTGTATGTCTGTCTGTCTGTCTATCTGTCGGCACGGTACAGTGCGGCGGTATAGTCCCTGGTAGGAAGGGAAAGGGGTGGGGTGGGAATGGGTGGATGATGATGCTGAGGTAAAGAGGAGAGAGGAATATGGTGGAGCGGGGGAGAAAGATGCACCGCACCAGTTTTGATGATACCATTATTTCGCAGTCATCGCACAGTGGTAGAAAGAGATGGGTATACATGGGGGTCACGGGAGAGTGAGCGAGATAGTTTGGAACGCTACGCGAAATTTATCACAACCGATAGCGACCGGTGAGTGCATTGTTGTGGTTGTTGGATAACCGTTGACTTTGCACGAAAAGTAAATCGGGTAGTTTTCAGGAGAATTCTGGTATTTTTAAGTAAAATTCTTACCATTTTTCACCAGAATAATCCGTTGAAATTTGCCGGAATTCTTCTGAACCCTTTCGTTCACTATACTTACTGTAATACACGTGCTTTATTGTAAGCTCTTATGGGGAAAACTAATTAGTATTCTAATGAATTTAAATCAAACCAAACGCTCAGTCTCCAAAACTGCACACCGAAATTGGAAAAATCTTGTTTTAAAAGTCAGAGACTGAATGGGTTATTCTAAGGACTAGAACTCTATGGTTAACTGCCTGAGTTACTTTTTAGGAACATCTTTTAGAATTTTATTCCGGCCAGTTTTAGTAGAACATTTTGCTCCTTGAAGAGTCGCAATGTCATATGCAGCATGTGAGCCACCTCCAATTTTTTAGATTAGGAGGGTCGTGTCCCCCATCTCCGCTTCCCCTGGGGGCCTGAAAAACGGTTACTCCCTGAAAAAGATCATCTTTGAAAATAAAAGAACCTGCGTTTTTGCGGTTTTTGAATTTTGAAATTGTTCCTTCTTTTCCGCCTCTGTAATTTTATTTGGAAATTTAAAAAAAGGGGCTCTAATGCGCCTTTTTAGTAGGTTTTTGGAAATTATATATTTTCTACTCAAGAGTGTTTGAACTTTGAAGAATTTTAGTCCTCAAATTTCTTAAATTTGGATAGTTTGAAAGTGAGTAACGACTTTTTGAACATTGGTCCGTATCGAACTTTGACCTTGGATGTTTCGAAAATAAAAATTAAAAACGACTTTCGGTTTACGTTAAAAATCTTAGAATTTCATCTTCTTTCCAATTATTTAATAACTAATGGGGGTCCTAATTTAGAATATTAGATTTAGGCGTGTGACAATCCCCGGAAAGGGCTCCTCAAAACCCGCAACCTCTTTAAAATAAGTACCCTTGTGATAATCGAACGCGTTTCAGCGTTTTTCCTAATACGTAGCCGTTCTTGAGATATTCAGCCTGGCTCTTATTTCAATTGCCACCCCGTACACAACGCATGAAGAGACAGTCAGCTAAAATGCCATTCAGTTCAATTGCCACTGTGATCCACAATCTTAGCTTGTAATAACGATTCGTTATTTTCAATTCCCCTCCTTCGTTATTTGTAACCAATTCAATGCTCAGGTATTTTTTTTTTTTTGAATTACAATAAACAATTTTCATTTGATTCTTTCGTTTAATTAATCATTGTTGTAGCAAACAATACTGAACCTCATAACATAAGACTTACAGATCATAAACAGAGGAAAAACAATCAATAAAAGCAAAGTGTCAGGGAAACGAGCTAGATTATGAGCCTTTGAAATGGACTCGCGTATTATTGAAGGGGGAAAAAACAGTGAGTGCGAACTAGGTTGATTGAAAGATCATTTTCTAATTAGTAAATAAGTGGCAGAAACAACATCAGACTTCAAAAATTGGAAAGACACCATGGGAGCTGTGACTTATTATTTAGTTGCGAATGTCCAACACTCACGTCTAGCATCCTGCGGGAGTACGCTGTACTCCTCACACTGTAAATAGGTTGGGTTAGGTAGAGAGCGAATGAAATTTGCTTCTTTCAACATCTTTGAAATTTGCTCACGATAGAAACATGTGTGTCCATTTCTGAGGTTATAACAATGTTAACATTGATACGTATATCAACGGTTTTATTGAACTAACTTCCATACTCTCCGTTACCTCTAGAGAGATTCCGATTTATTGTAATTCTACCCTCAAAACCTAACGGATTTTGATGATTTGGACGTTCTATAGACGTTCATATATAACAACAGTGACTCTCATTGACTTTCTTTGAGAGTCAATTCAATTCAAGTCACTTCAAGTTAACTTACTTAAGCTAATTTACCTTTTTTATGATTTTTGTGTGAGGAAAGCGTTGGTTTATTAGCTACCTACATCAAGTAAAATCCTTTTTCCAATCTGAGCGCCTTTTGACGTATTTGTGAACGAAAACTTCATACTCAAATTTGCAGGATTCTCGCGAAGCAAAGTTTATTTAGTAACCGGGTTCAGTCAAGGTTTGGTCACTTGGTGACTAAAAAATATTCTTGATAATTTGTAAAATATCTGTCAGTTATGTTTTGTAGATAGTTTTAACACTATTTAACATCATTTCGTGCCATGTTGATAGTAGGTAAATATAATACATTACACTCATTAAAATTATTTATATCCCTGATTATTGTGACCAGGTCTCGGATTCGTAATCTACCTCTCTAGATAGGTTTCAAAAACCGGATTCTAGGCTTGATATTCGAAACCAAGGATGGTGAACATTCATTCAATTTTTCAGTAATGAAGTGACCGAACCCGGTTACTTAATTAAATATGCTTTTGGGTTTAATTTTTTTATGAAAGTCCCGATATGATTTAGAATTTCTTTTACTGAGTATTCAAAGGTCAAAAGCTCAACCGTGAATACTAAACAACTAAACACAAGGCCGCAAGCCAAACATAAAAAGGCTTGACTTACATCAACCATTGTGAAAGCTCTCGTATCATTAGGATCAAGACCCGTGTTGGACACGAAACTTTCATAAGATATTTCCTCTGGTGAAAACATCGTCATGAATGTTCTTTGAAAAGCTCCAGACTCAAATGCTTGGAGAAGATAGTTGTTTAGCTTCTCCGTGATGTGAGATAAATATTTAGGGAATGCAAACAAAAATGGATAGCTCATGACACAATCGTTGATGTTATTGTACCTATCTCTAGTGTCAAACTTGAGAAGACTGTTTCTTAAACTCACACTCAAGTGAACGGGATAAAATATTAAGAATCCGTCGTTTTCCAGGGCCTGATTCATTGACTCTACATTCATTTTCATAGGTTCCGCAATCTCTTCCGAACCATCTCCTTCATTGTAAGAGATTTGAATCGGCTGACTGTTAGTGATTGTAAATTTATGTGCCAGCGCACTGTCGACCAAAACAGTATCTAAACTTTTAAAAGTATCCGTCAACTTTTCAAGAATTGATTTGTGTCTCGCCGTACTGATGAACAAATCCCGATCTGCCTCGAGGTTTGACGATTGTATTTGAAGGTCTGACCTTCCTAGCTCCTCAATAGTTTCAATGTCAGCATACCGCATCCGACTACTTATCATTGTAACCATTTCACTTTGAAGAAGGATTCCAAGGATCATGAATGGGAAAACGAGGGTGATGAATATACATTTTCCACTGTACAATCTTTCGAGGAGTAATTTACGTTGCCCGACATTCAAGAAGTAACAAAAAATGCTCCAGAGAGGTGACATTCTCTCGAGACGCATCTTTTCATTTTCTGTCACAAGGAACTTCAAAGAATGGATGCCAACATGTCTGATGATATGAATGATGACAAGGCAGATGCAAATCGTGAATAAAATAGCAGTCCATATTTCTGTAGAAAAACTGACAAAGGCAATCAAATATTGCGGGATGAACCCTTTTCGTGGAGCTATAAAACAGAGCGCACTTGTTTCAAACGCAGGTGAAAAGTCATAATGGGAGGGGTCATTAACCCTGGCTCCATCCTCTATGAAGAATAAATCATAGCCCTCAGTAAAATCAGAAAAGTAATCTTGAGAATCTCCAGCTCCTCTCGTGGTAGGCACGGCCGGTTCGCCCAAGTAGTTATATACAAAATTATGAACAAAAGAGGCAATTACGTTCATTAATGAAAATTTTAGGTATGCCATTGGAAAATAAGAGCTAATTTGATGCCGTTCACTATGCAAACGAAAAGGTATGCCTTTCATTTTTGACCATGAAAAATCAAAGTATCCTTTATTCTCATCCGGATACCTGACGATTCTCTCTGAAAATGGGTCATACCTAAAACAAAAATTCTTACTGTAACAAATTACAGTTCGATAACCTCGAAAAATCCGCAAAATAAATTTGAAAATTGAAAGAAAATCGCAATCTGGAAAGTCCCTTGGAGCAATTTTTTTCGCACGATCTAACGAATGTGCACTTTCCCTAAAAACCAAGTTTGAAGTCGACAACTGTTCTTTATTTTTTCGAATGAAAAAAATCAAATTACTTTCGCTGTTAAATATGCGATTTTGATTCAAGCGACGAGTGCGGTCAAATATTTCCGTGGATAGTTTTAAGTTCAACTCCAACTCGCATTGGGTGTAGGTTAAATTGAAATCACAATTTGGTCGGTAAGTTTGAGCAGGTAACGGCCGAGATCGCCAGTTGGATTCGGGTTGAATGACGAAATGTGGCGAAGGCTTGGTCAAACGAGGTGCACAATCAATGGAGTCATTTTTTGTGGGTGGAGAATCCGTAGCACTAAATCCTTCGGGTAAAACAAAGTCCAAAATCAAACTCAAAATCTCACGACAGTCATCCATGAAAAACAAAACATTTTTCGCTCGATTCTGTGTCACAAGTCTCTCCAAATAGCTGGCGTGGTGTATTAATACAGTTGGGATCAAACTTTTGTGAAGAGATTTGATCAGAAGGCCTATCGGAAATGTGGAGTTTTGATCAAGAATGTGTAAAAATGGTGACCCAGAGATTCTAAGGGTTTGATGACAAATCTCTAGGATAAATGCGAGTTCACTCTCAGAGCTATCCTGTTTTGAATGGTTTACGGACATTTCCCCCCCGCAATTTCCCCCCCGGACACTTCCCCCCGGTCATTTCCCCCCGAGGACATTTCCCCCCCGTCAATTTCCCCCCCCCCGGACACTTCCCCCCCGAGGACATTTCCCCTCGAGGACATTTCCCCCCCCCGGCTATTTCCCCCCCGGTCATTTCCCCCCCAGTTATTAACCCCCCCCCCCCTCGAGGTTGCTTATACCAAATCAAATAATGCAGTAACTTTTCCCTCACACTTATCACAGGCTTGGGACTGGCCGAAAAAGAAATCAGCGGAAAGTCAGAGAAACTGGCTGAAATTCGTTTGACGGGCGTGTTTAAAAAGTTTGCATTATTGTTCATGATCTTTTATTTGTTTTCTAGTTCTTTTTTTGTTTTTTATTTGTTTTTATATGTTTTATCCATCTTACTATCCATCAACATTTTTGTTTATTTTTTTTTATTTTTTTGTTTTATTTTTAATTTTTTTTTTAATTTTTTTTATCAACTGTTTTTTTTTTTTGTTTTTGTTTTTGGTTTTTTTCTTCCATTTTCTTATTTTTTTTGTTTTCATTATTGCCGCACCATTTACAAAAAAAAAATGGCCACGACTGCACAGTTTAAATCGTAACATATAGGCGTGTTCTGCAAAAGTTGCTGTTGCGCACAATGTGCGGCAGTGTGCGGAATATTCTTGCTCGACGCACAGTTAGCTGCAAAGTTTATGCGGTTATGTAAAAACCGTACAAGTCAGTAACAATAAATAAATTTTACACATTACATAGCAGCATTTTTCGGAAAAAATTTGTCAGCAAGTTAAGAGGGTGTAAAATGCTCTAGTCAACAACAAATTAATCCTACAAGCTAAATAACAGCTATTTTTTTCTTAAAGGCGTTAATAACTTTCCAAATTGTGGGATGAGACGCGTGTAAAAGGGAGTACAATGCATTGTGCCATCCCTCTACTCCGTTGTTGGTTCGCGGGAGGCCTTCGACAATGTTGTTGTAACAACTCCACATTTTCACGGGGAAAAGGGGGCTTCTTCTTTTTCCACGCCTGTCCACTCTACCCAGCCAGGTGTCCTCAAAGTAATTCAGTAAACTAGAAAGCTCCTGTTCATGTTCCTGGTAAAAATCACTAGTTGTTAATAATTCAAAAGCATCGATTACACTCTCCTCCGGGATGAAGGCAATTGCAGCAATTTTTCGAATTTCCAAGGCAAAGTCTGCATCATCTTCATAACGCTTTTGTAATGAAGAGCTTTGAATGTGTCTCCAAATTGATTGGGAAAAATGGAAAAAACAACCTCTCACCGTACAGTCTGGAAAAACCTCTCGTGCTGCGTTTTCCGCGGCTTTTTCAAAATCCATCATGATGGTGGTGGGCCTGAGAGAAGAGTCCAATTTTAGAAGAACATGAAACAATTTTAGGTAGGTATTCTGAGTCTTGTCAGGGAGCAAAGCGTAGACGAAGGGGATGCAAGTATTGAATTTTATGCCGTGCACTGTGTACACCTGGGTGAAGAGAGGAGGAGCCGTATCAAATGTTCCATCACAACACCAATGCTCACAGGAAGATAACAGTTGCAAATTTTCTTTGGTACTAAAAAGTAAAAAACGAGCAGGATCATCTTCACCACTGTCATATAGTAAAAAAGGTTTGTCATCCGTTGTGACAGTATAGTCATCAGGAATCGTCAAAGTTTCAAGACATGATGGATTGGGGGGGGGGGGGGGCTGCCTCAGAGTGAGCCCTATGTCGCCGCACCGTACGTTTCAGAGATGAAATCTGAGGGATAGCACTAGAGACACCTGGAGTAATCAATTTACAAGTTTCTGCAATGACACTGTGCGTCGACTGACCAGTCACTTCAGTTAGATTTTTCATTTGGGAAATTATTTGCTTCCCTTTTACTTTAGCAGGGTCAGGGACATGGGAATGACTGTTAATAAATTTTACAATTTCACCTTGTATCGTGTGTATCCTTGCCTTGCACCGTAACTGCTTGTTCCAGGATTCCAAACACGTCCAAATCTTTTTCCCACCACTACCCACTTTGTCAAATGAATATAAAAAGCCACTATGCGCCACTAAATCTTTGCCTTTGCTGCTTTGGATTAATTCCATATTAGAAATAAATAAATACACGAAGAGGAAAAAAAACCGTTGGAGCGAACAGACGAAAATAATGTTATGATCAGATTCAAAACAAATATGTTAGTCATCGTCATCGCTTTGTTCGGACAATTCATCGACAATCAAACAGCAAATCTATCATCCATCGGACTGAACTCGAAAACACGCGACCTCATGAAAGCTGCGGTACGACCAGCGGGATGCCGCAGTCGGTACCTCCAGAAATCAGCCTCGATGTTCGCATTTAAGTTGTAGCTCAATGAATAGCGTTGTCGACTGTCGATCGAAAGACTCGCGGTTCGATCTCTGCTTCAATTTTTTTTTTTTTTTTTTTTTCCCTTCCTTTCTTAAAGAATTTTTCCCAGGGGGGAAGTAACTGGGGGGAAATGACCGGGGGGAAATAGCCGGGGGGGAAATGTCCTTGGGGGGGAAATGTCCTCGGGGGGGGAAGTGTCCGGGGGGGAAATTGACGGGGGGGAAATGTCCTCGGGGGGAAATGACCGGGGGGAAGTGTCCGGGGGGGAAATTTCGGGGGGGGGAAATGTCCGGACACCGTATTGAATCAACAGCAGCAGAGCACTGAACAACCAAATAAATTAGAAGAACATGAACTATTTTCAATCTGTTGTTTACAAGCATGTTAAACTCAAAACGAAAATTATGTGACTTTTATATTCTTGAACCGAGACTGTATACTGTTGTTCGAGACTTCTCGACCTCATGTCCTTATTTTTGCATGTGAACATCCTTAACTTACACATAAAATGTATGTTTTATCAAGATCACATTCTATTTTCCATCCCGGGAGCAAGAAGATTAACCTGTTTATAATATTTCACTCGCAAATATGTTTAACTCAATGTTGGAAATATCCACATTTAATGTACTATTCTTTAAACAAACAGGATATAACTGGACGATAGTTAAGCTGCAGTGTGCTTACAACACCAAGTTAAGCTCAGTACACTTGAAGTTGTTTTTCTTGGCATCCTTGAAATGAGGCGATACTCAATTCATAAACGAATCAAAAATGCATTTTACTTGATTGACACAAAATATACTCTAGGAAAAGCAACAAAGCATTAACATAACTGGCCTGTAGCTGCAGTCTTGCCATTTTACTTGGATTCAATGAAATCCTTAATTCATCGATGGTTGCTTCACATTGGGAGATAGTTACATTGAACAGTTCAGTTTAACCGCATGACTGATTTCATGCGGTGGATGATCACCTCATGGCTAATAGAGTTTTTTTTATGTAAAACTTTATAGGGAGTACTGGCTCGATTCCAATCATTTCTGATTGGTATTTGAATTAGACTTTGGAGGGGTTGGAAAAAAGTCAAAGCGTTTAATGATTCACACAATGGAATCGAAAACATTAGGTAATCCTCACAAAGAAGTGTTTCCTGGGAAAGAGAAAATACGGGACGTATGAGAGAAAACCGGAATGCCGGTAAATCCGCCTGTTCATCTTTAACCCACCATTGAACTAAACCTTCGCATTCGTTAACGTGAATGATTCGTTTCAAATGTACTAAGCATCTTGTCCGTAGTCTCTAGGTATGCGATGCTTCCAAGAAAAAGGGACATTAATCGATCAAAGTTTGAGTTTTTGCCATTTTATTTTAGAGTAGAGTGTCCCGGTTTTCAGAGCCATTTGAAGTTTTAATATTTTAAAAAATGCTAGTTCGAAAAAATCGATTTTAAAGTGGAGACATTTGTTCCTGCCATGTATTCAAGAGTACTGGCGGTATAGTGGCAACTTTAGATGAGTGTTTCTTTGGATTTTTTATACCAAAGAACTTAAAAGAAGAGTCAGTGACAAACAAAAATATGTCACGAGCAACCGCAAATAATGACATAAAGTAAACAAAAGGTTGGGTAATGCGTTCCTGACCAGTGAAGGTCCCTTTCTCTTCGTGAAAGAAATCGACTCTTACACGTTTTTGCGAGTGAATATCGAACTAAGTCCAAGCAATTTCAGTGCACCATGGTAGGCAGTTCTGCCAAATTTTCACCAACATCTCATTTTTGTAAATTTTGGCTCCGGATCACATTTTTGGCTCTTCTGAAAATTGTGTACAGAGCGTTTACGGCCCTTCCCTCTGGACACATCGAATCAAGATCTATTAATGCCAGGTCAGTCTAGTAGGCGGACCATTCAAAAGTTCCCCCACGTTGCGATTGCAGTCACCGTCCTTTTCCTCATAACAGCTGGATTCCGCCAAGTGAACAACGCAACTAGGGGGATATATTTCCAGAAACTAGGGGAGACGATGTGCAACAGAACGCAGTAGCCCCACCTACTTTTTACTGGACTGACCTGGTATTAATAGATCTTGCATCGAATTTTAATCCATTAAAGGACTCTGACTTGGCCATGGTTCTTTTTCTAGCCCTCGTGCACGGCCGGTACATTTCGTTCTTGCTGACTGGCATCCCTGCTTCTTTTTAAAGAGTGTCTGGATTCCCAACTCTTCATTTAAAATTCCTTGAAATTTTCTTCGAGAAATCTCAAGGTGTGTTTCTGAATCACAAATTGGACCTGAAGGAAAGTTCCAACCCAAGCCTACACAAGAAGATCCCAAGTGACGTGTCTCAGTTGCACCCTTGGAGTTGAATAAATATATCGATCCAAACGTTTTTGACGGGAAAGAACACTCTTGCAACAGTCACCTGTCGAGGCGGAAAAGTATCGTTTATTATTATTTTGTAGTTTTACTGGATACTGATCAGTTTTACCGCGTTTTTGCCCAATGATCTCCACAAAGCAATCATATCTTCAAAATTATTGAGTTTTGGAAGGACTTAATGAGAATAGAAAAAGGTTAATGGTGAGGACGAGTCACATGTTTGCCAAGTCTGATCGAAAAATACGGAATAGGTGAAATAAATTATCTATAAGATAATCATTACCATCGAATAACCAATTAGATAAATTTAGTAATTTGATCAAACTTTGCTACGATGTGACTCGTCTTCTCTAATCACAGCCATTCTTATCCAGACCATCCAAAACTCAGGAATTTCAAGGATTGACCTGCTGGAATAGCTCATACTATTATATACAGGGTGTTAAGAAAAAAAGTTTCCAATTGGGTTTTTTCGAAAACGGCTGCTAATATCGAAAAACGGCCAAACATGTGTCCAATAATATCGAGGGGGACCCATTTTTGGGGGGTTTATTTTTTCGGCGCCCCTCTGAGAGGGGCAGTGGAGGGAATCACCCCCACTTTTCTTATGGGAGCCCTATTTTTTATTTCAATATCCAAAAGAGCAGAAAAAAGAAACTTTTTTGCGCAAACCGAAGGTCAATATCGTTTTTCGTTTTCGATATATCGAAGGTCAAGGTTTGATATGGACCTATTACTAAAAAATCATTACTCCACTTTGAGATACTGACATTACAAAAACTAGGGGTCTAAAATACTCCAAAAACACGCTTTTTACAGAAAAAATACAAATTTGACACAAATTTAGCGAAAAGTAGGATTTAGCGCCCCCGAAAATTGTAAACGTTTTTGCCTCCCAGGGGGGCCCACCAGAAAAATTTCTTGAGACGATCCCTATCGAGTGATACATCGATCGAAAGGACATACCAAACTAAGCATTTTGGCGCAAACTGAAGGTCGATATCGTTTTCCACATTCGAGATATCAAATGTCAAAGTTAGATTTACAAAATTCGATATCTCGAATGTGGAAAACAATATCGACATCCGGTTTGCGCCAAAATGATCAGTTTGGTATGCCCTTTTGATTGATGTATCGTTTGATAGGGGTCGTCTCAAGGAATTTTTCTGGTGGGCCCTCCTGGGGGGCAAAAACGTTTACAATTTTCGGGGACGCTAAATCCTACCTTTGGCTTAATTTGTGTCAAATTTGTATTTTTTTATGTAAAAATCTTGTTTTTTAGATTATTTTAGACCCCTAGTTTTTTAAATTCCGGTATCCCAAAATGGACTAATGATTTTCTGAAAATAGGTCCATGTCGAACTTTGACCTTCGATGTATCGAAAACGAAAAACGATATTGACCTTCAGTTTGCTCCAAAAAGTTTCTTTTTTTATGCTCTTTTAGATACTGAAATAAAAAAATAGGGCTCCTGAGAGAAAAGTGGGGGTGACCCCCTCCCCGCCTGTTTAGTTTTGAGAGGAGTGGAGGACCGTAAGCAAAAGAGAGAAAAAATGCGACGAAAAGAAATGAATAAAAAACGCGATATGAATGAAACAATTAAATAATTAAAAAGGAGGAGTCATCCCGAGGATAGTTCCCAAAGGCAGCCAAGTGGAGCGCCACTCGGGAGAAGAAAAGACCGGGGAAACGCGAAGGAAAAAGAATCGATATGAATCAAGACAATTAAAAGATGCGCGAGTTATTGAAGAACGAGAGAATATGAATTCACGAAGTTCAAATGAAAGTAAAAGGTAAAGCGAGAAAAATAGTTTTTATGCAAATGAAAGCGATTGAAATAAATGAAATTAATCGAAAGGGCCTTCCTACGGGTTTGCGTCGTAGGGAAATTGCGGAAGCAAGTTTATTCGCGGAAATGCATCGCGGTTAGAAAGAAAGAAAGAAAGAGAAGAAATGAATTGTCAGGAACGGCCGTACCAAACCGAATGCAATTGACTGAAAATGTAATCTTTGGCGGAATTGCACTTCGCCGAAAGATCGAGAGATGCAAGTATCGATTGATCGAACGAGGATCGAAATCGTATTGACGGAATTTCACTTCGCCGAGTATCATCATCACAACAACGGCCGAGCAGACGCGTCGTTGTAATGCAATTGAATATGCAATGCAAGATGTGCACTTTTGGACAGTTAATAAAAAGGTAATTAACGGTCGCAAATCACAAAAGAGGTTTGTGTCGGATTGAACATAGGTTGGTTCATTTTGTGAAACCACCAAAACGTGCGTTTGAGAAAAAGGGACCGCGCGAGGGGCGATCTAAAGGGTCAAACGGGGTGAATCGGCAGGCTGCGCGCTCTGTATGAGGTCGCCGGCGGCGCATCAATCCGTGGCTCGCGGTTAGTTGATTGCCGCTGATCAGTGGTGCGATCTGATTGCTATGTCCGAATACTCGCGGACTGAATTTGGCGCGGGGCGGGAGATTTGAATGGAAAAAAGACGCAACACCGCCCCTCTCAGGGGGGCGCCGAAAAAATAAGCCCCCAAAAATGGGTCCCTCTCGACATTATTGGACACGTGGTTGGACGTTTTTCGATATTAGCAGCCGTTTTCGAAAAATTCCGAGTGGGAACTTTTTTTCTTAACACCCTGTGTTCATATGTGTGTGTCAAATCTGCATACCCGGAACTATTGAACTTGTAGTTAGAACCCAAAGGGAACATTGTTTTAAGCTTACCGAGATTACTGTCATTCGCTAACTAAAAACACCAAAACTCAGACCTTTGCAGCTACCCCCATTCAATTTTTTTTAAACAAAATTAGAGTTTCATAGGTAAAATAACTGGCCTGGGGTTTTTATTGCCCCCAAACCTGGTTTACAAGGAATAACTCTAATCTAAAATGTCTAATGTACAGGGTGTTGAAAAACTGTTCCCGAATATTTCAGGGGCGGATTGTACAGGTTAAAATACGACTTTTTTTCCTACAAACATGTGTCCGAAAATACCCTCCTTTTGAGCTACAGCCCCCCAAAGTTTTAACCCTCTTTGACACCTTGTATCCTATAGGATACATTAACTTTAAAAATACGTGAAAAATAGTAAAAATTAAAAAAACACAATACATTTGGTATGTATGTGTTGTGGCAACCCTGCTTAGTGATTTACCGTGAACAGTCGCCATCTGGTGTCAAAAATGAGAAGCTGGCAGCACAACATAACCTCACTTTCACCGGAATCATGAGACGGTGTGCATCGAACAAGGTTAGTGCCATTGTTTTTGGTTTAAATTTCTTTCTGAATTTAATTTTTTTTTAAATTATCGATTGAAACTTGTTCATTAGGCTTCAATGAACACATCTAGGCCATTAATTGATAGAAAACTGCAATTTTAATCCATTTTGTTCCACGTTGTTTTGGCACGTATCCTATAGGATACATTGCGTCGAACTCGATAAGCAACATTGACTGGCTTGTGTATCCTATAGGATACATTGCGTCTAACTCGAGATTCAAGATATTTTTGAAATGTTTCTTTTTCGGTCTGTTAAATTGACTGTCTCTCTCTTTTATTCAGCTATTTATCCATCATCGCTACTTCTTTCATTCGATGATTTCTTTATCAGGTCCGTAAGGCCGGCGTTATCATTACAGGTGCCAAGTGGAAGCTATTGCGTTCACTTCACGTGCAAACTAGGATAATTTTCAAGCAATTTATTGAATGGAAACATTTTCAAAGACGAACTTTACATTCTTGAGCCCCCCCCCCCCCCCCCATCTTCCCTTACCCACCCCCCTCTCCTACCGCTTCCAGGCTCGTATTTTAGCCCAGGGCTGCAGCTCTTTTACGGATCTTTAGTGGCATTCTACGATCCATCAGTGATTTAACCTATTGAAGCAAAGATTACTGATTTTTGTACTTCTCTACGCCATCGTCATACTTCTCAACTGATAATGTAATCTTTGCTTCAACCGATTGAATCACCAATGAATTGCAGAATGTTGTTTATATCCGCAAAACGACATCACTGATTTAATCGTTCATTGATCTTGCTTTATTTCCTTCCCTCTTTTATCGATTTTCTTTTTCTTTTTCCTAGGCATATGGCTGTAGAGCCGAAAAAATACTTAAAATTTGCAGCGAAAAACCATTGAAGGAGGTCGAAATATCGTCGCCAAGTTCTGAATGCAGCTCTTCGGCTCCTTCTCCATCACCCTCCTTGGACTATTTAAATGCAGCAATAGAGGAGCAAGATCTTGTCCACGAGTCTGCAATTTATTCGGCTTTAGATGAGCCCCTGTTCGATCCTACTCCCGTTACACCGGTGAAGGTGAGCATTATTGACGATAGCATTCTTCCTTCTAACCCAATTCTAGTCGGGCTAACCCCTCCTCCTCCGAGGAAAGTCAATGATGTCAGTAAAGTACCCGAATTATCTTTCTCTAGTCGTATTACTGAATCCCCGCCAAAGGAACCTGAAATTTTGAACTCTGATTCTAATATTTTGCCTTTGAATTCTCTCCATGAGCCGTGCGCAGAGCATACTTTATCGGTCAACGTGCATCCTGAAGGTCACATTACTGATGAATCGGAAAATGCAGTGATGATTCATCGCCCACCAAGTGAAAAATCCAAGCGTGTGGCTGCTCCTGTTTTCTTTCCACAAAATGATTCTCGTCTATTTGCTTCCATCAATAGTAGCGCTGCGGATAGTATTACTTTTGATCCTCTACTGTCGTCGACTCCCAGTGTTTCTGAAGAAAAGAAAATCGTTCTTCGCACAACCAGAACCAAAAAATGGGTAGATTTGCTACCTTCCAAAAAGTCACGAAGGTTGGAAAATAAAGTCGGTAATCGTCCAATCCGTCGATCACCCTCACCGGAAATAATTTTCGGTAAAAATCCCGTTACTGTTAAAACTTGTTTGCCAAAAAAACCCCTCATTCCTAGAAATGGTAATGAAAATTTGGGGGGGAAAAATCATAAATGTGATGAAACCAAAACTAAAAAGACTCCTTCAAAAAGTAAGAAAGCCAAAGTTAAGACAAAAAAAAAAAAATGTTAAAAATTCCCGAAATAAGACTAAAAAGAAAGGTAAATTGGTGAAAAAAGATTCATCACATCCTTCTACTGAATGGGTTAAATCAAATGATTTTTTACACCGAGTTGAGATTCCCGACTGTAATTTTTCCACGCCTTCAAAAGCAAAGTCAGCGATGGAATATTTCACGTTATTTTTTGACGAAACAATCGTGAAACACATTGTTGAAAACACTAATCTCTATTCGACGCAAGTAACTGGTAAGTCTATAGACACCAATGTAGCTGAAATTTACGATTTCATAGCCATTGGAATTTTAATGGGCATTTTAAAACTACCTGCTTACAGAGACTATTGGTGTTCTGACTTTAGAATCGGAGCAGTTGCAAATATTATGCCCCTAAAAAGGTATGCAAGTCTGAGGAGGTATATTCATTTTGTTGACAGCACAACTGAGGCTAACGATAATGACAGATTTTATAAAATTAGACCCTTAGCCGAGCACTTAAGACTAAAATTTCTCTCTCTTGAACATGAAAAAAGGTTTTCAGTCGACGAAATGATGGTCCCTTATAAGGGAAAGAAAGCCGGTTCTCGCAGGCAATATATGAAAAACAAACCCAAAAAATGGGGTTATAAATTTTATGTTCGAGCCGGTGTTTCTGGCATAATTTAAGATTTTCTCATCTATGCAGGTGAAAATACATTTTTTGACAAACAGTTTACAGAGAGGGAAAGCTCGTTCGGATTCGGGGGGAAAACTGTGATTACCCTTTGCAAAAGTATCCCTGAAAAAGTTTTATCAGCGGTATTTTTTGAAATTTTTTTTACATCACTACCTCTTATTGAATATTTAAGAGCTGAGTACGGCATTTTGAGTTTAGGAACAATTAGAGCAAACCGCCTCAAGAATTGTGAATTTTCATCAGACAAAGATCTGAAAAGAAAGGGAAGGGGAGCTTTTGAACAAAAAGTTAATGACAACGAAAAAATATGTGCCGTGAAGTGGATCGATAATAGACCAGTGGTGCTCGCCAGTTCTTTCGTTTCAGCTTTGCCTTTACAGTCCATCGAACGTTATTCTAAAGAAGAGAAAAAAAAAGTGGCAGTTGAGTGCCCTGACATTGTTTCTCAATACAACACTCACATGGGTGGCGTGGATTTGGCGGATATGCTGGTGGCGCTTTATCGCACTGGCCTTCGCACTAAACGATGGTACTTAGCTATATTTTCGCAGCTACTGGATATGAGTATCAATAACGCATGGCTTTTAAGTCGAAGAGATAAACCCCTTCTAAACTTGAGCAACAAACTCGAAATTTCAAAAAGCGAGTGTGAAGCTGATTGCAGCGATGACGAGTGTAACGAGTCATACGAATCTTTAAAACAGTTTCGTAAGGATGTGGCCAAAGGCCTTTTAGGCAAATACAGTACAAACACAGTTGGGCGCCCGTCGTTGAAAATCCCCAAAAAGATTATTAAAAAATGCCAAAAACCTCGTCCCTTGATAGAAACAAGGTATGATCAAATGGGTCATTTCCCAGTTCCTAGTGAAAAGGGCCGCTGTCGGTTTTGCACCAAAGGTCAAACAAATATAATCTGCTCAAAATGTAATGTTCGACTGTGCCTCGTGAAAAATAGAAATTGTTTTTATCTATTTCATAATGAAAACTAGATTTTTTTTTTCATTTTGCCTTACAGTATTATCATTAAGTTTTTTTCTCTTTTTATGCCTTTACTGGGCACTTCTCTTACATTGTTCCATGTTTTCAACCACCGATTATTGTCAACATTTTTTGTTTAATTTTTTCCTATCATCGAATTCTAATTCAGAGTTTTTATTTCCTATGACATTATTAGTTTCCTAAGAAAATCTCTCATTAATCATTGCTACTTACAATTTTAATTGATACCACTTAGATTTAAGAATTTCAGTATTCTTTTTCTCAGTTAAATTTCTACGTACGTAGTTACGTAAGCAATTTCTATTTTCCTGCCGTCTATTTTCATGCAGACATTTGATTACTAAGATTTGCCTCTCAATATAAGCAATTAATTTGTTTTTGTATGATAGTTCTTCATTGTTCGATTATTAAGTTTTTTTTAATAAATTATATTTTTTCAACTTTTCATCCTTGACGGAATATGTTTCATTTTTTTTTCTAATTACCAAATTTCTTTTAAATTGAAATTTTTTCTTGCGTGTAAATATTGCACAATCTGGCAATAATGGTCAATGAACGTGATAAAAATTGATTTGTTAATGAAACAATAATTGCACGAAACAACGCGATTGCAGGCGGAAAATATGCGGAAAATACTCAATCAAGGTAAGTACAAACACAAAATCTTGTGTCGTAGTGTCTCATTAAATCTGGCAACACTGTGTTTTTATCATTTAAACCCATGTAAATAGTCGAACAAAAGGTGAACCTGAAGATTGACAGTTTACATGGGTGCAAATTGGTTCAATTTTGTTGCTCGCGTTAGACGCAATGTATCCTATAGGATACATCATAGGGAATTTCTTGAAACTCGAGTTAGACGCAGTGTATCCTATAGGATACATTTCAGGAAAAGCTCATGAAAATCATTTTTCCACAATCTAATCGTGTGAACGTGTTCTAGAGGGCCTAAAGAAGGATAATTCATCAAAAAATAAATTTTTTATCAGCTGGTTCAATTTGGTGTCAAAGAGGGTTAAAAAATGGACCGTTTTTGTGGAACAGCGACGACTATTATGAACCAAATGTCCTAAAAATTGCTGTCCCAGAGTAATTTTACGTGTAAAATCCATTAATGACCTTAAGAAAATCATAAATTGAGTCTGACTGTACTTTTCACGCAATCTAGTACCTTTAAAGGCACGAATTTTATCTTACGGATGAAAAAGTTGAAGAATAATTACCGAAATCAGATGCGAAAACCCTTAGAAAGATTTTTGATCCTCTTTGTTTCTTTCGATACGACGTGTTTTAATTGAGATAATCGCTGCACATTGTGGAAAAGTCAGCGCTTTTACCATAGCGGCCGGCCCGAAGAAGGAGTGGAGAGGCGGATAACGCTACCTCTTTTCGCCATCCTCCAGTTCCTCCTGTGCCGCAACGATGTTGTGCGGTTCTTAGTGAAAATGGCAGGCAATTTTTTGGACGTTCTAAAGAAATTCATATAAAAACAGCATTGACTCTCATTGACTTTCTTTGAGAGTCGATTCGATTCAGGTCACTTCAAGTCAACTTAATTACGCTATTTTCAGATTTTTATGATTTTTGTGTGAGGAAAGCGTTAGTCAGTTTGCAACATCAAGTAAAATCATTTTTCAATCGAAGTGTCTTTTCACGTATTTGTGAAAGCTAACTTCTTACTAAAATTTGCAGTATTCTCTTGAAGCAATGTTTATTTAGTAACCGGGTTCGGTCACGGTATGGCCACTTGGTGACTGTATAATATGCTTAAAACTTGTTAAATATTTGTAGGTTATGTTGAGTAGGAAGTTTTAATACTATTCAACATCATTTCGCACCATGTCCATAGTAGATAAATATAATGTATTGCACACATTAAAATTATTCTCGTCCCAGATTTTTTTGACCTGGTCACGAATTCGTAACCTACCTCACTCGCTAGGTAGGTTTCAAAAAACGCAATCTGGACTTCAAGTTCCAAATCAAAGATGGCGCACACGCATTTGACTGTACATTATTGAAGTGACCGAACCCGGTTACTAAATAAAATATGCTTTTGAGTTCAATTTTTTTTATGAAAGTCCCGATATGATTTAGAATTTCTTTTACTGAGCATTCAAAACTCAAAAGCTCAGCTGTAAATACCAAACAACTAAAAACAAGGCCGCAAGCCAAACATAAAAAAGATTGACTTACATCAACCATTGTGAAAGCTCTCGTGTCATTAGGATTAAAAACCTTGTCTGACTCGAATCTTTCATATGACATGTACTCCAGTGAAAACATGGTCAAGAATACTCTTTGAAAAGCTCCAGACTCAAATGCTTGAAGAAGATAGTCATTTAGCTTCTCCGTGAAGTAAGAACAATATTTAGGAAACGCAAACAAAAGTGGGTAGCTCATGACACACTCGTCGATATTGTTGTACCTTTCTCCAGTATCGATCTTAAGAAGATTGTTTTTCAATCTCATACTCAACTGAACTGGATAAAATATTACGAATCCGTCGTTTTCTAGGGCCTGATTCATGTACTCTACATTCATTCTAATAGGTTCCGCAATCTCTCCCGACTCATCTCCTTCATTATAAACGATATGAATTGGGTGACTGTTAGTGATTGTAAATTTATGTGCTAGCGCACTGTCGACCAAAACAGTATCTAATTTTTGAAAAGTATCCGTTAACTTTTCAAGAATCGATTTGTGTCTCGCAAAACTGATGAACAAATCTCGATCTGCCCTGAAGTTCGACGATTGTATTTGAAGGTCGGACCTTCCCAGCTCCTCGATGGTTTCAATGTCAGCGTACCTCATTCGATTACTTATCATTGTAACCATTTCACTTTGAAGAAGGATTCCAAGGATCATGAACGGGAAAACGAAGGTGATAAACAGACACTTTCCACTATACAATCTTTCTAGAAGTAATCTACATTGACGAACGCTCAAGAAGTAACAAAAAATGCTCCAGAAAGGTGACATTCTCTCAAGACGCATCTTTTCATTTTCTGTCACAAGGAACTTCAAAGAATGGATGCCAACATGTCTGATGATATGAATGATGACAAGGCAGATGCAAATCGTGAATAAAATAGCAGTCCATATTTCTGTAGAAAAACTGACAAAGGCAACCAAATGTTGCGGGATGAACCCTCTTCGTGGAGCTATAAAACAGAGCGCACTTGTTTCAAACGCAGGTGAAAAATCAAAAAGGGAGGGGTCATTAACCCTGGCTCCATCCTCTATGAAGAATAAATCATAGCCCTCAGTAAAATCAGAAAAGTAATCTTGAGATTCTCCAGCTGCTCTTGTGATAAACTCGGCTGGTTCGCCCAAGTAGTTTTCTACAAAATCATGAACAAAAGAGGCGATGGCGCTCACTCCTAAAAGTTGTAGGTATGCCATTGGAAAATGAGAGCTAATTCGATGCTCTGCACCATGTAAACGGAAAGGTTTGCCTTTCGTTTTTGACCATGACAAATCAAAGTATCCTTTATTCTCATCCGGATACCTGATGATTCTCTCTGAAAATGGGTCATACCTAAAACAAAAATTCTTATTGTGACAAATTACAGTTCGATAACCTCGAAAAATCCGCCAAGTAAATTTGAAAATTGAAAGAAAATCACAATCTGGAAAGGTCTTTGGAAGATTTTTAATCACGCGATCTAACGAACGTTCACTTTCCCAAAAAACATAATTTGAAGTCAACGACTTCTCTCTATTTTTCCGAATGAAAAAAATCAAATTACTTTCACTGTTAAAGATGCGATTTTGATTCAGGCGACGAGTTAGGTCAATTATGTCCGTGGTTAATTTCGAGTTCAACTCCAAGTTGCATTGAGTTTCGGTTAAATTCAAATCACAATTTGGCCGGTAAGTTTGAGAAGGTAACGACCGGGATTGCCAATTGGATTTGGGTTGAATGAAGGAATGTAGCGAAGGCTTGATCGAACGAGCTGCAAGATCAACAAAGTCATTTTTGCTGGGTGGAGAATCCTTAGCAGTGATTTCTTCGGGTCAAACAAAGTCCAAAATCAAACTCAAAATCTCACGACAGTCGTCCATGAAAAACAAAACATTTTTCGCTCGATTCTGTGTCACAAGTCTCTCCAAATTGCTGACGTGGCTTATTAATACCGTTGGGATCAAACTTTTGTGAAGGGATCTGATCAAAAGGCCGATCGGAAATGTGGAGTTTTGAGCAAGAATGTGTAAAAATGGTGATTCAGAGATTCTAAGGGTTTGATGACAAATCTTTAGGACAAATGTAAGTTCGCTCGTAGAGCTATCGTATTCCGAATCAACAGCAGCAGAGCACTGAACAACCAAATAAATCAGAAGAAAATGAACTATTTTTAATTTGTTGTTCACAAACATGTTAAACTTAAAGCGAAAATCATGTTACTTTTAAATCCTTGAACTGAAGCTGTATACTGTTGCGTTAGACACACCTTCCCCAAAAGTTTCTCTACCTCATCGAAAACCTCCGTCACTTACAAAAAAAGTATATGTTTTTGAAGATGACATTCCTTTTTCGATCCTGGAAACAAGAAGGTGAACCTGTTTATAAGTTTTTACTCACAAAAATGTTTGACTCATAGTTGGAAATATCCACATTTACAGGACTATTCTTTAAACGAACTGAATATAACTGGGCGATGATTACGTTGCAGTGTGCTTACCATACCACATTCACCTCAGTGCACTCGAACATATTTTTTTATTTACAGGTATCCTTAAAATGAGGTCAAATTCTTCACAAACAAATACAGAACCACTTTTATATAATTGACCTACAGTTTTCTTCTCTAGGACAATGATGAGCAAAAATCGATTTTTGAATAACCATGAATACCTAACTAAAATTATTTGAATCATTATTCCCATCAGTAAATCAAAGTTTTAACACTAGTACCAGTCATTCGTCTTATGAAAAACTTTGATTTCCTAATAGGATTAACATGAGAGTAATGCAAATAATTTTAGTTAATTATTCATGGTTATTCAAAAAATGATGTTTGCCTATCACTGCTCTAGAGAAAGCGCGAAAGCAATAACGTAAATGCCCTATAGCTGCAGTTTTGCCAATTTACTTAAATAAAGTTCCTAATGCAACGGCCGGTATTTTTCGGTTTCGCTGACTGACATCCTTTCTTCCTTTGAAAGTGTACCTGAATTCCCAATTCTTCATTGAAAATCCTTTAAAATTTTCCTCAAGAAAGTGTGTTTTTGAATCGCAAAGTGAACCTGAAGGACAAGTTCAAACCCAAGCCTAGACAAGGATGAACTCAAGTGAAGTCTCTGAATTGCACACTTAGAGTTGAATAATTATGTATACCGATCCAATTTTGTAGAGGGGTAAGAACACTCCTGTAAGAGTCATCTGTCGAAGCGGATAAGTATAGTTTATTATTATTTTGCGGGTTTCCTAGATTTTTCTCAGTTTTACCGTGTCTTTTGCTCAATGCTTCCCACAAAGCGAGCCGATCCTCAAAATTCTTCAGTTTTGGACGGACCGAATGAAAATAGAAAACGAAGATTGGTGAAGACGATAGTCACGTGGTAGCCAAGTCTAACCGAAATACGGAATAGCTAAAATTGGTTTATCAGATAATCAAGACTATCCAACGACCAATTATAAAAATTTCGTATTTTAATCACAGTTTGGCTACCAGGTGACTCATCTTCACCAATCGCCGTTTTCTTTTGTCATCCAGTCTATCCAAAACTCGGGAATTTCAAGGATTGGCCTGCTGAAATAGCTCATGCTTATATACATAGGCAAAACTCGGGAATTTCAAGGATTGGCCTGCTGAAATAGCTCATGCTTATATACAGGGTGTTTTTTTTATCTCCCCCCCTGGTTTTTTTTCTTGCTAATTGAGATAAAATGTTGCGGTTTGGATTATTCTTCATCATTTTGGCTGAATTTTCTTTTTTTGGGGTCGAAACCCCCTTAGCCCCCCTAGGGGGGCCCCCAGGGGGGCTATCTCAAAAATTTCAAATAGCAACCACTATCTTGTGATACATCGTTCGAAAAGGCATGAAATTCTAAGACTTTTGGCGCAATTCGGAAGTTGATATCGTTTTTTGTTTTCGATATATCGAATTTCAAAGTTCGATTTGGACCCATTTTCAAAAAATCGTTACTCCACTTTGGAAAGTCGGAATTAAAAAAACTATGGGTCCAAAATACTCTAAAAAGCAAGTACTTTTCAGATAACGAAATGGTTTTGACATAAAATTTGATTGTAGAGCCCCAAATTTTTTTTAAAAATTGTGCCCCTAAAAGGGGCTATCTTGAAAATTCCCTTCCACGACCCTTATTGAATGATGCGTCGATCAAAAAAGCATAAAAAACTGAACATTTTGGCGCAATCCGGATATCGATATCGTTTTTCGTATTCGAGATATCGAATTTTGAAGATAGGCGAAAATTGAATTTTTAATATTCAATATCTCGAATACGAAAAACGATATCGATATCCGGATTGCGCCAAAATGTTCAGTTTTTTATGCTTTTTTGATCGCCGCATCATTCAATAAGGGTCGTGGAAGGGAATTTTCAAGATAGCCTCTTTTAGGGGCAAAATTTTTAAAAAAAATTTGGGGCTCTAAAATCAAATTTTATGTCAAAACCATTTCGTTATCTGAAAAGTACTTGCTTTTTAGAGTATTTTGGACCCATAGTTTTTTTAATTCCGACTTTCCAAAGTGGAGTAACGATTTTTTGAAAATGGGTCCAAATCGAACTTTGAAATTCGATATATCGAAAACGAAAAACGATATCAACTTCCGATTTGCGCCAAAAGTCTTAGAATTTTATGTCCTTTCGAACGATGTATCACAAGATAGGGGTTGCTATTTGAAATTTTTGAGATAGCCCCCCTGGGGGCCCCCCTAGGGGGGCTAAGGGGGTTTCGACCCAAAAAAAAAAATTTAGCCAAAATGATGAAGAATAATCCAAACCGCAACATTTTATCTCAATTAGCAAGAAAAAAAACCAGGGGGGGAGATAAAAAAAACACCCTGTACTATCAACGATTTTAAGATTGTCGCGAGATTTTTTCGAGCTATGTTGCGCCTTCAATGTGTCGGTTCGGCCACTCTTCGTACTCCTCACTCGACGCAGGCGAGGGGCTAGTGCGGGCGGAACGGGCGGAGTGGAGTGGGAGAGCCGTCGCATATCAGTCCCACACTCACACTCAAACACACAACTGTCGCGTCGGCTTTCACTCATTTTCGGCAAGGCACGGCGCTTGTTATCTTCGCGTCGGCTTTCCTGCTTCTGAGTCTTCGTATTTCCTACGAGGTATTGAAGATTTGCGTCGGCCTTGACCGATTGAATAGACCCTTACATTTTTGCATCATTTTTAATTCCATCTCACCTGCTCGCACTGATTGTGAGTTTCGAATCTGACGTGGCGCTTGCGGCCAATTTACCCCCTGCTTGCCGTTTCAAAGGAACTATTTCCAACTGACCAACGCCCGCACTCCAATTTCCACTCATCAAAACAGTTGAATTGGTCTGTTATGCTGATGATTTATTTTTTTCAGCATCGGATGATGGGTGAGGAGAGGAGAGGGGCTAATCATTCGATGAACACACTTGTATGACTTGAGTCGAGTTCCATCCAGTAGCAGTCCGTCGAAGAAGCAGGGGGAAAAGCTTTAAGGGCTCAGCCCCCCCCCGCCCCGAAACTCAATCGTAGAAGGGCTAAAAAAGGGAAATAAAAGGTAAAGAAAAGAAAGCAAAAATTCGCAGAATGTCTTCCCAGATAAAGAAAGTAGAGAGTCTCAGCTATTTTTGATACAATGGAAAGTCGAGTATGCGAAAATTTCATTTGAATCTATAGATGTTTATACGTCCCCCCCCCGTGTGTTTCTGAGATTCGCCGGCTGATGTATGATTCGTGTCCACTAAATTTGATGAATTTGGGGACCCAAATACCCTTTAAAAGGTGCTTTATGGTCATATATGATGCTATTTTCTTGCTCCTTGTACTTCTAATTTGTCAATCTCACAATCAGACCTTCTTTCAATGATCTGCCAATATACTTTTTGGAGGTTTTCGGGCGCTAGATTGCCGAAATTACACACTATGTGCAACGGACGAAATTACAATTTTTGCTCAAAAAATTTTGCTCATTGTTTACTGCGACATATATCTAGTTTATCCAAGGTACGCACTGTCCGTCGAGAATGCTTAACAGATGCCAACCTTGCTACCGGTAGCCGAAGAAGGAGCGACATACAGGGGGTGGGAAAACGCACGCACACCCCCACCCACTTTTTTACTGTTTGATATTTTGAGACGCGGTTTTCGGCATTCTTTCTCACGTCGAACGGCTACTCTTCTGGGGCTATTTTGCATGCCACCCTCTAACATGAAGCTTTTTCTGTTTTTTTTTTTTTTTTACTCTATGAGTTGAACGTGGTTCGTCTAGCAATCCGATTTGAAAAAAAACCAGGCTGTATCGAAATTCTCAAGGTTCCGTCTTTGTTTGCCTTTTTAAACCAAGGTCTTTATCTATTTTCAGTGCCATTTTTAGAGGAGAAACTCTTTAAGTCCGTTTCCCGCCAAACAAAAAAAAAAGGAAGAAACGAAACGAAACGATACTTGTGCTACTTTTAAATAAATCGACAAATGCGAAAGAACTCAAGCGGACTTTTAAGCGGACTGGAAGCGTTATCCCAAGTAAAAATGTTCTAATGTTCGAACAGTACGCTCAGTGGCGTCGCGTGCAATTCGGCAACAATGTATTCTATCCATTTAAACTCATGTAAAATATCGAATTCAGGGTGTTTAAAATGCACAAGGAAAATTCGATATATTTAATGAGTTTAAATGGAGCAGTTGCATTGTTGCCAGATGTTGCGACGCCTCTGTTTCCACTTATCTTCATCCCTTCTTTATATAAATGTTGGGGGGGGGGCTTAAGGTGTGATAAAAGAAACATGCGAACCATGCTGAAAAACACGGGGGAAAAAAGTCATAAAAAATTGGTGACGACATTTCGGCTCAAATCGCAGCCATTTTCAAAGCAAAATGTAAAAAAAAAAAAAAAAAAAAAAAAAAAAAAAAAAAAAAAAAAAAAAAAAAAATTATTTCAAAATATTTGTTTGCGTGTTTTACAGCATTCTCCGGTTCACCAGTTTCTTTTGCGTCAAGTCGTCGCTGCATTATTTTCACTTAGTTTATATGGTAAAACTACCTTATATTTCCCTTTTTAGCCCTTCTACGATTGAGTTTCGGGGTGGGGGGGGGGGCTGAGCCCTTAAAGCTTTTCCCCCTGCCTCTTCGACGGACTGCTACTGGATGGAACTCGACTCAAGTCATACAAGTGTGTCCATCGAATGATTAGCCCCTCTCCTCTCTTCACCCATCATCCGATGCTGAAAAAAATAAATCATCAGCATAACAGACCAATTCAACTGTTTTGATGAGTGGAAATTGGAGTGCGGGCGTTGGTCAGTTGGAAATAGTTCCTTTGAAACGACAAGCAGGGGGTAAATTGGCCGCAAGCGCCACGTCAGATTCGAAACTCACAATCAGTGCGAGCAGGTGAGATGGAATTAAAAATGATGCAAAAATGTAAGGGTCTATTCAATCGGTCAAGGCCGACGCAAATCTTCAATACCTCGTAGGAAATACGAAGACTCAGAAGCAGGAAAGCCGACGCGAAGATAACAAGTGCCGTGCCTTGCCGAAAATGAGTGAAAGCCGACGCGACAGTTGTGTGTGTGAGAGTGAGTGTGGGACTGATATGCGACGGCTCTCCCACTCCACTCCGCCCGTTCCGCCCGCACTAGCCCCTCGCCTGCGTCGAGTGAGGAGTACGAAGAGTGGCCGAACCGACACATTGAAGGCGCAACATAGCTCGAAAAAATCTCGCGACAATCTTAAAATCGTTGATAGTACATACGTATGTATGTGTTAAAGCCTTATCTCCGGAACTATGGAACCTGTAATTCGAACCCAAAGGCATGATTGTTTTTAGCTTACCAAGAGCACTGCCATTTGCTTACTAAGACCAACAAAATTCAGACCTTTGCAACTGCCCTCATTCATTTTTTTTTTTTTTTTTTTTTTTAAATGAGAGTTGTGTACATAAAATAACTAGCATGGAAATTTTATTGCCCCCCCCCACCCTAGCTCTTAAGGAATAACGCTAATCTAAAATATCTCATGTGTGAGCTCGAAAGTTTAGCAAACAGACGGCCAATCTATGTAGTTGCAATATGTAGCTCGTAGGTATTGTCTAAAAGGATTCCGCATTTCCTCCCATAGACTTCTTTATACATTTTCCATAAACTGTTCTAGCACAGAATAATACAATCAGAACGGAAACTCCCATAAGAGCCGATGGAAGCAAGTTCGGAATTTAACGGCACCAATAGGCAACGCTGTGGTCCTATATACCTACATGGCGGACGTGTGTGATTTGTGTTGAAATTCATTTATTTCTGTAAATTCTGGAAAGAAATCTTAAGTTTCCGGCCTCACTTTTATTCTATTGGCATATCAGAATGAAAATATCGCGGATCATGTCCTATATTTTTTTTTTCCGCGCGCGAATCCAGATGTAAACATCCTATTTCCCAACACGGCGGACGCGAAATGAATTTACTTCAAAATCCGACAGAGTTTCCGTTCTGGTTGCATTATTCTGTGGTTTTAGTACCGAGCGAAAGAATTAAAATCCAGGAGTCCGATTGGTTCAGATGCTTTTATCAAACGTCAAATCAATATCTGATTGGTCGATTTTTTGAATTTCCCGCTTCTCACTAAAACCGTCTATTGTGTCTCATTATCAACGCTACCTCTCTTTGCCTGCCTCTCGTGCCGCACCAATGTTGTGCGGTTCTCTTGATACAGTCTACGGATCACGGCGCAGCTTCTCACATTTTGAAAATTTAATGCCCGATCCCCATACGCCTCCCTCTGCTCTCTCCCCCCCCCCTCCTTCGCACTCTCGATCCCTCTCCAACGCCCCCTCCCCCCCTTTTCTATCCGACATTTGATGTTTAACCGGCGCTTAACTATTATTTCCTTCGTTCCCACTCTTCTCGCCTTCTCTATATTCTATCCCCACCGCCCTTTCCCCACTCCTACCTCCCCCTCCCTCTCTCCGCTCCCACTACCGAGGTTTCGGTCGTATTCGAAGATGCATCGAAAGAGAGGATGATTTATTCGCGCTTGTTGCCACCGTGGCGTTGCCAGATAAGGAGTAAGGACTCCGGAGAATATTTACCTACCTGGCTCATTTTCAACTAAATGGGCCAGGTAAACACATATAGACCTGTTTAGTGTGACGTCACGAAAAAAATTGGTTCCAAACAGATACTTCATCTCACTCGCTCTCGTGGGTTTTCCCATATAAGAAACACGATCCAAATCGTCGGATACAAATTTGTGCTAGTAAACAACGAGTTCTCTCAGAATTTATTACAACATTGGATTCCATGTACCTTAAAATATGAGCACGCTACAACAAAATTTTTGAAACATCGCGCATTATTGTACAATTACAGTAATATCGAACAAAAGTCCTATGTTTTATCCTTGTCTCACTCACAGTTTCTTATGGGTATGGAATTCTAGGATATAGGCTCATCGGCACCATCACACCACGTGTAACACCTCGAACAAGCTTCGATACGAAGAGAGGTTAAGATGATTGAGTGTCATGGCGGTGATACTCCCACAAGAGACCGTGAGTAAGACAAGGACAAAACATAGAAAATCTTTCGGTATAACTGTGATTGTAAATTTGCTTGTGATCTTTGAGGAATTTTGCTAGAGTGAAAAGATGCGCTTTAAGGTACGTGGAATCTAATGGTGCAATAAAATTTGAAAAAAAAAAACTGGTGGTTAAGTATAGGTAGCATGAATTTGCGTTCGAAAATTTGGATCTGATTTCTTATAGGTAAATCTACGAGAGTGAGCGAGATAGAGTATTTGTTTGGAACCAATTTCGATCGTGACGTCATCACTAAACAGGTCTATTACGAAAATGGAATTTACATAAATTGAGGACTTGGTGGGTATACAAGAACGCTGAAAAGAAAACAACAAAAAGATTACTAGAGCAATGCAACGATATGTAAAGCATAAGGTAAGGTGTGGTAATAATGACCAGAATGTTAGTGTTTGTATCATAGTTCCTGAAAATTTCGAAGAAATTCTGATATTAACACCACAACTTCATGGCATAAGTACGAGACTCTCCGCGGTTCGCATATCGCTATGCTTCTGGTAACATTGCTTCAATTTTTGAACTATCTTTTTTTTGTCATTGAAATTGCAGTGGTCCATTACCTAATTTCTTACGTTGTTTTTTTAAACGATGCAAATACAGATCTTTTATCGAAAGAGGTTGTTTCATCGCTCATAAGGAATGGGCTGAGAATGGATTGCCTTCATTTTTTCAGAGCTGATAGAGCTATTCACGGGACGTCTAACGGTGGCCTATTTTTTATTTTTGCCGAATGTCAATGTCTTGTTTCTGTCAATGCCACTTTCTCTTTGGAAACACAGAGGTACGTCTCAATTTAGATAGGAATCCACCATGATACCTGCGTCTCTCCGCCATTAAGCCCGATTCTGAGAGTGAATTTCGTGATTTTTTAGTGTACTCATCGTCATTTTTACAGGTTTTGATGCAAGAATCAACTCTTCAATCCCGTGTAGCAAAAGCTCGCAAGAGCCCCATTTCTGGAATATCCATCCGTCAGAAATCAGGCAACATTGCAATGCCACATCCTCCGCTGACGATCCTCTGATGCAGTATACAACTCCATTCGATCATTTGCCGTGTATTTCGAACAGCTCACTTTATATTCATGTTCCATTGGCGACGAGATGGATAAAAGGGGAGGGGTGGTGAAGGGTGAAGGGAAGAGAAAAGGGGTTGGAAGGGGAAGGTTCCTGCTATCGCCGAATTCCTGGGAATCTAAATAATAATTAGGTTTTCTCTCTTCATTGACGTGCTCGGGCGAGATAACCGAAAACCGAAACAATAATCAAAATGTGTGCTCTCTCCGCAAAAACCACAGAAACCACAGAAAAACTGCGGTGATAAATAAACTTTCGCTCGTTTCCGAGTCTTAGTTAGTTATGATGATAATGGTGATAACATATATTGTTTTGATTTCATTTCGCATGTCACGTGACACGATTTTATTGAATCAAAGGTATCGAAAACAACACGAGGGAGGTTTCCTCCAATCTCCATGCCTGAAAGGAATAATATTCCTGGAATATGTTTCGTGCGTGCATTTCATTTCATGAATTGGTCCTTAAACACAACGAATATACCTTGTTGATTCTAATTTTCGTGAGTTTCGGAATCATGTATCAATTAATAAACTATACTTTAAGTTTAAATCAAAAAGGTCTTTTCGTATCAACGAATTTTTATCGAAAGAGGCTCACTGGTCCAATTTTGTTGGTGTTTTTACGAAAAGGCGCGGAACTCAATTTATTCAAACCTCCCATCATAGTTTCAAACCCCAGAGATAACCCAACTGGCCAAACTTCATAATTTTTTCTGTGAGAAACTCAAAATTCTAACAAAACTAGGGGACCAAATCAAGAGAGTTGACACTTTTGCTTTTCCTTTATGAAAATGAAATGGTAATGCGAGATTTTAGGACGTTGTTTTGAGTTACACAATCGCAGATTGCAGATCAAACAGGTTCAGCGCAAAAGTATCTAATTGTAAGGGGAAAAAATGAAAATAATTGATACGCTAGTGTTTTTCTTTTAGAATCGAAATAGTAATGCTAGATTTTGGGACGTTGTTTTGAGTTACACAATGGGACAGTTGCAAGGGTCTGAAATGCTGTGTTTTTTATGAAGAAAATGAAAGTACTTGATATGAGCTGAGACTAAAGATGCCTTTGGTTTTTAAATTAGTTCCATTGTTCCGGAGATGAAATTTTGACCCAAAATATATTGTTTTAAATTGGAATTCCGCGCTGTGACGGCACAACGCTCACAATTTTTTTTTGCAACTTTACACGTGCGTATCTTGAAAACCGGAACACTTATGAAAGAACCAAAGGCACCGTTATTCTCAGATCATCAAGTACTATCAATATCTTTATAAAAAAACACACAATTTCATCAGATCCTTGCAACTGCCTCATTACAGATTGCAGCTTATACATACAGGTTGCGCGCAAACGGAAGGGAACAAAACTAAGACGCTTCACACGTTTGCTTTTTCTTCAGACATATAATAGGAATACCAGATTTTTGGACGTTGCATTGAGCCACGCCTCTTTTTGGAAACATTGAAAATACATTGCAAAAAAAAAAAAAAAAAAAAAAAAAAAAAAAAAAAACACTTCGTATAAAAATTAGAAAAATGACTCGAAATGGTCTCTTGCCTATTTCAGATCCGTCGTATCTCTTTCACTTAACGTATCTAATAATGGACCGATTCCAAGAGTGATCGGTATCATTGCTGTGATCTTTCCAAATGCGAAAACGCTCGCTTGCTATTAACAAAGTATGCATTATGTATGCGTTATGGGCGAGCAGTTTCTCATACACGTGCGACCCTCGCGCGATCGACGGTAGGGGGGGGGGGGGGGGGGGGCGGGGAAAGAGGGGGGGTGGCTGGTAAAAAAAAAAGAAGGAGAGACCGTGCGGTAATGGAGAGGTCAGGGGGTGCTGCTGAATCGCTGAAACGCGGAGAATAATGTAATATTTCAGTTAACATATTCAAATCAGTGAATAATGCAGTAGACATCGCGAAGAAAGATCCTCTTTTCCAACTCAAAGAGCACCACTTTCTTACTCTCTCCCCTTCTCTCCACAGGGGGTTGTCCATGTTGCCACTATAGGCTAAAATAAATCTAATATACCATTTGCTCAATCGAACAGAACTCATTTAAATTGAACTGTTAGGGGTGCCCAGACCACCCGGACCAGACTTTTTTCTCGCGAACGGCTCATGGAAAAGTTTTAAAACAAAAAATTCAGATAGGGAACCAACCCCAAATTTTCCATTTTTAATATTTTCAAAATCCACGACAGACCCTTGGGGCGTATATGGGGGGTTTCAAACAAATTTTTCGAGTTTTCTCAAAAAAGTCTCCAATACAGATACAATCCATGGAATTGAACCATAATTTTGCCATTTAAGCCCCAAAATTTTGATTCGGCGGAAAACACCTTATTTTTTCTTTTTAAGGTAACATGTGGCACACCATTCAAAAGTTACCGATCTTTTCTTTCAAAATCTGTCAATATTTTTGAGAATTTAACAACAGTCGAGTGGTCATAAAGGTGGATTCAAATAATTTCCAAAAAGGCCCCAGAACTCAGAAATTTGAGGTTTTTTGAAAAAGTTTATGTACCAAAAATGGCGGAAATTGCCTCGTCTTTAAGAATATTACTAATTTTCGTATCTTCATTGGATACTTTCTCGAGAAAATGTGAATAATATGTTTGAACCCTCCCCCCCCCTCCCAATTACGTCCCAAGGGGCTGTCGGAGGCTTTTGAAAATATCAAAAATGAAACATTTGGGGTTGGTTCCCCAATGTGACTTTTTTGTTTCAAAACCTTACAATCAGCCGTTCGCGGGAAAAATGCCTGATCTTGGTGGTCTGGGACACCCTGTGCGTATGATGCTATTGCCATATGTTTTAGCTGTAGTTTTCTGAATTTGATATTTAATTCCTTATGGACCAAGCCCAAATACACTCATTTTTCTCTTCTGGTATTTTTCATATTGTTCCAGTGCCATGATTCCGAATAAACGCAACTATCGATAAAAACACTGTGACATGATAAGTCCCCCCCCCCCCGGGTTCCTGCAATTCTTCGCATAGGCAATTTCAATACCCCCGAGTACGAATACTTAACTACCCACCCTACATAAAGGGGAGAATGACGTTTTTTTGAACTAGTACGTGCGGCCATTATAGCGGGTTGATCATTAATAATATACCGTTGACAATGAGGCTCTTTCAAACTTTTTCTTTAAGCAAATAAATAGTCTAATCTGATATAGAAATTTCCGAAAATTACGAAAATCACTCTAAAAAAGTCTTCAATTCAATAACAAACTCACAAAGCTGCTATAACGGCAAGATCGTAATAGCGGTTCAACGCAGGTATCATGGGAGATTCCTGTCTAATTTTTCACTTTCTCTACGGAAACACAGAGATATGACTCGAATTAGATAGGAATCTCCCATATGTTCCCTGCGTCTGGTTATGGATAAAGACTGGTTCAGTGAATGATTTTTAGGACATTTCATGTGAATTTAGAATCAAGAATCATTTAGAATCATTTACTCCATATTTTAAAGGCAAATAAAAACAAAAACAAAAACTAAAATACCATTTTCTAATTGTTGCATTTTTATGAAAACTAGTCATAATTATAAATTATAAAAAATAGTCTGAAAATATACAGCAAAATTTTCTGTATTATACTTAAAATATATTTACTAAAAGTTTAAAAAAAAAAGTAGCTAAAACTTTACGTTACAAAACCGTTCGGGATATTTTCACCCGGGGGGGGGGGGGGGTTGGAAATATCCCGAACGGTGCCCCCCCCCCCATCCCACCGCCCTTGATACCCAACGTTGGTCAACAATAGCTTGAACTAACAAGGGTTATCATATATCAAGTTACAAATCAATGGAAACTATATAATTTTCTATCAACACACCTGAATAAAGCATGAATAGTTTTAGAAAATGTAATCTGTCTGGCGGTTTTTTTTCTCCTATTATCAAGAACAATATTCGCCCTCAACTGGAATGGAGAACCTATCAAATCTTTCACCCAGACAAATTTTCCAGAAACAATCTAGTTCAAAATGTTGTTTTGCACCATACACACACTCTATTCATAAACCACTTTCTGTTAAAGGGAGAGGGTGAGTTAATTGAGTGAAGTTTCAGGCTGGATTAGGGTGGCATAAGGGGGAGGGGGAGGGAGGGGGGTTGAAACATGATCTCTCTGGACGGGAGTCGGATGGTAGGAGGTGGTTTTATAATATCAAATTCAAATAATCGATTCGAAACTTATGCATGCATATCGGATCATCCCCATCTCACAGTTTCGCCGAATTAGCCGAGCCTCGGTTGAATTCCACGAATGTGATTTGAATTTCGTGGAAAGGTGAAATGAAATGATACTGTTCGAGAGACATTGTCTTTCTCTCTCTCATTCCATTTGATCCACACGTGTTAAAAAAGGACAGTAAGTGGGGCCATCACGTGACTTTTTCCCTTTCTCTGTCCTTTTCTAACGCACGCGTTTGAATGGGAGAGAGAGAGAGAGAGAGAGAGAGAGAGAGAGAGAGAGAAAGAGAGATAGAGGGAGCCATGCATGTCTGCTCATGCTTGAGTTCCGGCCGTCAGTATGACCGTGGTAGATTCGGGATTAACGCTAACAAAGTTTATCTTTACCGATACTAGGAACATTTCATACGCGCATCTAGGAATTTGTCTTGCTCTCTCTCTCCCCCCGTTTGAACGCGAGAGTTAGCAAAGGACGGAGATAGGGACTGAAGTCACGTGAAGCAAGGCGCTATCCTTTTCTGATGTGTGTGTTCAAATGGCTGGAGAAAGAGAAAAGTGCAAATACTTGTATCTGCGGATTCTCTCTCGAAGAACGGACGTTGCTCTCGCTTTTCCGGAATTTAGTAACTTTGTGAACGGTATTGCCAATTTATGGTAGAAATGATCGAAAGTTTTCATTCAACTCGATGTAGAATTATGATAGTTTCTGTCATAAAACACTGTTTTAAGTATATGATATCATCGGAATCGGCATGCACTCGGAAAAATGCAATTCACACTGCAGAATTCACTTTTTTTTTACTTCTTCTTCTTCATTTTCAAGTTAAGCCTGGTGAGCTATTTGACCAACGTTTAAAAGGACTGCCCAAATTTGACCCGCGTTCATTTGATCGCCATCTTTGATATTTCTTTAAACGAATTTATTGAGTTTGTGAGTGTATTATGAGAATTTTCCGTGCTTCCACTGTAATTCTTGCGCGGTCCAATATGAAAATCGACAATCCATAATTCTGTGAAAAAGTTTGCAACAGACCCATTGAAAGAGTAAATTTTGAAACTTTTCGATGCCTTATCGTTTTTCTCGGCGTTATTTGACAAAAGAATCTCTTATTTTATGACTAGATAGCTGAAATTTCCGACTCTTGGGCAGTGGCGGCTCGCCTAAGGAGGCAAGGGAGGCTGTGCCTCCCCACACATTCAGAGGGAAGAAAAAATAACGTCGACAAGACAGTAACGAGACACAACATATTAAAATTAGGCAATCGCAATGTCCGTGACTCTAAAACTTGAGTCAATCTTCACTAGGAGAGAGCGCAAGTGAAGGAAGTTATGAGCGGGCGGGGAACGAGATTTCAGATTCGCGAAACGACAGCAGTCATCAGTGCCAGAGTCTGTGCCTCGTCGCGTCGCCTCGTCGAGACTTCGAGAGGCACAGACTCCGAGTCGGTCGAGCGGTCGAGTCACAGTCAAGTAGTGGTGTTCGGCACACACACACACACACACACAACCAAGCAAGGACTGTGCAGTGTGCAGTGTGCACGCACTATACTCTGTTCACGATAAGAAGGCGGGTGAGAATTCAGGTAGTAACGCACTATTTAGCAACAGTGCGGCTATGCTGGCTACTCCAACCCTTTGTAGTGGCCGTTGTTCTCTCGAACTCTCTCTTGGCACGGAGGATTTCCAAGAACCGACTGACTCAAAAATTTACACACGCCCAGTTAAAATTGCGAACGGTCAAAAATCCGAAAAATCGGACGAAATTTTCGCCCTAAAGGGCCAAAACTCGGCAAAAATAGTCAACTTTGAATATTGATGACTCTCAGAAATTCGTATTTTTCAGTCCGAATTAAATTCAGGATATTTAGTCCAATATCAAATTTCTGAGAGTCATCTATATTCAAAGTCGACTATTTTTGCCGAGTTTTGGCCCTTTGGGCGAAAATTTCGTCCGTTTTTTCGTATTTTTGACCGTTCGCAATTTTTACTGGACGTGTGTAAATTTTTGAGTCTGTCGGTTCTTGGAAATCCTCCGTGCCAAGAGAGAAGTTGGAAGAACAACGGCCACTGCAAAGGGTTGGAGTAGCCGGTATAGCCGCATCGTTGCTAAATAGTGCATTACTACCTGAATTCTCACCCGCCTTCTTATCGTGAACAGAGTATAACTAAGGTATCGGAGGCTGCTATACTCCACGACTCCCGCAGCGTTGCCGAGTCAGTAGCTGGATAACCATCATACCAGTCGCCGGACCAGCCGCGCCTGTTTGTTGTTGTTCGCCCCCCCCCCCTGCTGGTGGGGTTCTTGTTCTCCCCCCCCCCCCCCACAGCCTCCCCATTACCAAAGCCCACGAGCCGCCACTGCTCTTGGGCAATACCGAATGGACTCCCAAATGGCCGAATTGGCTCCTTCAAAAATGTTTATTAAAAGAAATAATATCAGAAAAAAAGAAAACAAAAACTTTGCAATAAACAACACAATTACCAACTAAAAAGCAGCAACATAATAAAGAAGAGTATCCATGAATTTTTTTTTTTTTTTTTTTTTTTTTTTTTTTTTTTTTTTTTTTTTATCACATTCAAGTTCTGTAAAAATTTGAAAGACAAAAACCGCAAGGAAAGTGTTTTAAAATATTTTTAAAATATGTTTAAAGTTTTTACATGTGGTCATATAACGAACGTTTTTGTTATTCTTTTAAAAGTTATTGAGATCTACCGAAAACAACATTTGTAACACCTATTATTCCTGTTGAAAGTCCTAGGCGTGTGTGTAAAATGGGAGGAAAATTTCTTTTTCGAAAATACCTTTTGACTTTAACGATCGGAGCCAATTCGATCCGGAGCCGACTCAATCGGAGCCAATTCGACCCGGAGCCGACTCAATCGGAGCCAATTCGACCCGGAGCCGACTCAACCGGAGCCAATTCGACCCGGAGCCGACTCAATCGGAGCCAATTCGACCCGGAGCCGACTCAATCGGAGCCAATTCGACCCGGAGCCGACTCAACCGGAGCCAATTCGACCCGGAGCCGACTCAATCGGAGCCAATTCGACCCGGAGCCGACTCAATCGGAGCCAATTCGACCCGGAGCCGACTCAATCGGAGCCAATTCGACCCGAAGCCGACTCAATCGGAGCCAATTCGACCCGGAGCCGACTCAATCGGAGCCAATTCGACCCGGAGCCGACTCAATCGGAGCCAATTCGGATGTACCCCGACTCAAGGAAATTCTGACCTCGTCTACTGACCCATTTCATATTATACGGCGCGTTTCACGGTTGACACTTAATTCTCATTATAATCGAGCACTTGTTATGAAGTATCTCTCAGCGTAAGCCTCTCCGTATACCACTTCGGTCGTCGGTTTTCCAGAGTTCGGGATTAGGATAGGGTTGGGGGGGGAGGGGGGTTGCGAAAGAGCTACATTGTTGCAGGGGAGTTCCATTGACCATTCCGAAAGGCGGGGGTGCACAGATGGTAGTTGGAGCGGGGACGAGGAGCATCGTCGGAGAGGGGGGGGGAGTGGAGCCGGAGATTCCGGGGCCTCGACTAATCTGTAGTCCCAGAATTACATTCCCTGTTAATTATTTTCGCTTTTCCTCGCCCGTTTAATTTCGCGATCTCCTGATCGTTTGTTCCCTCAGCGCGACGCGACGCGATGCGACAAGGAAGAACTGGCTGCTCCAACAGGGTTGCCAGATTCCCGGATAAAATTCGCCTTCTATACATTTATGGCAATGTAAATTAGGCGAGTTTTTTTTTTCCACCGGACACTTGCACGGAAAAAAAGACTGGTAGAATTCACCATCTGCATAGCTGATTTTGGTGTCTGCTAGCAAGTCTGGTGAATTTCACCATAGTATGGTACATGCAACGTACCTTGTGGTAAATTAAGGTAACAAGAACAGAAATTACACAAGTAGCCCGAAAATTCACAATATGAAAAAAGAACAAAACGGGACCAAAGCTAAAAATTAAATAAAATAAAATAACCTCCGTGATTTGTTCTTTCGGGTCACTGTGTTTCGGTTGTTTACCTGTTTTGTTTTCGTGTTTTTGTCTTTGCTTGGTTGTTTACTTTTACGTTCAGTGGCTAAGGAAGAGTTCCGTTTGAGCCTCAAAACATCCCACGGTTATTTAATTTTAATTTAATTGTTTTAGCTTCGATCCTGTTTTGTTCTTTTTTCATATTAAGGTAACAAGTTGGTATATGTATTTTACCATAGTCTGGTAAAATTTACCAAACTTGCTAGCAGGCTCCAAAATCAGCTATGCAGATATGGTAAATTCTACCAGTCTTTTTTTCCACGTAGTACTTGGTGATTTCCCTAAGTGTCTCGGTTTTGGAGATACACACGTGTAAAGTTGTAAAAAATCGTTTTTTTCCGTGCAGTATTGATGGCATATTAATGTGTGAAATTCGTACTCTCCACTGAAAGACGGTTTTACTGTGACATCAACGGTTATAGAGCACGTCAAAATGTGTATACAAGGCCTCGTTTCACTATACATTTTACAATTAATACGTAGTAATGTCATGGCTCGAGAAATTCACAAAAATCCACAAAAATTGTCTTTGTTTAAGATTTTAGCGATATGAGATTGAGATAGCACTATATGAGGGTTACGTGAGAGTATGAGAGTAATACTTTGAAAAGCTCAACAAACTTTTCCAAGGGATGACATTCAAGTATGTGACGATTGTAAGTATGACCTACTTTTCTCACAGCATTATATAAAATAACGATTTTTACGCCTTAACAAAATAGTGTGTCCGACTGTTTCGAACGTAAAACCAGGTTTTCTCATCATAAGACACCTCTTTCTAACCCTTCTCGCGGAGTTCTCCATGTATTTTGACCCGCTGATTTCAAATTCGGCCTTAGTTTTTATTCAAACTCATACTTTTTCCAGAATTTCGAATTTTTTGCTAAGAAGACGTAATTTTGAATTTACATAAAATCTAGGTAAATTGAATGAAAACTGATTGAATTTTTGAAATCAGCGTCTCAAAATACATCAAACAGCGATGATGAAGTGAAATTGAAGACGTAGAATTGTTCTAAAACACTAAAAATTAGTAAAATTAACACTGATGGATGGTGAATGTCGCGGACACATTATGTCGTTTTTGATGCTTACTTTAAAATAACTGATTGTTAATGGTTAAAAGTAAAATATATAAAAAAGTAATAGCTTTTTGTCTCTCTCCTGAAAAATCGGGGGTTTTCCCCACATGTGCCTTTTTTTCATGTAACTTTATTCTTCAAAAATAAAAGGCAACACCGCTTATCGTGGGCCTCCGCTGCGCTTTGGTGCTGTGCGGTGCGGGTTGCGTTCCGTTGAGCGACGATTCCGCTAAGTTTTAATCCTCTTAAATATTCCTCCATGGAAGGAAGGATCTTTACATATTCCAACAAACCCAGAGCATGAGCCTATACCGGGAAAGGAGTGGTATTAAGCTCGTGCCTCCAGTAGAGATACAGAACCTAGCGTTAGTCATTTTTTTTGCAGCTTTTCCAGGAACCCGAAAACAACGCTTTCCATTCCGCATATAGATTTCTGTGAATAAAGCAGAAGAAGGAAAGAAGAAAACTTGGATTCTATAAAACGTTTCAGTCGATTGTTGATATCCATCGGCCTCTAGCTTTGGTTTCAAGTAAACTCCAGTTTCATGCATTTTTATTGAAAAAGAGAATTTTCGAACAATAATTTCAATTTAACGAAACGGAAATGCTTAACGTTGAAACTTTAAATCCTCATGAGCGCCCAAAGACAACGCATTTTATAATATGTATGGATTGGCTCTCTGCAAAAAGAAGAATAATAAGTAGGAGGTGAGAACTTGGATTTTAGAGAAAGTTTTAGTAAATTGGCTATTTTCATCGGTCATAAGCTTTGGTCTCAAATGAACCCAATTTTATTGCATTTTCACTGCAAAAGAGAATCTGTAGACGATAATTGTAACGGAAATAAAACGGGTACTCCTATGAACATTTAAATTTGAAATCCTTCTGAGAGCCCAAAAACAATGCTTTTTATGATACGCTTATAAATTAGCTCTCTGCAAAAAAGAAGAATAAGAATAAGATGAAAAATTAGATTTTAGAGAATTTTTTAGTCGATCGGCAATACATCCCTCGGCCATTAACTTTGGTTACAAACAAAACCCAGTTTAATGCATTTATCTTTTATTTTTATTTTATGGCTTCGCGCTAAACTTGGCAACGCTAGATTCTGTGTTTTGAAACGCATGAAAAAGATAGAGCTTTTGGAGGATCACAATGCACTCCTTAGAATCGATATTCTTCGTGGGTTTGAATGGGAAAATTTCAACGTTGCCGGATTAAAAACGATTCCTCTGTTGTTTACCAAAGTTGAAAGAAAGTTGCTCACTATGTTGACAGGGGATGTCTTCTTACCCCCATCCAACTACTTGGACTGCACTTCTGAGCCTAAGAGAAGGCGAGAATTCATCGGCTTACTGAGGATTTGGGTTAAAATCAATATGAAAAAAAATGTCAATCAATCAATAAAAATCTATATCAATATCAATATTGAATGCTTCAAGCTGCAGAAGGAAAGGTGTTCAAACGGCTCATCAGTGAGTTTGAGTCAGAGCTACTGTTTTGCGTATATACCTAATTAATGGCATTCTTAAATCCACCGATGATTTCACCGGTTGATAAAAGATTACACAGTTCAGTTCAGAGTATGACCCCCCCCTCCCGCGGGTGCCCAATGAAAGAATGTATATCGAAGGAAGAGCCCTCATCTAACTATACATAAATAAAAGCTGCATCAATTTATTACAGAAAAACAATGATACGATGATTTGAGTCCGTACGCAAAATGAAATGACCGTATTGAGTGGGTTTGTATCTCGCTTTGATCTCACATAGACTGGGACTCTCACATGCTTTTGTGAGAGTGGCTAAACACCATCAACTCCAACATTCAACAATGTTAAACGTTTTTATGATGCTTTAAATTGGAAATAGAAAAAAAAAAAAAAAAAAAAAAAAAAAAAAAAAAAAAAAAGGGAATTGAATGAAAACATGCACGAGACAGTTTTTCATTTGCAGAACGAAAAAGAGAGAAAAAAATATATATATAATTAAAAAAATAATAGTAAAAAGGGAAGGGAGGAGAAGCATAATAGACGACTCGTTCTCCAAATATTCTCTAGAGGGCATTGCCAGGATGTTTTAAAATATTCGGATCTGAATCGCTTTTCCCACGACCAAATCAATGTAAAAAACATTTGGGTTTTTTCTACAGCTGGCAACATTTTATGAGTGATTAAAAAAAGTGAACCACAGTGCTCCAGATTTATACTGTTTCAAAGCTTTGACATGTTTGTTTGTTTTTTTATTACAATTACTTTTGTTTTTAATTTTTTTGTTATTTTACGCGCGCGCGCCCTTTCGATCGATTAGGTTTTGCACACCCATTTTTTTTGTCATTGTATTTTTTTCATGCTATTTTCCTTTGTTTATTTTATTTATAGCACCTGTAAATTAAGCTTTGTTCTGAGCTGTAAAAACTATGACGGCTCTGTTGAGGTAATAACGATTCGGGATGAGCATGGCCAATGATTATTAGTGGCGTTGCGTGCAATTTGGCAACGTTGCAGTTCGTTGATTTAAACCCATGACAATGATCGAGTCATTGAATGTTTCAGTTCGGTGAAAACTCTCGCATTCGACCTTTTACATGGGTTTAAATGCACACAATTCAACGTTACCATATTGTACGCTACGCCAGTGATTATTATGAAAGTATATCCACTTGCAACGCACATGCATACCTACTTAAAACCCTCAAAATATTGTCATGTTGGGTCTTTATACTGTAGGGCAGATTTTTGCCGTCAGAGTGCTCTATACCAGAGTCAGAGTCATAATGTTCGATCTAAGTCAAAGTTTTCTTAGCAGGCTAATGATTTTGAGAAATAATAAAATTCAAGAACTGGATAACGAACGAGGTCAGTGGCGTCGCGTGCAGTTTGGCAACAATGTATTATATCCATTTAAACTCATGTAAAAGATCGATATAAGGGGTTTCACAGTGCACAAGGAAAATTCGATATATTTAACGAGTTTAAATGGAGCTGTTGCATTGTTGCCAGATGGCACGCGACGCCACTGAACGAGGTGCAATCGGGTTAGCGACGATCAAGATATATTATAACTCATACAACTTTTAACTAATGTTGACGTTCATACTGCTGATAAAGTCCGGTCTCAGAGACTTATCTGGATCAATGGAAAATTAATGGGAATATTTATCTGAAGTCTGGCGACCATTGGCGGAGCAAGCAATTTGGCAACTGTAGATTCTATCCATTTGAATGTATGAGAAACAATCTATTTTTAAGGGGGCCATGTCCCAATTTCTAATCGATTGTTTTTCATACATTCAAATGGGAAGAATCCACAGTTGCCTAATTGCTGGCTCCGCTCATGCTAACGACATCGACTGATTGAGAGTCGAAATCACCGTCGAACCTTCGTAACCGCAGTTTAGACTTTGGGTCTAATTTGGCAACAATGTATTCTATCCATTTAAACTCATGTAAAATATCGAATTCAGGGGGTGCACGGTGCACAAGGAAAATTCGATATATTTAATGAGTTTAAATGGAGCAGTTGCATTGTTGCCAGGTGGCATGCGACGCCACTGGGTCTCACAATCAGATCTACTACTCCATTCCATTTGATTATGCGCTTTTCATAAGTGATAAAAATCGCTAAATGGCAACGTTGAAGTGGTCGGGTCCAGATACGAGTCGACCGTCCCGGGTTGCGATCGTCCTGAGTCCGCACTTCCTTTTGTCGACGGGGCAAGGGATCCTCCTTAATTTGTCTTCCCCCTGTTTCTCTCAAATGCCTCATAAAATTATATTTTTTTTCAATTTGAGGAAATTAATTTTTTTTTCATGCAGATTCATTCTCAGCGTGAAATTCTGTAAAGATTGCCACCCAAAAAAAAGCGCAGGGTTTGATTTTGACCCTAAATTTGAAAGAGAGTGGGAAACTGATAAATTACTTTCTCCTCCGAATCTAGGGTTGAAAGCAAACTCTCCGCATGTTATTGGGTGCATGGGCGCCCGTAGAAAAATTTCCAAGGCGGGGCAAAATTGCTCAACCCCAATGGAAAGTGTAGGGGGGGCACCCCCCCCCCCCCGAGGAAAATTGATTCATTTATTTACTTATTTTTTCTCCTAAATGGTAAACAAGTTTTAAGTTATTGTATCAAATAATATTAGTAATTTTGACGTGTGTGATATTATGAATTAGGTGACAACAGATGATAATGATGATAAGAAAAATACATAAATACACTATTCCTTGCAAAAAAAATGCGTTAAAATGACAAAATAAACTAATAATGAAGTTCGTCAACTATTACTCATTCCATTAACATTTCATTTTCTTTTGTTCCTTTCATTTTTTATCTTAAAATTTGGACTTTTCTGGATTCCAGGGGGGAGCAAGTGCCCCCTCTTGCCCCCCGCTGCGGGCGCCAATGTTTGGGTGGCATTCAAAACAGACTTTCATGATGAGAACGAATCTGCATGAAAAAAAAAAATACTTTCCTCAAATTGAAAAAAATTCAATTTTACGAAGCACTTGAGAGAAGCAGGTCTATGGAAGACAAAGAAGGATCCATTGTCTCGTTAACAAAAGGAGTTACGGATTCAGAACGATCGGAGCCTTAGACGGTCGACTCGTATCTCGCGACCCGACAACTTCAGCGTTGTCATTTAGCGATTTTCATCATTTATGAAAATCGCCTAATGAAATGGAATGGAGTATAATACAGATGAATGCATTGATAAATAGATTCCATGGTACCGATGAGGAGAGTTTTCAAAATTGTAAGAGGCAATCAGATCCCTATACAATTGAATCACTCCGCACTGTGCGCCAATGGTCAAGCCCAAGGTTATAGCTTAAAGAGGTTTGCTCATCTGACTTGGCGCCACAAATTCAGTGGCGCGCAGTTCAAAATCACTGCAGGCAAAAGCCCTCTGCAGGAAAGCAGAAAACAACCCAATGTCTTCTGCAAAGAGCATACGTTTTCTGCTTTTGTCGGCCATATTGCCTGCAGTGATTTTGAACTGCGCGCCCCTGAATTTGTGGCGCCAAGTCGGGTGAGCACACCTCTTCAATCTATAACCTTGGGTCGAGCCCAGCTTTACCTGCCCACGTCCCTCCTTATTGTTCTAAATAAAATATAGAGAGGTCCGAACTGACCTTTCCTGTCTCTCTCTCTCTCTCTCTCTCTCTCTCTCTCTCTCTCTCTCTCTCTCTCTCTCTCTCTCTCTCTCTCTCTCTCTCTCTCTCTCTCTCCCCTTCTCTCTCCCTCTCTCTCTCTCTCTCTAAGAGACAGTTAAGACATAAAAACAAAAACAAAAACAAAAACATAAAAACCAAGAATGACAGGACCTTTTCAACCTCACGGGTTGATGATCCATTAATTAGCTTGGGAACTTTGCGGTGAGTTCCGTTCGTTTGGACCACAAAGTAGACGAAGGCACTCTTCGAGAGAGAGAGAGAGAGAGGGAGAGAGAGAGAGAGAGAGAGAGAGAGAGAGAGAGAGAGAGAGAGGAATTTAAACCGCACCTCACTTTGTATCATTCCGTCCAGAGGTCAGCGTAAATGAAATGCCGGAACCGTGAAACAACCTCCACGATTGTATGTGTATATTCGGACCAATGAATGCAGACCGAGCAAAAGAGCAACACACTTCAATCTAATATGTTTTCTAACTCTCCTGCGTTTTCCACGCTTGAATTCCTCTGACCTCTGACGGATGACCACCATTGAAAAAAAAGAGACAAGAAATTCATTGACTTGACCTCCTATTTTACAGTGTGGAGGAGCTGTGGACTAAAATGTAAATTTAAAAGTAAATATATATTTTGTATTTATTATTTAAAAATTACTTAGCATTATTATCATGCATGTATTATTTTGTTTCTGACGTGTGTTTAAAGCAAAATGGCTCTCATGTTCAAAATTAAATTTATAAATGTATAAATATATATTTTTAGAGCAGAAAAACTGTTCATTTTACGAGGGAGTGTTACGATTAAAAGAGGAGATTTCTGAATTTCTGATTCAGAGATTTTGTTGAATTTTTGAGTAAAAAAAGCTGCTGTAGGAGGCTTGGTCAATTTCACCATAATATGGCAAATTCAACGCGCCTTTGTGGTGTATTAAGATATTCTGTTGGTACATTTTACCATAGTTTATAGTGAAATTTACCATACTTTCTGGCAGACTCCAAAATCACCTATGCAGATGGTAAAATTCTACCACTCTTTTTTTTCCTCGTGAGCCCTTTGGTTTTCCCCTTAGTATCGCGGTTTCAGTGGCGGCTCGTGCGATTTGGCAACAGTGTTTTTATCCCATTTGAATACATGGAAAACAATCGAAACTCGAGGAGGCTGCCAGCCTCCGCTTGAATCGATTTTTTACCTAAGTTTAAGTGGGAAAAATGCATGGTTGCCAAATCTCACGGGCCGCTACTGCGCGGTTTCAGGGATTTCGTGTAATATTGTGAATTTTGTAAAGTCACAACGTGGAATTTAAATTTAAAGCAATGTTAATTTTTGTCAGAACCCCATAAACGAAAGGCATCCTTGTTTGTAGCTTACGAAGTACTTTCATTTGCTCTCTGTTAAAATGACGAAAGTTCTTACCCTTGCATTTACCGCATTTGGCAGCAAACTTTATTTCTTCCTTTCAAACCCATGAAAAATTGTCTATGTTTGGAAATGCTTTCCCGTCCTTACATTCAATTTTCACACGGGTTTGAATGCAAAAATCTCGGTTGCTAAATTGCATGGCGCCAATCGCAACGGATTATAAAAAAACCGACGGACAATTTGGTCTGTAATACCGGAAGAATTATTAAGATTTAAGGAGCCGATAGTTTCACTTATAATAGAGCTCACAATAGAGAATTGCATTGAATCGGCTATTCTCTTGATCCAGCAAGTAATCCCTGGACGCCAACCAATATTATAAATCGATTATCCAAGTCTAGTCTACAGGGTGTGTCAGCTTTGCATCACTGAGTCGTATCATACCAACAACATACAACTTCTCCATTCATTCATCGTTTCAGGAAATATTTGTGACGTCACGGTCGGAATGAGACATTATCTATCTCTCTCTCTCCCCCATTGAAAAACGTACGTATGAGACAAAGGTGGGTAGAGAAATAAAACCCCCTCTTTCTGTCCTTCTTCTACTCATACATTTAAAGGGTAAATGAGAGAGATGGAAGAGATCCTGACTGCAGCTCTGATTCTTCATCTCCCTCTTTCTTCCATTGAAACAATTATGTTAGACAAAGATGGACAACTCCCTCTTTCTATCCTTCTTCTACTCATATACATTTAAAGAGAACATGAGAGAGATGGTAGAGATCCTGATTGCACCACTGATTCATTATCTCTTTCTTTCCTCCATTTAAACACGTATGTTGGACAAGGATGGACAAAGTGACAAAACCGTCTCTTTCTATCCTTTTTCAACTTATACATTCAAAGGGAACATCAAAGGGATGCGAGAGATTCTGGTTGCACCACTGATTCTCTATCCCTTTCTTCTCTCCATAGTAACACATACGTTAGAAAAAGATAGACAGTGGTGCAAATCTCCCTCATTCTATCCTTTTTCAAATTATACGTTCAAAAGGGAAAATGAGAGAGATGGAAGAGATCGCCAGGTTGCACCACTGATTCGCCATCTCTTTCTTTCCTTCATTGAGAACCTTATGTTGGACAAGGATATAGACATTCCTTTTTTAACTTATACATTCAAAGGGGTAATGAGAGAGAGAGAGAGAGAGAGAGAGAGAGAGAGAGAGAGAGAGAGAGAGATATGAGAGATCCTAGTTTCAGCAATGACTCGCTATCCCTCTCTTTTCTCCATAGTAACACATACGTTAGAGAATGATAGATAAGGGTATAAAACCTCCTCTGTCCATCTTTATTCTACTTGCACATTTGAAGGGAAAATGAGAGAGATGGAAGCGATCCTGGTTGCACCGTTGATTCACCATCTCTCTCTCTCTCTCTCTCTCTCTCTCTCTCTCTCCCTCTTATCATTATCATTACTTTGTTTTTATACTATTAATTTTATCATTTCAAATGTATTCCCTTCATTTATGTAACTTTATTTTTTATTTGTTATTAGTGGTTATGTGGAAGAGAGGGCCAGTATTGACCCTAACATTGCGACTCAAAATAAATCCATCAATCAATCAATCAATCAATCTCTCTCTCTCTCTCTCTCTCTCTCTTCTTTTTCTCATTCTTTTTCTTTCCTCCATTGAAACATGTATATACGTTAGACAAGGATGGACGAAGGTACAAAACTCCCTCTTTCTATATCCTTTTTCAACTAATTCATTCAAAGGGAAATTAGAGGGAGATGGAAGAGATCCTATAGCTGCGCAACTGGAGCAAGTTTTAAACCAAACGCTTCGGCGTACCGCTCATCCGTGCAATTCGCTCTCCAAATTCGATCCCCATGAGTTCTTGATAATGCTCTTCCTTTCCTAATTACTGAACTTCCCCACTCACGCCCTATCCTATCCCCCACACCCCCACTACCCTCTTCACCACCCTCTACGCTACTACCCCCCCTCCAACCATTATCCTCCTCCCCCTCCCTCCGTTATCCCCCCTTTCCCCTCCCACCATTATCCCCCTCACACTTCGCCCCTACCGTTACCCCTTTCCTCACCGCCCCGAACCACCGTCATTCAAAAACAGAATTAATGAACGAATCAATATACGAGTCAATCAAATAAATTAATTTCAAACAATACCTCATTTGTTTTCTATTATATCTTCCTTTCGTAGCCGGCGCCAACCCGATTCACAATGGTATAATCATTACCGATGGGAGATGACGGGGAAAGAACGGTAAGAACCAGCAGCAGAGCAGCAACAAAACAACAACAACGACGAAAACAACGGTAATAACAATAATGATGACAACGCGATGATAAAAATTGGCTATTTGTCATGTCTCCTTTTTTTATAATGTCGTCTCTCTCTCTCTCTCTCTCTCTCTCTCTCTCTCTCTCTCTCTCTCTCTCTCTCTCTCTCTCTCTCTCTCTCACTCTCTCTCACTCTTGAGTCTCGACTTTTCCGCGCGAGAAATAAAAACAATGAGTGTTCCCCCTCCCCCACCCCCTCCCCCTCCCCCTCCCCCTCCCCTTTCTCCCTCTCCACCTATACCCTGCGTTTCTCCACCCCTTGCCACCCGTTCGGTTGCGCGGTACAATTTGAATAATTGGAGTCAATGTTATAGGACATCCGGCGGACATGGCTCACGATCATTCGACTGAGTCGAGTCAAGTCAAGTCAAACTCAACTCAGCTCGAGTCTAGTCGGAGCCACAAGCGAAATTTGGTTTACGCCCTTTGGCAGAGCAGACTGAGACGGTGAGGACATGCAGTGCTGCCGCTTGGTGATCAGGGCCGCCGTTTTGCGTATAATCAATGCTATTTTTCAATTCACCGATGATTCCACCGGTTGAGAAAAGATTACACAGTCCAGTTCAGTGCATGACTGTAGTGAACTAAAATACTCGCATCTGTAATCTTTTCTCAACCGGTGGAGTCGTCGATGACTTTAAAAAACTTGCGGATATTTTAATTAATCAACGAAGTTTCCACCGATTAAGGAAAGATTGCAGATGAGAGTATTTTCGTGCATTACTGTCATACACTGAACTGAACTGTGTAATCTTTTCTCAACCGGTGGAATCATCGGTGAATAGAAAAATAGCATTAATTATACGCAAAACGGCAGCCCTGTTGGTGATGTTTGATGACATCGTCGGTGATTTATGGATGGTCGAAGGAAACACTGAAAAAAAGAAGATAAAAATGTTGGTTTATCCTGTCCGGCTGTTAAAAAAAAAATGTGTAGCAGCTAAAAACTGTTGAATCAACAGACTTGAGCGGTAAAATTAAACGTCAAGGGGGTTAATCATACAGCTCAAGTCTGTTCATTTAACTGTTTCTGGCTGCTACACATTTTATTAACAGCCGGACGGTAAAATCTTTATTTTATTTTTATTTTTTTTCAGTGAAGATTACCGATTTGAGTATTTCTATAGGCCGGCTGTTGTTATTCTGAACCAGTTTATATTCAAAGTTCATCCAAGTTAATTTTTCTGGAGAGACAAAAGAACCGTCTGAAACTCATAGAAACCAGCATGGAAGTCTGAAAAAATTTCTGGTGGTGCTCAACGATGTTGTAAAACAGGCAAGGAAAGGGTTTTTCTCAGCGTCCTGCGGACAAAAATAAATGTTCCGTCTGTCACAAATTCACACGCATCCCTCAAATTAAAGTTATTTCTGTTTTTTTTTTTTTTTGTTGATTTATTTCATCACTTTATAACCGTTATTCAATGGAAATACTATCATATTCTAATTTTTCGTAAAAACTTACGTAAATCGTGCAGACATGGCAAAAACCAAAAATCACTCAAAATTGTTCCACCAAGCCCGAGTAAACTTATTTTTCTTCTTTTGTCTATTTCACATCTTTTCAGTCTTCATTCCAGATCAGAGCTGCCGGTTTGCGTAAAGTCTATGCTATTTTTTCTATTCACCGATGATTCCACCGGTTGAGAAAAGATTACACAGTTCAGTTCTGAGTATGACTGTAATTCACGAAAAAACTCTCATCTGTAACCTTTCCTTAATCGGTGGAAACTCTGTTACTTAATTGAAATATCCGCAAATTTTTTAAAATCATCGACGACTCAACCGATTGAGAAAAGATTACAGATACAAGTATTTTAGTTCATTACAGTCATACACTGAACTGAACTGTGTAATCTTTTCTCAACCGCTGATTAATTAAAAGCAAAACGGCAGCCCTGTTCCAGATAAACGCAATCATCATCTATGAAAACACTCGGAAGATAACTCTCTGCGGGGCGCCTTCAATTTGTCGTATATGCAATTTCAACTCTCCCGAGTACGAAGAGTTAACTACCTTCCCTGTGCATACACATAGAAGAGCGGCATTATTTTGAACTAAACCCGGTCCTTACAGAGGGTTAAATTGAAAAGGAACACATGTACATGTATTATACATCCACTTCCGGTGGGAATTAAGTCTTGAAATTAAAAAGGTACTTGCGCAACTTCCTTATAAGAGATACTTAAATCACCAATAATTCAAAATTTCGCACTTGTACCCTTTTTCCAATTGAGAGTTCATAGTATATGTGAAAGATTCTTGAACCATTCATGAATCACCGATGGAATGTAGAATGCCATTGAATATTCGATGAATGGCAGCGCTGTGCCCAGACAAGGGAATTGAGGTATCTCCTTCCTAGATTGGGCGAGGTCAGGTTAAGTCAGCTTCTTAATCATAACTACGTATCGTACGTAATCTGGTTTTAGTGTTGTGCGAGTCTCCCGGATCCCAACCCCCCCCCCCCCCAATCACTTCAGGAAATCATGATATGATGGAATTGCAAGGTTGTCAGGTGGAGTGGACCAAGAAAAGCATGTGTGAATCTATGGCTACATGCAGAAATGTTTTTTTTTTGTTTTTTGTTTTTTTTGTTTAAATATAAACTTAAAAGAAACTTCATCTAGAATTATACGCTATACAGGAACTATAAATAATATTCACTGTTGAGAAGAAGTTCCCTTTGAAATGGGGCTCTTAAAAACTTTTGTTTTAAGCAAAATAATTGGTAAATCTGATGTAAGAAACCAGCGAAAATCACGAAAATAAAACTAATAAAGTCTTAAATTTATTGTTAAAGTCAAAAACCACCTGTAACCGCAAGATTTAAATGACGTTCCAACGCAAGTATCGTGGGAGATTCCTGTCTAATTTGTCATTTTATTCATACAGAAACGCAGAGATATGTCTTAAATTAGATAGGAATCTCCCATGGTACCTGCGTCGATCCGCTATTATGCCCGATTCTGATAATGAATTTTGTGATTTTTTAGTGTACTCATCGTCATTTTTTTAAAGGTTCTTATGCAAGACTCAACTCTTCCATCACCTGTAGCTAAAGTTTGCAAAAGTTCCAGCACCAGCTTTCTTCTTGAAAGAATAGTTCACTGAGCCCATAATCCAATCGTTCAAGTTCGAAGAGTTTAATTATTGAAAGAAAAGGGAAACAAATATTTTTAATTTTTAATTTTCCCTCCACTGGGGCAGTTGTAAGGGTCTTGCCTGTGACTTCAGCTCCTGTTTCTTTCCTTTTCTTTCGCACGCAGTCAAATGGGCGAAGAGAGTGAGAGGGAGAGAAAGAGAGAGAGAGAGAGAGATAGATAGAGAGAGAGAGAGAGAGAGAGAGAGAGAGAGAGAGAAAGAAAGAGAGAGACAGAGAGAGACAGAGAGAGATAGAGAGAGATAGAGAGAGATAGAGAGACAGACAGACAGAGAGACAGAGAGAGAAAGAGAGAGAAAGAGAGAGAGAGAGACAAAGAGAGAGATAGAGAGAGAAAGAGAGAGAGAGAGACAAAGAGAGAGATAGAGAGAGAGAGAGAGAGAGAGAGAGAGAGAGAGAGAGAGAAATAAATTCCTTGCTACGACTATACTTGCAAACTGCCCCATTAACAAAATGCCAATATACTCAAAACCAAAGACATCTCTGTTCTCAGCTCAACACATCTTTCCATTTTATCAATAAAAAAAGATCAAATCGCAGACCTCTCCCAGCTGCCCCCTTGAGAGACGATTTTTTGTAAAAACACCCATGACATGACCGTAGACTTTTTAAAATACAAGCACAACAATTCTACCATACCATACACCTTTTTACTGTCGAGAGACGATCCATCTAAAATTCTAAACCAACCAAAACAACCCATTGACTACATATACAAAATTCGTTTGAAATATAGTTGTTCAGTGTTTCTTTGAACAGTCCTTCAAGTTATTGGCAACTTATTTAATTAAAATGGCGTCGTGTACTTTTTTATGTAACCGGATTGCATGGCGGAAACATCGTTCAAACAATAGTTTTTGACTTTCTCTACTCTGTTTTGATAATGGTATAACACTCAAGCATCATTCTTGAACCCTACTCGTCCCTTCCACTCCTCCCCGACCCTCCCATCCCACCCTTTCTATCGCCCCCTCGCGTTCATTGCACCGAGTTTTAATTGAATTATAATTTTCGCCGAAGTTAGGAGAGAGAGAGAGAGAGAGAGAGAGAGAGAGAGAGAGAGAGAGAGGGGGAGAGAGAGAGAGAGAGAGAGAGAGAGGAAGAGCGGTGGCCAAACTCTCGGCCAATCAAATCAAGACAATTGCCTAACTCGTTTAATGCTTTAATCGACAGTAGTCAAATCACTTTAATACGATTATACTGACCTCGGCCACTTTGTGTAGCTCGGACGATTTATCACCCCCTTGAAAGTTTCCGATTTTGCATAACGGTCGCGGCGTGGCAAGTGCTCGCGTGTATGAATATTCTCTACCCCCCCTCTATCTCTCTGATTTTCTTCTCCGGAGAAACATGGATGCTGAACAATGATAGACAAAGCGGATGAGATTCTCCTCCATCTATCCTTTGCACACTCATATGTCCATAGGGAAATTGAGAGAGATAGAGGAGAGCCTGGTTCCGTCACTTTACAAGTCCGTTTTTCACTCGCTCTGTGGGATGAAGGATGTATAATAATGTATCTTGTATACAGGGTGTTCTAACTGTCTGGAGGGTTAGTCCGACAAATGAGATTTCTCCCCCGTATATATACATATCTAATGCACGGGAAATAAGAAAAATGGTAAATTAGCCAATTGACGGACTTACCAATTTTACAAAACAGTTTTGCAAAACCCACAATCTGGATTTTAAAAGTTTGTTTTACTAAACCCAGATTCACAATCCAGATTGTGGGTCTAGCAATATACATGGCAACATTTACCATCTGCGTAGTCATGTTTAAAAAAAAAAAAAAAAACTATTTTGTAAAATTATACAATTTCATCATTTGGCTAATTTAGAAATTTCACATTTTTCGGTTTGGATCCAAAAATATCCCTTTTGAACTGGAGCCCCCTAAGTTTTGAAAACATATTGTTATTTTGTTTTGTTTTTTGTTTTTTGAATAATGTTCCAATTATGAACCAAATGCCATGAAAATTTCTTTGCAGGGGTATTTTCATTCATACCTTTGAGTACGACTGTATATTTTAGGTAAAACTGTATCTTCAACTTTAAAATTGTTTTGTTTCGAACTGAATTTCTGAATTATTGTTCATGGTCATCAATGAATTTCACAAGCTTAAATACCCCTGGCAACAAATTTTCATGACACTTGAATTATAATTGTGAATACTATTCCAAAAAAGAAAACTAATTATTTATAATTCAATACTATATCTGAGGGGGGCTCTGGTTCAAAAGGGCGATATTTTTGCACTCATTTTTTTATGGGAAAATAAGTCTTATTTTGATCGAAATATTAAAGAACCTCTTTTGGAAGTTTGTCAGTTTAACCTTGAGACACCCTGTAATATTACTGTTGACGCAAATAAATAATTAATAATGTAGATTCGAATGGTGTGAGAAATATATCGAGGATAGGTGGGATTATGAAACATGCAAGGGGGAAGTACGGCACACAATGGGTCTGTTGCAAACTTTTGTTTTGTTTTGTTTTGTTTTTTTTTGTTTAGTCACAAAGAGTTGATTCTCGGGTAAAATTATACTTGAAAATCACAATTGAATCATCAAAAAATCAGTTTTCAAAAAATCGAAAAAAAGCGTTTTAGATTAGTCCAAGATGGTGATCAAATGAGCTGCTCACAATAAAGGAGTCCCATTTAATTGTAGCTTCTTCGTTAATATAATCCCTATTCTGACTATATAGCAATAGTTGTGATTAGATTGACCCCCCCCCCCCCCTTCCCTATTGGGACTTGCTCTTTTTATCGCTATATTATTTGCTCAAACGCATCTCTTGAGTTTGCGAGTCAATTTTGGAGCGATCCTATGCTTCCAACGGGGTTATACCCATCCAAGAGAATTTAAATCAAAATCAACCTTCCTCATTGCTTTCACAAAATTTTGGAACATAACCATTAACAGTGGCATAGCGTGCAATTTGGCAACGTTGTATTTTGTTCATTTAAACTCACGTAAAAAGTCGAATCCGAAGATGTTCACCGAATACCCAACACTTAATCTTTTACATGGGTTTAAATTGAAGAACTGCAACGTTGCCAAATCGCATGCTACGCCACTGACCATTAACCGTACTGACAGGAGATTTTTCCGCAAGCTAGAAAGTTTACTATATACTATATTAATTCACTATAGAGAGTGTATAGTAGGCTGTTAGTAGTAATACAGTAATTCAAGTAAGTAGTGTAATATTCATGAAAGAAAATTGTGTCATCAATACAGTAGATTGTTGTATCAACCGCAAAAGTTTTGGCAGTTAAGAATGTTCACCAAGCACAGGAAATAGGCATACAAAAGGTCGCAAAAAATTGAACATAGTCGACTTCTGGTGACAAGAGGTTTCTGTATATTTTTCCCACAATTCAAGTCAAAACATTAGGATACATTTTCAACCTCAAGGCAACATTCAATACCCCCCCCCCCCCCCCCCCAATCACGGTGAAAATTCTTGACTGCCAAAAATTTTGCGTTTGATAAGTACTATGATTTTCAAAAGGAAGTCCTCTAATCGAAATTGTTCTTGATGATTTTTTTTTTTTTTTAATTTTCATCGTTTTAAACTTTTTGAGGCATAGTGTTACAAGTGTCAATGCTGCGAGACTCTGATTTACCCGAGAATCGTTCAAATTCTCAAATTGGGCAAGGAATGAAATAATGAAAATTTCATATCAGAATTCTTTCTTTTGAATGCCATAGTACATGTCCTATAAGAGGATAGTACTTCTTCTCACTATAGTAGTTTCCAGAATTTCAGATGCTTTACTAGGCATCCGATGTTTTCCTGGATATTACATTGAAAGTGACTATTCTTGCATGGCAAAATTTTGCAACAGCGACACCACCCACCACTTCTCTTCCGACCATTCACGTGGGGTCGTGCGAAAACGTTTTTGCGGTGCCTTGAAAATCCGGGTGCAACCCCTTTGGTGCATTTCGCTTTCCCGAGGGTTATATGATAAGATACTGAAAAGAACCTGACGGATCAGAAAATAAAGGCAATTTAAAAGGTATGAGTGACGAAATTCCGCAAGAGTTTCGAACTAAATCAGCAAAGAAACGCCGAAAAGGAGGCAGGAAGGTGAGGCGGTCGGAAGGAGGGAAGCGCTAGGTACGAGAATCTTTGATACAGTAAGAATCGTAAAATCCTCGGTTACAGCAAATTGACCTAGTTATTTTAACCGAGCACGTATTCCGCGAACAGAGGGCTGAAACGAACTATTTGCGGGCAAAAAATCAGCATATATGAAACGACCGAAGTACTATAGTTTAATATATGGTTTAAGAAAGTCTGTCCAATACTTTGAGTTCAAGGTAATTTTGTCCAATTTTTTTATTAGTTTATATAGTTCATATATTTGTCGTTCAATAGTTTTTTGGTCCAAGCGACGGATTGATTTTAATCTTATATCATAGATCTTCGAATCCTAAAGTCCAAAAGTAGTTAATGATAATTTGGAAAAATTCGTCCTTTCCCGAAAAATTCGTCCTTTCCCGAAAAAATGTATTTTTTCTTAAAAATAAGCAATTATAGAATGCATTATTTCAGATTTTAGGTAGGGTAAATAAAATTACATTGGTTCATGTTTGAACAAAATTGTTGACAATTTCGGCATTTTGATCTCTTGCTTAGATTATTGAATGATAATTACGTTTTGAAAAAAAAATGTCGAGGTCCAATATTTTGCTTTGCACTTATATTCTCTTTTTTGGGGATCACTTCGTTTGGCCGTTTTAAAAGTTTTTGGACAAAATATTTAAATTGACAAAATATATTTAGAGTCAATAAAATTTTGGACAAACTCACTTTCGACGTGTAAAGCAATAGACAAAACGTCCTGATACAAATTTAATATTCATTTCCAAGCACGATCTAACAGACCTCAGCTATATTTATTGGAGGGGACGCCCCATCTACCCTCAAGAGACGTTCGACGAATCACTTTGCGATGTACATTATATTTAGCAGGTCAGCGCAAGGACAAATATGGAAATTACCTATCTTGAATCAATAAACAACAACAAAGGTCTGCTCCGCTCGTCAGCTTGTGATTGGTAGAACGTGTCGTGTTAATCAAAAAGACAATTATCCAGACATGCACTTAACTCGCAGATCCGTTGTTCATCAATTTGTGGCGCGTGTTGTTAAACGTTGGTCTGATTTGAGGACTTCTGGGACACAATAATATATAAATTTGGTGAATTTCATGATCAGGATGAGTACTTATTCTTCCAATATGGTGAAGATATTTTTTACCTGAATTCATTGACGAAGTCTAAGTTTTATAAAAACATCTAACTCAAGGAAATCAGGAAGAAATTATCTCCACTATATTTGAAGAATACATACTAAATATTTCGTTGCAAATTAGTCAAATCAATATTTATAACAAACGCGTAAGAATTGACTTTTGACTGTTAGATCGGCAGAGCTGCCATTTTGCGTATAATTAACGAAACTTTTCAATTCACCGATGGTTCCACCGGTTGAAAAAATATGTCACTGTTAAGTTCATTGTATGACTGTAATGAACGCAAAAACTCTTAGCTGTAATCGTTTCTCAACTGGTGGAGTCGCCGATGACGTTAAAAAATTTCGGATATTTTAATAATTTAACATCGATTGCACCGATTGGGAAAAGATTACCGATCAGTACTTCCGAACATTACAGTCATATACTGTTCTGAACTGTGTAATCTTTTTTCAGTCAGTGGAATTACCAGTGAATTGAAAAATAGCATGAATGGGGATCTTGCAAACCTTTGCTATAGGGGATTGAAGAGTTGATTCTTGCATAAGAACCTGTAAAAATGACGATGAGTACACTAAAAAATCAAGAAATGCGCTCTCAGAATCGGGCTTAATGGCGGAGAGAAGAATGAATCATGGGAGATTCCTATCTAAATTGAGACAATTCTCTATGTTTCCGTAGAGAAAGTGGCATAATAGACAGACATCTCCAATGGTACCTGCGTCCAACCGCCATTACCATCTTGCCCTTAAAGCAGTTATGTGAGTTTATTACTGAATGGGTCTGTTGCATACTTTTGCTACAACAATATGGAACCTTAATTCTTATGTAAAATTCGGCGAAAAATAACGATGCGCACATTAAAAACGTTCGAAATCCACTCATCAACTCAAAAAATTACTTCAATTTCAAACAGTCCGCGCTACACTAGACACTATTTGCACCGGTATACTACTACATAGACGGAACCACCGTGCACAAGTAAACAACATCGTAACTACAAAATGATGGAGTCCCGTTCTAAATACATGAACTATTGGCTGCATTTGATGTCTGGTCTTTTCGATTTATCAAAGGTTACAAAATAATATAAGAAATCTACGCATCTAAACGAAACATTCCAATGTTTGTAAGTTCTGCTCATGTTCACATAAACGAGATGGTTCCATCTATGTAGTTATAAGTCGCTGATATAGTGTCTAGTGTAGCGCGGGCTATTTGAAATGGAAGGTATTTTCTGAGTTAATCAGTTGATTTTGAAAGTTTTTAACGTGCGCATCGTTATTTTCGCCGAATTTTACGTTAGAAACAATGTGTCATATTGATGTAGCAAAAGTACGCAACAGACCCATTTTAGACTTTCGTAGTGAAATTTTCGTGATTTTCGCTAGTCGTTACATAAGATTGGACTATTTATTTGCTTATTGCAAAAGTTTGCAAGAGCCCCATTATACGCAAGACGGCAGCTCTGTAAATCGGTCGTAATCTCTTATTGTGCGCCATGTACTATTTCCTTCACTCAAGTCGAAGTTGATAGCTTGGCTTGACTATATATACATACTCTTTCTCATATTCTTGCCCCCTTCGGCACTCGCCCCTTTCCCCTCACCCTTTGCCCCCCACCTCCAACCCCGCCCCAACCCCCAACTCAACTAAGGAGGACCATCAAATACAGTTACCTAAGAGCTCTTTTCCTTTAAATCAATTTTCCTTGCATGATCTCCGTCTTTTCTTTGCGGAACGAGCAGTGGATCGGAACATGGAATTTTCTTGCCGTCAACCAAAGCATGCATTTTGGCAACGCCACCACGGATTGTCCATTTAACCCTTTGTCTACTGGCGGTACAAATTTGTACCACCAAATTAACATGGTTTTAAATGTATTTTTAAAAAAAATCACTATGCTCATCAAACTAAACGAGAAAAGTTCATTCGATTCATTGGGATTGATAAAAAATTTGTGAGAAGGGTTTGTAATAAATCCGGGTTTAAAGGGTTAAACCCGTACAAAATATCGCACTTGTCGGTGTGTGGCAAATACTTTCGAATTTCATCTTTTCATAGGTTTAAATGGACGAAATAAAACGTTGACAGATTGATGCTTTCACACGTGTATCCTTTTTGCGCACGACACAATAATAGACAAAAATTAAGGTTATAAGTACACTGATTTTTAAGATTGATAAGTGAGGTAGCATTGATTCCACCTTTTGAAATCGTGATAAAAGAGGTGCGTCTTTGAGACTTTCATGAAACACTTAAAACGAAAACTGTGTTTTTCCGGAAAGATTTTATTTGGTTTAAGATACAATTCTACTCCCTACCATATTTTGCAGTGGTGGCCCATACAAATCGGCAACAACAGAACTTTTCTTTCTGAGCCTACGTAAAACAATCCACCCAATAAAAATTTATTGAACCCCCAAAAAGTCGAAACTTTTGCTCAGGTTTAAAATATTAAAGTTTAAAGAATAAAGAGACACACGAAATTCAAATATCTCCGGATCATTTCAACAGAGCTGCCGTTTTACATATAATTATGGAATTTTTCAATTCACCGATGATTTCACCTGTTGAAAAAAAGATTACAAAGTTTAGTTCGGTGTATGAATTTAATGCAAGAAAGTACTCTGATCTGTAATCTTTCCTCAATCGGTGAAACGCCGTTGATAAATTATAATATCCGCACGGTTTTATAAAGTGATCGACGACTCAGCCGGTTGAGCAAAGATGACAGATGCGAGTATTTTCATTACATTTACTGTCACACAATAAACTGAACTGTGTAATCTTTTCTCAACCGGTGGACTCATCGATGAATTGAAACATGTCATTAATTATACACAAAACGGCAGCCCTGCATTCAGTGGAGTCGCGTGCAATTTGGCATCAATGTATTCTATCCATTTAAACTCATGTAAAAGATCGAATTCAGGGGGCGCACAGTGCACAAGGAAAATTCGATATATTTAATGAGTTCAAATGGAGCAGTTGCATTGTTGCCAGATGGAACACGACGCCACTGCCTGCATTTCAGTGTCCTTGCAATTGAATGGCAAGCATATTCCAGCAATCTCATTAACGCCATGACGTAGCTCATGAAGATTATCGAGTTGACGCGCATATGCAAAACTTACGCTGACGTAGTGGAGGGGTCGGTCCTTAAACCCTTGGTCCACTCGACTCGACTCGGGAACAAGCAGAGGAACGGGAGGCAAAAGTTTGAACTTTTAACGATCGAAAAAGCTCGGTCGACGTGAGCGACGAGCGTGATGATGATGCTGCTCCCGCGCCGCGCCGCCGCGCCGACAAAAAACAATCAGTGACTGAAAAGTTAAAAACACACATCAAGGGACGCGATTTTTGACAAGGGCTATAACGCGCGCTAAAAGGTATAAAAAGGGTAAATACCACCGGTGTAACGTCACACAGTGAGTAAAATGTTCCTTGTTTAAAAGATCATTAGCGTAGCTTGCAATGTGGCAAAGTTGCATTTTTGTGAGTAAAATGTTCCCAGTTTAATAGATCATTAGCGTAGCATTGCAATGTCGCAAAGTTGCATTTTTGTGAGTAAAATGTTCCCAGTTTAATAGATCATTAGTGTAGCATTGCATTGTGGCAAAGTTGCATTTTGTCCATTCAAACACATTCAATATTTCACGGAAAAACAAACTACGGCCAAAATAACCTTATGGATACCTGATTTTGGCACCTGCTAGATGTTATGGTAATGTTAACCAGAAGTATACTATGTTTTGACTCGGTACTAGGTGATGTGACCAGATTGCGTGTCGAATTTACTCAAAGTAACGGTGAATGTACCATGCTTCTGGTCAAGTTTACAATAACATCCAGCAGGTGCCAAAATCAGGTATCCGTATGGTTATTTTCACTGATCTTTTTTTTTCCGTGTACAGGGTTATTAATAGTTAAATATGGGGTAATACCCTGTAAAAATAACGATTAGCGCAGTAAAAAATCACGAAATCCACTCCTAAACTCACAAAATGCTTTTAAATGCGAGACCATAATGGCGGCCGAGGCCGCGGTTTTCTTATGGCAATTGTATGATTCTTCTTCTTCTTCTTCTTGTGTGGTGTTGCGAAAACACCTCGTGTAGATGTCGCTGATTGAAGATAGGGAACCCCAATACAAACCGCGGCCCCGGCCGCCATTACGGTCTCGCGTTATAAAGCATTTTGTGCGTTTAGGAGTGGATTTTGTGATTTTTTAGTGCGCTAATCGTTATTTTCACAGGGTATTACCCCATAATTGACAATTAATAAGCTTGCAGCAAAAGTTTGCCACAGCTCCATTTACGGATTTAGTTTTTAACCTCTTTTGTTCCTTTTGGGCTTATGAAAATCTATACATTTTTCTTACAGGTGCTGACGTGTTCTTAAAGATTTTTCGTTGTTTCTTTGAATTCGGTTTAAAATGCCGAAAATGAGACATTCCTGACAATCGACTTTAGTGTTACTGGCGCAATCCATCGGATTGAAATCTGGAAATTTTTGGCAAGAATCACCTAAATATGCAGGGACTCTAGTATGCTAAGGGAAAACCAGGAAAAAAAAAAACCAATATCAAAATTCTGTGTCCAGATGGTCGGAAGAAATGTCTCTTTGTGTATTGTCCATCCCTTTCCACCCTCCCCCTCTCATTCAAGGCGACAATCGTCGTTCAAACTTTTCGACTCTTCCTCGTACGCCCAAGCTCTCCAGAAACGGGGGAAATTATTATAGGGGAAAGGGTGTAAGGGGGGGGGGAGCAGAAAAGTGAGAGTATGGGAGGGAGGTCAGAGGGGGGGGCAGTGAAATATAACGACTGCGAACTCCAAGCGCAAGTTTCGGACGTATGTTAACCTAATTGTCGAAACATTAAAACGTTTTCGTTTCGGACCATCTAACGAGTATACACACCGAGTTGGTATACCGGTTGACTTTGTAGGGAGGAGCGGATAACAATTTAGTCGAAAACTGCACTGTTCCGTGGTCCTGCTGCTGACTTGCTGAGCTGCCTCGCTGCGATGTGACTACGTCTCTTTTGGGATTTCCTGACTATGTTCCTTAGTGCCAACAGAGGACGAACTATGGGAGTTGAAGGGATTTTTGCTCGTTGCGTTGTCGGTTTGTTCCAAAATGTCCTTCCCCTGAATCTTTTGTTGCGGCTATGGGACTGTTGTACACTTTTGCTATAAGCGATTTAATAGTCGATTATGGTGTAAAAACCTCAAAAAATAACGATTACAGCACTAAAAACTTTCGAAATCCACTCCTAAACTCGATAAATAAACGCTTTTATTTGCGCAGGCGTAATGGTGGCTGAGGGTAGTTAAAAATGGGAGATTCCCATCTAACAATACTGTAACTCCATCAAGAAGTGACCAATAAGAGACGACTTTCATTTGACACCGGTGTCACTAGGCGTTGCGGTACCATTCATCGGATGTGGATCACTACTCTGGTGACTAATTACTCTGTGAATCATCCTTGTCAGCAAAGAAAGAGTGACTGACCACTTCCAAAGTGGTCAGGATGGAGAACTTTCTAAATTCGAGTCAAATCTAGCAAATCTCAAGTAAAGTCTCTAAATTGCACGCTATATCGCAGATTTGAAGCAATGCTTTAACAAAATTTTAAAAATATGTATAATATATCTTGCCAATATTTTGCCCACCTTGCCAAAATCTTGCTGAAAAATATCCGGAAAGAAGTTTCTTAAGCATATTATTTAAAATATTAAAAAGTACTTTTTAAAAAAGGTGAAAAACCAGCTTTTTTGAGGAGAGATTTTGGAAACATTTTAAACATACGAGTATTTGAACAAAAAAGCTTATTTTCTTAAAAAAAAAAAAAAAAAAAAAAAAAAGTTTTTAAAATTTGTCGGGAATATTTTTAAAATATTATTGCGGTAAAAAGTTGCTAAGATCATTCATATATTTTGTAAAACATATTTTGAAAGATTTAGAAAAGATTTTCGTTAAGACTCTGACAGGATTTTGTAAATATTTGAATTCTTATTATTCTTATTTTTTGTTCATATCCGAGAAGCTTCTATCCGTCATGGTAAAATGTCCGAATTAGTCGAAGTGATTTGGCAACTCTGCTTGCACGAGATGGAGAGAGCGGTTAAAATAATGCACATACCAGAGCCAGAGGAGTGAAGGCGGTGAGAAAGGGATATGAAAGGGCGGAAAGGGGGGTGAGAGGAGGGAAAAGGGAGTGGGAAGTTGGATGCGGTCGGAACTGAGCAACTTTTCCGCAATATTTAATTATCACAATTTCATACCTGGGCACTTATGTGGCCAGGACATTTTCGGCGAGCGCGCGTTTTGAACGCGTCCGCCGTCGCGTCGATCCGTCCGGACGGGACGGCCGAGACTTCGGAGAACTTCGTGGATGACCGCTCAGTGATCCAAAGCCCGAAAATTCTGGCCAAAGAATCGGACCTTCCATTTTTGGATCTTTGATATCTCATACAATATTTTAGTGTTGACGACATCTAGTCAGAAAGTTCGTCAACCCTTTGACTACTATAGGGTCACTGGGGCAGCCAGTATCTCTTCCATCCCCCTTATTTTCCATTTAAATGTTTGAGTAGAACACTGGCGGATCCAGGAATCTATCCTTCTCTCTCTTCTCCCAATAGCACGCGTATGAAAGAAAAGGAAAGCTTATCGGTAGTCACGTGGTTTTTGCCCCCTCTTTTATCCTTCGCTAACACACGCATTCTAATGGGAGAAGAGAGAGAAGGAAAATAACTTGGATCCGCTAGTGGAGTAGAAAAAGATAGAAAGAAGGGGTCCTACAACCTATCCCATCCTTGTTTAAGATACGAGTTTCAATGGAGGAGAGAGAGAGAGAGAGAGAGAGAGAGAGAGAGAGAGAGAGAGAGAGAGAGAGAGAGAGAGAGAGAGAGAGAGAGAGAGAGAGAGAATTTCTCGTCGTTGGACCAAATTTCGGTTATAAGAGAAGAACTCAAAGCTACAAATCGCTCGAATTTAGTGGGTAGATAACTATTCCTACTCAGCGGTGCTCATTTTGCCTATCTTGGTAATTGAAGGCGCTCCATGAGACATTATTTTGCAAATGTTTACAGTTTATATGAAGTTTATTCAACTGTTGAAAAGAGATCGAGTGAAAAGAGTGAAAAGAGATCGAGTGAAAAGAGATACGAAAACGAATAACTATGGCGTCGTATTGGAAGAGTCGATAGTCCCAAACTCTCTCTGTTACTCTCACGTGACCACCTTGCACTGCTGTCTAACTCTCATCGATAAAACCGTATACACCAGAAACATTTTTTGTGAAATATTTTGGCAAACATGAGTTTTTCGAGTCATTTCAAACTGCGATTTCGAGCACGAAATGTCGGAAAACAAAGCCTTGTATACGAATTTTGAATCCATAACAAGAAGGAAATGAACAAGGGTCACTGGAGAGGGCTAGAATAATAGTTTGGAACCCTACGCGAGTGTTTCACAGCCAGCTGATTGCAACCGATGAGTGTATCGTTGACTATAACCGTTGACTTTGCGCTAAAACTGTCAGTTACAATTTCATTTATAGGCGGTTCAACCAGCCAAATGAATTAAAGCTAATATAATTGGTTTGAGTATTATTCTGTAAGCCATTAATTACTATGCCTCTAAACTGATATGTATGTATAGTCTTTGCTTCAAACAACAAAAGCACCGATGTGAGTATTTCTAAATTTCTGTTTGTAACCTTTGCTTCAACCGGTTGACTAACCGATAGATTTTAAAGTTAGATTAAAGATTCCAACGGTTCCACTGAAAGGAGTGTAAGGCTTAAAGCAATAATGGATCTGCTGTAAATGTTTACTTCAGCGATAAAAAATAAAAACACACTTTTATTCTAGGATTTGGAAATAACATTTAGAGCATCAAGAAGTTCTAAAATTGACTCCCAAAGTCAAAGACTATGTTTCATCAAAGTTCAAAGATGGCTGTCATATTCATATAGTGAGTAACAAATAGGAGAGTCGCATTATCTAATCACAAGTCTCTTTATGCTGAGGAAACTAATTTTTCATATAGTAAGGGTCAAGTTAAATGGGAATGTCCTATTGTGACTCGCTGCATGCCACAGTTTCGTTGGAATCTCGTTCCAACGCATTTCTTGAGTTTGCGTGTGTCAATTTTGGAATTTTTGGATGCTCGTGACTTTATTCTCTGGTGATTGTACCCTGCATTTTTATTGCTGTTGATGCATATTCTCGCGAATGAGCCAGTAGAGATCATGATAATCGGATCTATTGATTTTGTATTTTATTTTGACCCTATTCAACGTTTCTGGGGACTAATCAGCTGAGTTTGCGATTCTTGGGAAGCGTTGGAGTTTTTTGAGCCCCGTACAAAAGCAGATTTCAGCTTGGCCTGTGTCTGTTCGTTTCTAAGAACTCCATCGCATCAAAAATGCACGCTGGATTAATCGTAAAAATTCGCCCATTCCAAGAAACGGGTCCATTGAGCCGTATAGCCGTAGAGTCACCAAATCAGCTATCTCATCATCGAATCTATTTTTGGAGGTCAATTTTTGGATCAAATAGATCTTTTTGGAAATTCGAGCCGAATCAGAATTCAAAAGAAAATAAAAAGTTCTCAATACACTTTTGCAAAAATTCAAACAGTTTTTATAAAATCTTAGCACATTTTCAAAGCTTGTCTGTGAAATCATTTGAGCCCTGTAAACCTGACAAAAAAATCGTGGACATACATTTTTGGACAACAAAATTTTTGGAAAAAAAAAAAAAAAAAAAAAACAGGACGAAATCTCCCATAACCAATCAGACATGGATACCCACCAGGCAGCGTTCAGCGTTCCTCCTCAAATATAAAGAAGTTTTCGTTCAAAATGTGACAACTCTGCATGTTATGACGATATTTTGACGGCCAAAGCCCACTCACCCTGAAAGAGAAAAAATGCGGACGGGAAAAACGTTTTGTTGCGAGCTTTTCCGATTGACTGAATTTTCGCTCCCCAATTTTTGATATTCCGCCAATTTTGACAGCAGGCGAGGTCACGATGCAGCATTCATGCCAGATAGTGCGAAAAAATCGCCAAACTACATCGATTTCCTGAAGAAAATCCAAAGAAACATAAGGTGTGCTATATTAAAAAAAAAACTGCATTAAAGATTATATCGAGGTTTTTCTTGAAGAGCATACCTTACATTTCATCGATTTTTTTTTCTTAAGAATTTGCAACTATTTCAAATTGATTTTTAACGACAATCTTGAAACCACGCTATGCGGACTTTTACCGAAGTATATGTATCCAACCGCGATGATATTTACCTGCTCAGCTTCATTCGGTAAGTCTCATGGAAAAACCCTCAAGTACTGCTATAAACCCCCCACACTCGAGCACCTTTTGATAGCTTTATTTTAAGGATCACTCGAAAACAATGCTCCCGTGGTTATTCCACATACCTACTCCTGTGGGCCGATCATTTACTTCATCGTTAAACCGATCGTTAAGACTGTCTACGAGTGATGGTATTGGTCGAATATTGTAAAACTTAACCGTTGCTACGGTAACCATCGTTATAGTGTCCGTTTTTTAAAGGTTACTCTTGAAAAGCCTTTATAAAACGAGACTCGTAACGATGGTTACCATAGCAACAGCCAAGTTTTACAATTTTCGACCAATAGAATCACTCATAGACAATCATAACGATCGCTTTAACGATGAATTAAATGATCGGCGGCCCAGACTGTACAGACTCAGAAAGAAAAACCCCAGTTGCAGAGTCTCGGAGCATTTTCAAAAGAAGATTGAGAAAAGACCTTACGTTAACTCACCGTCCGCTGAGAAAAAGTGAACATGAAAATGACAAATATTATCTGCAAGGATAATTAGTTCTCAGCTCTATCGTAAAATTTTTAAAAGCGAAGAAAACATTGATTCGAATAAACTAAAGCAACTATTTACTTGATAAATGCTTACTTAAATTATAAACGGAAAAGTATTGCTGGCCCAGAGATCAATGCACTTTATCTATAAATCATAAATGCATAAGTAGTACCAGAAGATGAATTTCATAAAAAACAAGGTGTAGCAGGTAAGCACTTTGGAACACCACACCGCGTGTATAATACATACATCAAATCGATAAGACAAAAAAAAAAAAAATGCAAAATTGATTATCACGGGTTTAAAAATTTGCTCGAATTAATTCATCTCACACACACACCTTTATTTATCTTCGTTTTTACCATCTTTTTGTGTCATGTTTTAATTAATACGTAGAAATTTAGAGAGAGAGAGAGAGAGAGAGAGAGAGAGAGAGAGAGAGAGAGAGAGAGAGAGAGAGAGAGAGAGAGAGAGAGAGAGAGAGAGAGAGAGAGAGAGAGAGAGAGAAAGAGAGAGAGAGAGAGACAGAGAGAGAGAGAGAGAGAGAGAGAGAGAGAGAGAGAGAGAGAGAGAGAGACAGAGAGACAGAGAGACAGAGAGACAGAGAGAGAGAGAGAGAGAGAGAGAGAGAGAGAGAGAGAGAGAGAGGGGGGATTCAGTGATGCGCGGATGCAAGGAAGGAATGTGGTCTAGGAGAGAGTGTTTGAGGGTGGGAAGGGGTAGATGGGAGGGGAAGGGAGTAAAGTGGGGTCGGGTTGTACTGATGGGACGAAGGGATGGTGGGTCATAAATAATCCAGAGTAATTAATGTGCAAGGATTAAAAAGCGTCAACCTAGAGAAGCAGGAGTAAGGGAAAAGCTCGCGATTGTTACGAGGAATGGACAAGGGGTGGGGGGGCAAAGAGGGCAGGGATAGAGAAACAGAGGCTCTAACAGCATAATTCATGCTGGGAAAATCGCACTCGCACTGCGGGTTGCAGCCTGCTCGCAGGCCAGGCGTTCTCGTCCTCTCGGCACTGGACACCGTTAGCGCCCGAGAGGCAGGCAACAGGCATTACGAGCATCAGGGCGAACGCTCCAGGGCCTGTGTTCGGCGACGTTTCGTGATGACACTTGACGACGCGAGAGAGTTGAAGAATATTGGTGCAGCGTTGGCAAATGTATGGAGTTTTGGGTCGATGATTACTGGCATATATACATATAAGTGAAGTGACTTATGATGATAAGTTTCTGTTCTAACTGTTGTCTACCCCAAACGAATTGGTGTAGCACCTTTCCAATCAAAATTACGCTAGGAGAGCGATAAGGAAAAACTAATACGTCGACACATCCACTCATTAACTTTAGAACCGATTATGGTACCTTCACGCAGGTACAAAGGACAGTCATCTCTTCTTGGTGATTTATTGATTCTTGGTGATCTATAAATCCCGAGCAAAAATGGTCAAAACAGGTCCATAACAAATTCCCTTTACAGAGTATAAATGTGTATGGATCCAATGACCAATTCCCTTTACAGAATATGGATATGTATGGATCCATATAATTATATGTATATGAACAATATGAACATGGTATGGATCTGCAAGGATATCAACACGTATAGTCGTATAACCTCTGTAATCTGTATAGGGAATTATTTATGGACCCTAAGGACCTGTATGGACCATTTTTGCCTGGGATAGACACAGTTGCGAGGCGTTCGATTTGGCAACGTTCCTTATTCCCCATTTAAACACATTAGAAAGGTCGAAATGCCTGGTCATCGCCGATGACTGAAGTGTTCGACCTTTATGGTGAATTTAAATGGAGAAAAATACATTGTTGCCAAATTTCACGCCTCGCCACTGGATAGACTGAAGTAGTTTATTAGATGAAACTGGCATTATTAGTGCCCAACATCGCCATTGCGGTCGCGAATTTGAAAGCATTTCATGAGTTTATAAGTGGATTTTGTGACTTTTTAGTACTGTAAAGGTCGTTTTAAGAGAGCTTGCCATTCAGAGCTCTTTTTTCACATGATGCGTGAAAGGGTTCAGTTTTGTATTTTTTGAATCAGTGCCGTCGCGTGAAAACTTTCGACGCTGTATTTTGTCCGTTTGAATCCATGCAAAATATCGATTCAAGGCAATTCACTGTAAACCTCTATTCGTTGAACCTAGTTGTTTGCGTTCAAATGGACAAAATTCAGCGTTGCCACATTGCAGTTTGGCTTATATTATGATTACAGTAAGAGTGTATATGAATTTTTCACCAGAAAATACTTCTGTTGACAAGTTTGAGTGCAACTTTTAATAACTTCATCAATAATTCTTTTTTAAACTTTTTTCAACCATTTGTCCATTTTGTCCATTTTAAATCTATAATATAAAAGGTAGAAATACATCGATATCGATATTTTAAATGGATTATAACATAGAACAAACGCAGTAACACTTGTCTCCCAGATCCGGCAACCTTGTTCAGTTTGAAAGCAATCTCTGTCGTGGGTCCGTGAGTTCGCGAAGAAAAATTAAAAAAATACCATAGATTTTCTCTATTTAAATGCATGTATAATGATCGAAATATTGGAGATGCACAGTGCATTATTTCAAATCGATATTTTTAATGAATTTAAATGGAATAAATGCTATTTGAGTTGTCTCCCAGATCCGGCAACCTTGTTCAGTTTGAAAGCAATCTCTGTCGTGGATCCGTGAGTTCGAGAAGAAAAATTAAAAAAATACCATAGATTTTCTCTATTTAAATGCATGTATAATGATCGAAATATTGGAGATGCACAGTACATTCCTTCAAATCGATATTTTTAATGAATTTAAATGGAATAAATGGTATTTGAGTTGTTTCCCAGATCCGGCAACCTTGTTCAGTTTGAAAGCAATCTCTGTCGTGGGTCAGTGAGTTCGCGAAGAAAAATTAAAAAAATACCATAGATTTTCTCTATTTAAATGCATGTATAATGATCGAAATATTGGAGATGCACAGTACATTCCTTCAAATCGATATTTTTAATGAATTTAAATGGAATAAATGGTATTTGAGTTGTTTCCCAGATCCGGCAACCTTGTTCAGTTTGAAAGCAATCTCTGTCGTGGGTCAGTGAGTTCGCGAAGAAAAATTAAAAAAATACCATAGATTTTCTCTATTTAAATGCATGTATAATGATCGAAATATTGGAGATGCACAGTGCATTATTTCAAATCGATATTTTTAATGAATTTAAATGGAATAAATGCTATTTGAGTTGTCTCCCAGATCCGGCAACCTTGTTCAGTTTGAAAGCAATCTCTGTCGTGGATCCGTGAGTTCGAGAAGAAAAATTAAAAAAATACCATTGATTTTCTCTATTTAAATGCATGTATAAAGATCGAAATATTGGAGATGCACAGTGCATTCTTTCAAATCGATATTTTTAATGAATTTAAATGGAATAAATGCTATTTGAGTTGTCTCCCAGATCCGGCAACCTTGTTCAGTTTGAAAGCAATCTCTGTCGTGGATCCGTGAGTTCGAGAAGAAAAATTAAAAAAATACCATAGATTTTCTCTATTTAAATGCATGTATAATGATCGAAATATTAGAGATGCACAGTGCATTCTTTCAAATCGATATTTTTAATGAATTTAAATGGAATAAATGCTATTTGAGTTGTCTCCCAGATCCGGCAACCTTGTTCAGTTTGAAAGCAATCTCTGTCGTGGGTCCGTGAGTTCGCGAAGAAAAATTAAAAAAATACCATCGATTTTCTCTATTTAAAATGCATGTAAAGATCGAAATATTGGAGATGCACAGTGCATTCTTTCAAATCGATATTTTTAATGAATTTAAATGGAATAAATGCTATTTGAGTTGCCTCCCAGATCCGGCAACCTTGTTCAGTTTGAAAGCAATCTCTGTCGTGGATCCGTGAGTTCGAGAAGAAAAATTAAAAAAATACCATTGATTTTCTCTATTTAAATGCATGTATAAAGATCGAAATATTGGAGATGTACAGTGCGTTCCTTCAAATCGATATTTTCAATGGATTTAAATGGAATAATTGCTGTTCGAGTTGTCACCCAGATCCGGCAACCGCGATCAGTTTACTAGCAATCCGTCGTGCGGGTCCGTACGCTCGCGAAGACAAATTTATAAAAAAAAATACGCTCTGCGTTTTGAGGCAGCATAAGCGCGCCGCTCAGAGATTAGGGCGCTAGGGGCTGGCCGTAAACGAATTTGCTCAAATATTTAATGAATTTTAAACTCGTGCGGGTATTCAGGCTTAATAGGTGGCGGGGCACCGAGCCAGAACGGGCTGGGCAGGGGCAGGGCTTGGGTGGCGGAAATAGGGAACACGTCCGCTTTTGCCCTCCGATGTTGTCAGATTGATGTCAAATAAATTTGGATCATGAGAATAATTTCGATACGTCAGCAAAACCGATGAATCGATGAGGAAAAATCGTTATATCGTTAAATCGTTATATTCATATTATTTAGTTAATAAATAATTCATTTCTAAATAGAGAAATTATGATAAACATATAATGATAGAATTAATATTACTGAGAAAAATTTCCTGTTGCCGCAACCGGGCGTCTTATTTATACTTACTTAACCGGAATTCATCTTATTTTAACAAGAAATTCATGTTATTTCAACAGGTATTCCGATCAAGTAACAGGGATTCCTGTTGAAATAAAAGTATTTTCTGTTGAAACAACAGGAATTCCGGTTAAGTAAGTATTAATACGACGTCCTGTTGAATTAACTGGCAAATTTTTCTCAGTGATATTATAAATCAAAATATCTAAGATAACTTAACATATAATTAATAAATATAAATAGATAAATTAATGTAATTAAAACTTGTAGAATTGACATATTTGCACGAGACTCATTTAAATGATTATCTTGGCATTTTACAAAGCATTTTAAGATCTAATTTGAATGAACCTCATCATATTGTTTGTTTTACTCATAGAAATTTTAATGGCATAGGTCAGTTGCACTGTCAACAGAATCCACTTTTGATGCTTGATTTTTATAGATTTTGCCGAGAAAATAACAATGGTTTTTGTTCCATAGAAATCCGTTCATAAGTAAGCGAGACATAACCATTTAAAATTCGTCGTCAAGTTTGGACCGATTTGCATGTTTGCACTACAGCTATACGCAGATCTGTGCAGTGCCGCCATCCACTTTGCTCACGAAAGCTCGCCGCCATATTTCATTTCATTGTTTATGTTCGTAGTTGTTGCTGTGTCCGTGGTTGTAGTGTTATCAGTGTGTGTTTTATTATTGTTTATAATTTATTCACTGTAAATTGACGGATTTTAAAGTTAAATAGTTTGAAATTTCTTTGGCAATCGTGGTTCTTTTTAAAATGACTCATTCTTCCATCACTGCGCGCTTGGTGGAAAGATACACGGGTGGCGGGCAATCGCGGAAAACGACGAAATGACGCAATAATGTCGTCATTTTCAAATGGTTATATCTCGCTTATTTCTGAACAAATTTCGATGGATCAAAAACCATTGTCATTTTCTTGGCATATTCTATAAGAATCAAGCATCAAAAGTCGATTATGTTGACAGTGCAACTGACTTATAGATAGGCTGCCCCAAGAATGATTGGACTCAATAACTATAGGTTTGAATGAAAACATCAAATTACTAGCTATTGCTCCTAAACAACCAGGTTGCCCTATCTGAGGGTGGAAGCTAATGGTTTCATGAAAACCATAGAAGTGTCAAATCTAATATTTTCTGTGACATGCTAAAGCATGTCCATGAAGAAGATGCCAAAAAAAGTTAGGGAGTAGTATTTGCGTTCGGATCCTCACCGGGTCGTGACATCGGTGGACTGAAGATTACAGAGCTCAGTGTTTCAGTATATATAGTATATCTTTTCAGACAACAAATGTTGATATCCATAATCTTTTATTGCATCGGTGTGATGCCCCGGGTGAAAATTCGAACCATCCGAAAGTACCAAGACAAGAGAATGGGTACTTTTGAGAGAGAAGAAAAAAAAATTAACAACAAGAATGAAGATCGGAGAAGCCAAAAGGGAGGCGCACGGCGAGGGGGGGGGGGTTGGAGGGGAAGTGACGGGAGAGCCGGAGAGCAAATATTGAAAATACTCGGTAATCTGCGCTCTCATACTTTGTTAAATATTTCAGCGAGAAAAGTAAAAAAGAAAAAAAAGGGCGGAAAACGCGAGAATAGGATCGACAAATATTTACCGAATGGAAGGCAGAAAATGCTCAAAGAAGGAAGAAAAGAACAGCGCGTGAGACTCTTTCAGGGTCCTTGTTGCAAGATTTGAGGTTAAAAACTGTACATGGTACATTGGTTCTTATGGGAAATTTAAAGTCCAATGTCGTACATCTGACAACGTTGGGGAGGGAGATGGGCGTGCTATAATGCTGTGGTGATGAGGCAAGGTGGTAGGAACAAATAAGTAAGACAAGAACTTACCGAGAAAGGAACCGTGAAGGAGTTGAGACGACTTTCGAGCTTATAAAAGATAGGGCATAGTGAGTGGAAAAGAGAGGGAGACAGGGGAAGAGAGAGAGGGTCGAGAGAGAAAGAAAGAGAGAGGGAGAGATTGACTGATTGATTCATTGATTGATATGTTCTATTTACAATAGCAACGTTAGGGCCATGAGGCGGGAAGCCCTCTCGTACACTTCTTAATGATACATCTACTACAACTTAATTAAAAACGATAACAATAACTGGAACATAAAATTAAAACCTTGTAAGAAGTCAAATTTAAAAAGTGTTAACATGATAAATGAATCAATAAAAATAATAAATAGTTATATAATGAAAAAGATAATTGCATAAAAATATGGATGGTTTTTAAAAAAAAAAACTAAAAAAAAATACCTCTCATTTAAATAAAGATTATTTTTTACAAAAAAAAAAAAAAAAAAAAAAAAAAAAAAAAAAAAAAAAAAAAAAAAAAAAATATACCTCTTATTGTTAGTTTAAGCCTTCAAGCTCGTTGACATGCAATTTCTATCTTTGTAATGTCTTGACACATCAATCTGACATGAATAAAACATTTGAGTGAGAGCAACAGAAAATGTAAGTATTCCTTAGACTCACACTCAGTTCTCTATCAATAGAGATAGAGATAGAGAGAGAGAGAGAGAGAGAGAGAGAGAGAGAGAGAGAGAGAGAGAGAGAGAGAGAGAGAGAGAGAGAGAGAGAGAGAGAGAGAGAGAGAGAGAGAGAGAGAGAGACAGAGAGAGAGAGAGAGGAGCAACAGAGATACAATGGGGGAAGCAACAGAGATACAATGGGGGAAGCAACAGAGATACAATGGGGGAAGCAAATAATAATTCGAAACTCGAGAGAGAGAGAGAGAGAGAGAGAGAGAGAGAGAGAGAGAGAGAGAGAGAGAGAGAAGAGAAAGAGAGAGAGAGAGAGAGAGAGAGAGGGAGTCGAGAGAGAGTCGAGAGAGAGTCGAGAGAGAGAGAGAGAGGGGAGCAACAGAGATACAATGGGGGAAGCAAATAATAATTCGAAAGTCGATATTTATTTTCAATAATTCGTTTTTGAAAGCTCTGTCGAAAGTCAGGTAACTTTAACCGACGGAAAACTTAACCCTTTTAGTATCAAATTTAATTATTCAAAATCACCACGCCCACATTCAAACCAAATGGATAAGTAAACAAGTTGGAACTTGCAACACTGGAACAGTGTTAGCAAAGAGAGCATGAGTGTCGGCCGTAAATCATTGTAAGTGTGGAGTTCCATATTGATAGTACAAAACTGCGACAAAGTCAATCGCAACGCTGCATTTGTGTTTGTATAACAGTGATCGCTGTAAAAATAACTTGATAGGTCAAAGTGGGAATGAAAATTTACTTATAGCGTGTTGAAACAGTTGTTCACGAGGCGAGGTGAATACTGTGGTTTTGAAAATCGATTTCGATAGTGATAGTTCCTTTAAAATCGGATGACGCAATACCAATCCTAGCAAGCCGTAAAGTCTAGTTTAGTTATTTGGGACTTTTTTAGATTTCTCTCGCCTGAACCAAAGTCATCAGGAAGGAAATTCTTAATACCAATCCTAGCAAGCCGGAAAGTCTAGTCTAGTTATTTGGGACTTCTATAGAATTTTCCTCGCTTGAACCAAAGTCATCACGATGGAAATTCTTCGTCTTTATGGTTTCAGCTCTTTTTGTCTCAGATTAAAAAATGAATAATAATATTGATCAAATGTCATCCGACACTCATCAAGGCCCTTAAGGAACGTAATATGAACTTGAAAAAAGCTCATTCGATTCTTAAGGGAGCTTAAACGGTCCATGAGAGACGAAATTCGCGGATACAGAGTATCCACAGCTTATTTCAATGTTCGATCTGACAAGACCGTGCGCCTTTGAAAAATCGATATCTCGATAGTGAATCGATGTATTGCAATTCGGTTTGCACCGGTCGAAAGCGCTTGCTTGTGACTGACAACCTCGAAAATTTCAGATCCATCCGAGTTTATTTAATGACCTCACAGGACCTCTCGCGGCCGCAGTTAGACATTTCTTGTCAGAGTTACGCTAAAACGGGGAGTATTTCCCCCCTAAGATGATATTTTTTGGCTCGAAACTGCATTGGGCCCTCTCGGGACATCATTGGGACCCGAAAAAAAGCGGAACCGATATACTACGGCACACGACTGGTTCGTGAGAGACGAAATTCGCCTTTTTCCAGCCTCCAGCGCCCCTCTAAGGTCGATCTGACAAAACCGCGCGCCTTTGAAAAATCGATATCTCGAGAACGAATCGATGGATTGCGCACTGCGGTTTGGATTGGGCGGTAGCTTCAGCTTTTAGATAATTCTTGAAAAAAATTCAGATCCATCCCAGTTTTTAAACGGATCTTATGGGACCTCCCGCGGCCGCAGTTAGACATTGTACGTGAGACTTACGCTGGAGTTGGGGCCACGCCCCCCCCCCCCTACGATATAGACTTTATCGGTCCGACATTTGTCAGGGCCCTTAATGAACTTCATGTGAACTCAAAAAACTCACATATGACTTCTCACGGCGCATGCTAGGTCCATGAGAGTCGAAATTCGCGGATTTTAGAGAATCTTAGATTTCTGACCCTATACCGCGCGCCTTTGAAAAATCGATATCTCGAGAGTAAATCGATGTATCGCAATTCGGTTTGGACCGATCAAAAGAGTAAGCTTACCGGTACTCGCCGTTAAAATTTTGGATCCATCTGATTTCATTTTGAGACCTTACTTGAGTTACTTGGACCCCAGTTGGAATTATTTTTTCGGAGTTACGCTGGCAAGGGGGTCGCTCCCTCTCGTGAAAAACTGTGGAGGGGGCCCTTTGCTGGGGCATACATTCTATTTTTCACTTTTTTTTTTTTTTTTTTTTTTTTTTTAATTTTATATTTGTGTCTAATCTAAGTTGGGGGAGGAGGAGGAGAGTACCTGCAAGTCACCGGCAATTTACTTTTGATAGTGGCTGCGGGTCGAGGGTGCGGATTGCGGACTTTTAACTTGTTGTGGGGTTTACAGGGTGGCCGTATCTAAACTTATGAGAAAAGAAGGCAACCACAGACCGGAAGAACGTTCAATTTCTGGTTCAGAGACCATGGACAAAGACATGGGCACCCGCAAAACAATTGCCCGGAGGGGCAACTTTTTGAATGTCAATGGAAGGTCTAGGGGACACCACCTAGAGACGGGCAAGTCTAGAGAACCCCCCCCCCCCCACTTCCGCCCAAAATAGAAAATAAATCAATTATCCTTCCAAATGGTAGAAATTGTAAGTGATTGTAGCATGTAGTTGTATCAAAAGTAATTCTATTTTTGACGTGTTTGATATTATGAATAAAGTGACAGCATCAGATGATAGAAATAGTAAAAAGCTAAGTACAACTATTCCTTCTTTATTTTCATTGTCCTGATGAATTCTAAGAGTTAACCTATTTAAATTAACAAAACCAAAACTCTTGCCTATACATTCTCTAATCATGTAATTATCGACCAGAGGATTCTGAATTTTCAAGGAAGTTCGCAAAATTCTCGTTGCCAACGGTAGTTGCCAATGTAGACACGTTCATACTAGTAGATTTTAAAACTTCTTTCGGCGAGGGAGATGACGGGTGGGAAGTATGATGTCGTCTGAATCAGGAGGGGGTGGGGTAAAAATCAGGGGGAGGTCTAGATCTGGGGGGGAGAGGAATCCTGAAACTGGGGGGCGAGCTGTATAGTGGCAAGGGGTGGTTGGGCACCACTGCTTAGGGGGGGGGGGCTACTTCCCGCCCTGCCCCCCCTAAATTACGCCCCTAATTAAAATTGTAAAGTAAACTAAGAATAAAGTTTGTTAACTCTTACTCCTTTCGTTATTATTTGATCTTCGAATGTTCCGATTCTTTTTTATTGTAAAGTTTTGATTTTTCTGAATTAGGGGGGGGGCGCCCATTGACAGATAAGGGAGAAAGGTAAGTGTAGGAATTTGCACGGGAATCCGGCGTAGTGTGCCGCAAAAATTACTACCAATGGCGGATCCAGAAAATTCTTTTAGGGGGGGGGGGGGGGGGCTTCACGCCTATGAATTTTCAAATTTGCAGGGAGGAATTTATGGGATTTTTTCTGTTGAAAAAAGGCAAAGGCTACCGTGAGTTGGGGGGGGGCGTGCCTTTCCCGAATCCGCCGCTGATTACCATGTAACACTGGGCCACGATGACCGATGTCGCATAAAACCAGGTAGAAGACCCGTGGCGGGCGTGGCATCCGTGATGGCTGTGAAATTGGGATGAAGTAGATGGACACACATCATTCATGCAATCTGCACAACGCGGCAAGCAACTGTTGTAGGCGTAGGTGCAGTAGTTCGTGGGGAGGGCAAAGGGGACGGGAGGTCGTCGCAAAACCATGGACGAAGATATAACTAAGGACTGCCGACTGTTGTTAGTCCTGTTTTGCTCTCGACCCCAGCGCTCCAAGCAGCGGTCAGCTGAACTACTCTTTCAAGTGAGCGATCCTGGCGATGTGTCCATGCTCACATGCTGTGCTACTGCTAAAACCGTTGTTGGAGTTGGTCTGTTATGGCATGGCTGTCAACTGTTGTCGGCGACCCAAGAGGATCAGATAACTCAGTATCTCAATGGAAGATCGAAAGAAAGGGGAAAATTCAGAATCAACTTTGGACAAGGTAACAGAAATCATCAGCAAATTAAAAGAGTCGCCTGATCTCTACTAATAAAACAAATGTCTATGTACTCTTTCTTGTTTGATTCCGTTTTGAGGTTAACTGTGATGTATAGTATTTCAGTCCTTGATTAATCATTTTCGACAATTCAGGAATCTTTCAAGAAATACTACAGACGTTTGCTTTTTAGCGGATTTTGCTTCCTTTTAATTCGCTGATCATTTGTTCCCTTCGTTCAATCGTGATTCAAATTACCTACACGGTATACATTTGCGGGAAGGCATGGGAGAAAGGGAGCCGGAGCGGCCACCGCTGCAGCGGTTCGCTTTTAGTTGACCCTTACTGCTGCTTGGAGCGCTGCGGTCGCGCTCGAAAACCCGCTAACAGGTTTTAACACGGGCGGAGATAGGAAGTCGGCAGTCCTTAGTTATATCTTCGTCCATGGCTCGGAATGGTCTTAAAATTTTCCTTAGGATTTGATCTAGAACGCAACGTTCTTACATTTTCGAAAAGTTAACTCTAGCTCTCGCAATTAACGATTAAAGGCGGAAAAAGCATGGTTTCTGGACCGCGGAACAGTGGCGTTATCTAGCGGATGAGAATCTTACTACAGGTCGCTGAGGATTCACCTTAAAACGCAACGCCGATCGCGTTCCCCAAACGAACTCTTTTAGCGGACCGAAACATCAACAATAACAGGATTGGAAATTTGAAATCATCTAAATGCATTTTAAATCGCAGAATACACGAAACATGGACACAATCCTCTGATATAAAACCCCAATATCTCATACAGAAAATTTCGTTGAAGTCTGATCCAAATTAGTAACGTAATTACATTCCCAAAAATGCTTAACCTCAATCTTGGCCAAAAACTCCCGCCACAAAGAAAAAGCGACAAATTGGGAGGACACCGGATTGGCGGAATCACATGGGTCAATCGGTCCTCGAGGACCCGTTCTCGATACTGAAACCAAGCGATCCCTAGAGTCCCTATATATGAAAGAGTCAAGACACGTGAACAGAAGTGAGGAAGAAGAAGGTGTCTGAGGAGCCTGGAGGCGCGCCTCTTGTTTACATTTTTATCCAACGATCTTCCCGCCAAAGATTACTTATACATGTATTCGTGTGAAAGTAATCTTTGTTAGGTCAACCTAACCTCCAATACCCGTTGGTTTCACTACCTGTTCTAAAAGTAATGCGTGAATTTTATTCTGTTCTGAACACATTTTCATCAATTTCCAATTCAAATTTCATCAGTACAAGCTAAAAATGCCGAAAGTTTCCTCAAAGCTGGGCAGCAGTGAAGATGGTTCCATGAAGATGTAAACAAGAGGCGCGCCTCCAGGCTTCATAGACCCCTTCTTCTTCTTCACTTTTCAGCAGCCAATCAGAGATGGAACCTCGTATGGCGAGACTCTTTCATATATAGGGACTCTAGCGATCCCCCGAGCGGACCCCCGAACCATGCCGTTCCTATAAGAAAAGCATTATTGACCTTGTAGAAACGATTTCAATAGAGCATGACACTCATGCTCTAATATTTCTGTACCCCCATCGTACTTGTTTTTGCCTATATCTCAAATTGAAGGCTCTCAGCAGAGTGCGTCTTTTTGCATACCCTCACAATGCTGTGTTTTTTCTCTGCCAGAACAATGGAATAAAACTATGTGAAAGAGACCCGAGGGCCGAGGGAACGAATGAGTACGAATAAGTTAATAATTATTCTTTTCTGCCTCAAAAATCGTTTCGTCATCTGAAAGTGTTGATGAAAGCAACCAATTCGACATGCAATGAACCAAATTTTTGCATGCATTTGTGAACAATACTTAAAAAATGTATAGTTATGTCAAAGTGCTGGATTCATTAAATACCAGAGGTGGGATGGGAAAATAAGGTTGAGTCTTTTTTGACCTCAGCCAGTAGCGCACCGAGAGTTTCTTCATCTCTCTCTTTTCTCCATTAAGAAACGTATGTTAGACAAGGATGGACAAGGGGATAAATCCCCCTCCTTCTGTCCTTTTCCTACTCATACATTTAAATGGGAAATGAGAGAGATGGAAGATATCCTGGTTGCGCCAGTGACCTCAACATTTAAAATTGCTAAAAATTTTGAGAAAAATTTGATTTTTTTTTCCTTCCAACAATTGCGGTGTTCCTATTCCATTAACCTCCGATGAGGCTTAGCCGAAGTATCTAGTCAACTTTGCATTTTTACGACTGCCATCCTTTAAAGACAATTTTGGGGTTTAAAAATATCCCCTTTGCACAAGAGTCGAGGAGCAACCAAATAAATCGATAAAAACCAAAACAAAACAAAAAAAATGACGGGGGGGGGGAAATAAAAATAAAGAAGTTATTCTCGAGCATGTATCTAATTCCTGCAAGATGCTCGATCTTCACTGATAGCCTTTTCTAGGGGTTTTGTAGCGCGGTGAAGAAGGGCTGCAGGGGGAATGGGGGGGGGGGGTTAAAGACAAAGACAAAGACGGAGAAACCCATCATTTTTGGCAACGGTGATTTGGACCTCGGAGCGGCAGGGTCGAAATTCCCCAGGGCGGAGAAGACAATATCGTGAAGATGAACCCTCTGCGTTCGACACGACAATCCTCGACATCCCTTTTTTACGCTTTTATCCCTTTTTTTATTTAGATTCGAAAGAAAGGGGAGGGGGAATGCACACTTAGATAGAGAGAGAGAGAGAGAGAGAGAGAGAGAGAGAGAGAGAGAGAGAGAGAGAGAGAGAGAGAGAGAGAGAGAGAGAGAGAGAGAGAGAGAGAGAGAGAGAGAGAGAGAGAGAGAGAGAGAGAGAGAAAAGAGAGAGAGAGAGAGAGAGAGAGAGAGAGAGAGAGAGAGAAGAGAGAGAGAGAGAGAGAGAGAGAGAGAGAGAGAGAGAGAGACAGAGAGAGACAGAGAGAGAGAGAGAGAGAGAGAGAGAGAGAGAGAGAGAGAGAGAGAGAGACAGACAGAGAGAGACAGAGAGAGAGAGAGAGAGAGAGAGTGGACAGAAAAAAAGGAAGAAAAATCTGAATAGAGTGCTCGGAATTTATGAGCTATCCATGGCCCGCACGAGGAATAAAAAGGTTCGCTTTGGTGGCCATAGCAACAATGTCGAGCTGTGAGCGGTCGAGGGGGCTCGAGCGGTCATGAGTAGTACAGGGGAGGGGGTGCGGTAGAAGTGACGAGGGATAAAAGGGGTGGAGGGGAAGGGAAGAGAGCGGCCGGGGTCTTAAAACAACTCATGAGAGGTATGACTTAAATTTCCTTCGGTGACCTCTTATAATAATGAAAAACAGTTAACATAACACGATGGAGAGAGGCCTTGGAGCACAGTAGATTAGGTCCGAGCGAACCAGTGTCCTTGACATCAGAATTGAGGCAGTCTCCGAGAGAAGAGACCCTAAAATAACAAGTGTGCTCAACAGCTTACGACATCCATTTGCTTACAATGTCTGATTCTCGGGAAGAGCACATCCATTGTTTTATGATCCCTTTTTTTCCGGAGACAACTTTAATTGAAGAGTTCTTTGGAAAACCAGGTATATAAAACAGAGGGTATGATCGTTCTGTTAAATTCATCTTTCAACGTGTCATAATGTGTATGTTATTATTTATGAGTTAAGCGGGTTATTATTCATAACTGACGAATGGTCAGAGCTCCAATTGTCAAGTAAGAGAGAACAATCCGGTCAACTCATCAGAAACACACATAATAAAGCTTCAAAAAATTAATTTGACAGAACAAGCGTTCCCTCTGTTTCCTGCTTGGTTTTTCGAAAAAACTCTGCAATTTATAGTTCATCTGGAATTGACGAGTTATTTTGTACACCCACGTATATTATGTAGAGGCCCTCCTCTTCCTTTCCAAATTCATATTTCAAAGTGTTATTGCGTATGCGTTACTGATTAATTAAGGGTCTAAAATTGTGTGTTTTTTATAGAGAAAATGATACTACTTGATGAGCAGAGAACAATGGTGCCTTTGGTTTTTTCCTAAGTGTCCCTGTTTTGGAGATAAACACGTGTAAAGTTGCAAAAAAAATCGTGTGCGTAGTGACGTCACTACACGGAATTCCCATGTAAAACAATAAGTATTTTGGGCAAAAATCTCATCTCCGAAACTATGGGACTTGTTAAGAAACCAAATGAATCTTTGTTCTCAGCTCATCAATTACTTTAATTTTCGTTATAATAAACACAAACGTTTCAGTCCCTTGCAACTGCCCCATTTTATAGTCAATTTGCATTTAGCAAAACCTTGCAAGAGTAAGCCATTGTGAGAACATCGTAATGGATATTGCATATTTTGATACGATATATGCTCTCTGTCACCGTACAGTTTTAAAACACTCGCCAAGGTATAAGTGCATATTGTTCAACTCCTACAAAACAAGAAGAAAGTTTCGCTTTTGGTAAGTGCGGCATATATCAGTACAAACGACAAACTCTCTATGCAAGAATAACAGTTCTTCGAGCCAACAAATGTCTGACTCCCGATTCGTGAGAAATTTTCCGGGGTGCTCATCCTATTGATGATGAAAGGCCCGAAAGGTATACAGCCGGATGAGAGGTAGGAAGGAGACAAACTAAATAAAACAGCTAAAGGAAGGTAACGAGGGAAGTAAGAGATTATTTTTCACCATTAAAAGGAAATACATCAATTCCGGGGTTTGAATACCGAATGGACCTCTGACTCCGGCCGGATAGCAAAGAGCGAAAGAGGGCCAAAAAGGTCTGATGGGGGTAGGGGGAGGGGGGAGGGGCAGCGCACAGTTGAGCGAGACAATGGTAGGGGTCGGACATGGGCTGTAAGACAAAAAAAAACATTATTTTTTTTTTTTTTTTTTTTTTTTTCCCCCAGTCAAAAAACAAACTACAGAGTGTGTTTTAGGTCCTGGAAAATTCTGGAACCGATTTATCAAGTCAAAATAAGACTATTTTTCCGAATAAAAATGCGTCCCCTCTGAGCTACGATGTTTTGAAGTTAGGAAAACAATTTATTTCTTTTCAAATTTTGGCTAAAGTTACCAATGAAGTGTTACTCAATTTGGCAAAAGCCGTAATCTTATAGATGTGAAATTCTATCAAGAGCTCAAAATGATCATTAAATCGCAGTCCGAATGTACTTTGTTGATACTTTTGAGCATTTAATTATACAATAATTTCAAGTTTTTAATGAGAATTTTAAATACATTAATGAAATAACTCGAACGCAAAAACCTTAAAAATGGTCTCACAATCTCTTTCATTGTATCACTCCGGCGCGTTTTAAGTGAGTCAATAGACATTGAAGTTGGAAAAGTTAGCGCTTTCACCAATCAAATAAAATTTTTACAATCAAATGCTGAAACGTACCAGTAAAGGACATTCAGACTGATTTTATGATTATTTTAAGGGCTTTAATGAATTTTACATCTAAGATTACGACGCTTTTGCCAAATTGCTACGTAAAATTTTATTCACAACTTCAGTCAAAATTTTAAAAAAAAATTATTTTTTAAACTTTAAAAAATTGTAGATATTTAAATTTTAGAAAATTGTAGCTCGGAAGGAAAGCATTTTAAGACCCATGTTATACGAGAAAATAGTATTATTCCTCAACTCCACAATTTTCTTTTCTTTTAAACCAAATATTTTTTATTTAAACTGAAGTAGGGAATAAAAATAGTGAATTATTTTTTTAAATTATTTTTCATTGATGAGAGGCTGATAATGAATTATTGTAGATACGACCTAAAGTGCATATTTCCATTCCTACATGTTTAAATACAATTTTATAGTGTTTGTCCCTAATTAGGAACACGGTGCAGTGAATGGTTATTTTGACTTGAAAAAAATATCGGCTCCGGAATAATTGTTTTATGTTAAATTTAAAACACACTGTATAAAGGGTTATTCTTTTGGATAATTTTACATTGAAACCAATGAAATCATTTTCAAACTTTTACGCTGCCTATTAACCCTCTAAGGGCCAGATTAGTACAAAAGAACGCCACTCTTCCCTTTCCAGAGGGAAGGCAGTTAACTGTTCGTACTCGGAGGAGTTGGAATTGCCTATACGAGGAATTGAAGGCGCTCGAGGCAACCTTATCTTGTATGTGTTTTCATTGAATCGCGTTAATCCGGTTAATGAGGACTGAAACAGTGTGTATTATACTAAAAGAGAAAAACAAGTATACTCGGGCTTGGCCTATAAGGGGTTAACAAAGATTTACTGATTTAAAATCGCCACGTCACGCCGCGGCCGTATCCGGCTTCGAACATGAACTTCCTACACTGTGCGGCGGGTCGACGGATATTGCCGCACCGCAAAACTGGCCAATGTGTTCCGCACCATCACCGCGCAGTAAAGCACCAAACCGCGCTGGCCTCAAAGCTCAGTCGAACGAGACGTGACCTTCTCCGGCAAGGAAGTAAATTAAAGATGAAGAAAGTTCAGTCAACTTAAATTACGCGTAGACCCAAGAGTTTATTAAAATGGTAGAATGTGTCTAATGAACCATGTGTATTAAAATCAAATGTAAATGGAACCTTTGCCAGCGGGCTGATTTTTTAAATCATTATTGGATAAGGCTGGTTTACTGGTTATTAAATGAGGGTCTGCTATTGGTTCTTTTAAAGTGTTTATCGACAAGAATAGCTCTGTAACCAAGTATCCCTCCGCTTCAATCGACCTTTTCAGTGGCGTCGCGTGCCATCTGGCAACAATGCAACTGCTCCATTTAAACTCATTAAATATATCGAATTTTCCTTGTGCACTGTGAAACCCCTGAATTCGATATTTTACATGGATTTAAATGGATGGAATACATTGTTGCCAAAGTGCACGCGACGCCACTGAGCTAAAGGCTATTCGGACTCCGTAGATTGTTTTAGTAGAGCGATATATCGTGTTGATTGCCGTCTGAGGGTCTCAAATTCCAAACAAACTCTGGTTCAGTGTATTTTCCCCATAAGCGGATTTTTTTTAATGGCAATTTTGAATCTGAAAACAAAGAATCAATGCAAACTTTTTGCAATTACGAATTATACGTCCTTGAAAATGCTTAGTTATGCCTGGTTTCTTGACAAAAACTGTCAAAAGCAATAAGATCAACCGTTGCGTTTGTTGGTTAGAAACGCCCAAAATCTTGCTAATTCTGTAGCAACAACAATAACATTTGGGTGATTCTAACCTCCAAATGCGTCTTTTAATCTGTAATATCTTGTTGATTCCGGCAGTTTTAGTTGAGGAACCAGGTAGAACTAAGCATTTTTAAGGACGTAGAATTTATAATCGCAAAAAGTTCGCAAACATTTATTTTAATAGCCTAAATTACTGTTCAAAAGTTCGCTTATGGTGAAAATGCATTGAATCAGAGTTTGTTTGGAACCAGAGGTCCTCGGACAGCAATCGACACGATATATCGCTCTACTAAAACAGTATTTTATGCTGAAGAGACCTACTCGACTTTAGACATTTCCATTCTCACTTGACTTTAATAATAATATAAAATTTGACCAAGTGAAAAGAATTTCTCAAAACTTCTAGGAACTTTCCTTCTCTACATTAAGTCTTTTTGTTCCTGAAAGTTACACGCAATTTTATCCATCAGATTATTTTCAAGGGAATTAAAAATTAATTCAATATTAAATGGCAGTGTTGGAATATTAGGAGGTCTTTTTAGTATAAATATGTCCAATTAGATCAAGGGGATAGTTTATGGAGCAAATTCTTTCAGTGAACTGAAACTCAGCAACATCACACTTATAAGATAAAATGTGCTACATTTTCCTTCATTTGCCCTAATAAAAATAGATTTTCTAGTGCAGCTTAGAACATTTTTTGCAAGACGGACGGGAAAATATCCATTCCTGTCTTAAAGGGTAAGGCACGCTACGAATGACTATAGATATTTTCTGAGTACTTGTGTACTGTTCAGGTATCTGTTAAATGATTTTTACTTTTTTTTTTGTAAGTATTATTCGCTTCTTCTTGGATTGCAATAATTGTTAGAATAACAGACGCAATAACTGCAAGCTTTCGCGCTGGAGATAAGAATTCAATTTACTTGATCTATATTATTTACAGATGTGTATTTATAAAATCGGGAGTGTAGAGTAGGATCAAAGATTGAAGGGGAACTTAATTTCTATTTTTCGCTTCTCTGGTTTCTCTTTGCAAAGCACACAACAGTAAAACTCACAATAAATAAAATGATGAGCTCCTCGTTCTTATTACTTATTTTGTTGTCCGTACCATTCGTCTGATCCGATTTTATACCTTTAATTTCACGAATGCCACTTCGAGCCTTATCCGATCAATTGCATTTAAATATTCTTTGAAAAAAATATGCATGTTGCCACGAGTTCTCAATTTGTGTAAAGCATATCTCTATTTTTTTTTCAAGTAAAAATCAAATGTAAACCAGAGGCCCATAGGTTTAATTTTGGCATCCTTGCAGTTCGTCCATTGAATACCATGTTAAAGATCGAACTATCGGATGTTCGGTTAACACCTTGGCATTTGACCTTGGGTTTAAATGGCAACATTACAACGTTGTCACATTGAACGCTATTCCGTTGATGTAAACTCGGTGGCGTAGCGTGCGATTTGACAACGTTGAACTTTCTCCATTTAAACTCATTGAAAATATCGAACTACTGGGTGTTCGGTGAACACACGTACTTGAATTCGGCCTTTTACGTGGGTTTAAATATACAAAATACAACTTTGCGAAATCCCACGCTACGCCACTGATGAGAACTCATCCTCACAATTTACAATCTTATTCTTCATTTTTTCAAATTTTGTTTAAAGCAACTCTTATTCACCGCATGAAAGAATTATTTATGAAATTTACCATATTTACGATTGGCTGTGGCCCCAATCACAATTTTAGATAAACTCTATACCAAACATCCGTATGGAGAAGAATGACTTATAATGGGGCTCTTGCAAACTTTTGCTGTGAGCATCAAATGAATGGTCCAATCTGATGTTAAAATCAGCGTAAATCACGAAAATCACAACGAGGAAGTCTAACATTTAGTAATAAGCTCACATAACTGTTATAACGGAAAGTTTGTAATGGCGGCTCAACGCAGGTATCATGGGAGATTCCCGTCTATTATGTTACTTTTTCTACGGAAACACAGAGATATGTCTCAATTTAGATAGGAATCTCCCATGATACCTGCGTCTCTCCGCCATTAGGCTCGATTCTGAGAGCGAATTTCGTGATTTTTTAGTGAACTCATCGTCATTTCCAAAGATTTTTATTCAAAAATCAACACTTCAATCTCCTGTAGCAAAAGTTTGCAAGCGCCCCATTAGTGATATCAACATTTCTGGCGTTGTTCAGCATATTCTGGTTGCTGAAACTAAAAAACAATGTATGTACATAATACATTGCTGGTTTATAACTCAACAATTCTGACATTTTTGAAGTTTTCTTTTGTCGATTATACCAGCTATCATGCGCAAAGTATATGTATTGAAATGCACAGTGTTGACATTTTTAAATGCACAACGCAACTTAGCAGTTCAAACTACTGTGCTTGACTTTGTGCCGTGAACTTGCTAAACGGTTCATTTCACTTGATTGGTTGTTGACTCAGCATAGCTTTTAGACACCTTCAACGAGAAGAAATATTGTTGATCATGAAAAAATGTTCGTGGTTGGACCATTACAAGATTTATTGGATCAACCACCGCACCGGGTAACCACGCAGAAACCACTTTTCAACTCAGAATCTTATGTAATTTATAAACTTTTGACTAGAGTATATACCCATCAAAATTCTTGGAAATTTTTCTAATTTATTCTAATGCAGTCCAAACATTTTTGCTTTCGGTTTTTATGAATGAGTACATTTAAGTAAGGGTTTTTATTATTCATCAATCATTTTATTCTATACGTTGTCTCGACTTGCTCCTTGAAGAAATTCAAGAACATACCTCTTGAGACGGTCTCCGGTCTCTAAAACATGGGACGCGCTCTTTCAACCTCATCAGAATCATAATTTAGGTAAGGATTTTTGCGTAAGAGCACACCTGATATCCCACAGGCCAGTTTCAATGGCGAGAACCGAGTCTCAAGAGCTCAATTTTATTGTATGAGGATCGAGTCATATATTTTTGATACTGGACAAGGATGGTAGTTAAGTCTTGGGAGCCAAAACAATTTATGGCGAGCACGTGTGCTTTTTGTGCTCTCGGTCTTTTCTTTGCGGTTTGTACGGACAAAAGCTGAGACAGATTTATTATTGAACGAAATCTTATATAAGAGAACGCGATCAAATGGGAACCTAGATTTTTAATGAAATGAAATAAAGAGACAATAAGGAGCCGATAAGGTTAATGTCTGAAATTTAAAATTGCACGATACCGTACTTTAGAGGTACAGCCTCAGGCGCTGATGCTCATGGGCGGATACAAGAATTTATCTTTCTCTCTCTATGGACATTTGAACACGTGTGTTAGAAAAAGACAGCATAGTTTTCGTGTATCTCATCCCATTTGAAGGCATGTGTTGGAAAAGGATAGCAGAGGGGGCCATCAAGTGACTTTAGCCCCTATCTCTGTCCTTTTCTAACGCACGTATTCCAATGGGAGGAGAGAGAGGGACGAATTTTTGTATCCACATATGCTGTAGCTGATAAGTGTATGCGCGATATGTTTCGAAAACAACGGATAGAGCGGGGAGTAGATAAACATTCGTGCGTGACGGTGTTCTTTTTGCATAGGTAAATAATTGAAGGCGCTCTTTGTACTCGTATCTGCAAGTTTCTCCCTGTCGCGTATGATGCTAATGTCTTCTGGATTGCTGCGACTACTTTCGTTGTGTCTGTCTAGCTTTTATTTTAGATGGTTTTTTTTCAGGCCCCCCCCCCCCTCCAACACATTCGTCCATTTTTCTTGTTTTTTTTTTCTTTTTGTCTTGTATTTAGTACTTCGTGCTGCTGCGGTTAATAGAAATGTGGAGTTGTTAATTTATTCTGGTAATTGTACTATCTCTCATACACATAAAGGTTTACATAATATCGTCATACTTCTGGTAAAATGTTTTTATTTTCAGTGTTTGTAAAGGGCTATCGATCCACAAGTTGTGTTATTGTAGAACTAATTTTCATCACATTGATTGGACACATACTACTCAAAAACCAATTTTGGCATTTTTTTAGCATGAATCATTTACTTGGACCACAAAATTTCCCTTTTTTTAAAATTTTTTCTTATACTGTGTTTTAAGAAAAAAAACCCTAATAAGTTTAAATAGTTTTTGGCATATAAGGGGTAAGGGATTATTATATTCTAGATATATATTCCGTGGTCCCCTCTTCAAAAATCGTATTTGAATTATGTTGTTTCTCTCTTACACCAACTTCTTGTTCCCCACGGTTCCCCGTTCCACCTTGCGGCGCGCTGTCGTCGCTATATATTTTGTGCCTCACCAAAAGTGAGAAAAGCGTGATTGTGAAACTGCGAAAGTCCTAATGAAATTTCAGTCGGACGGGACGGGAAGATTAAATCGGACAACTTGACTGAACAATGGGACTAAAGAAACCTTAGACACGGAAATATGGTCAACGTTGCCAAATTTGTTCAATTTTTAAGCTCGAAAATAAACATTGAGTATGGCATATCTTTCCTTTAGCTTTCACACGGAAAAAAATAAGATTTACCATCATGATGACTGATTTCTGCACCTACCAAAAAGATGGTAAACTTGACCATATATCGGGTTGAATAAACTAGAAATTTGTTCTTTTCAACCCAATATCTGGTAAAGTTTACCATATTTTTGGCAGGTGCAGAAATCAGTCATCATGATGGTAAATTTTACCAACTATTTTTTCCCGTGCACTCCTGTGGTTCAGCGGAAATAGCTTAGTTTCTTAGATAACGTTGTGTTTTGTTAGAATATAGATGTTATTATTCTACTTATAGTAGATTTTTAGTAGATAGCCTCAGAACACCCTCATTTAAATGTCAGCTAGAAGTGATTTGTTGAAATAACAGCTTTTTATCCAGTGGCGAAGTGTGAAATTTTGCAACAATGTATTTTCTCCATTTAAATTCATTAAAAAAGCCGAACGCTCCAGTCATCGGCGATGACCAAGTATTTCGAGCTTTCTAATATGTTTAAATGGGGGAAAAGGAACGTTGCTAAATCGCACGACTCGCCACTATTTTTATTTAAAAAAAACGGGCTTGGCTTGAAAATTTACTCCCCTTGGACACACAATTATTAACAGAGCATCCTCTATAAGGGACAATGGAGCGAAAGGGTTATCAACCGATTCATGCCAGTCTTCGACTTTATAGCACGAAACCCGCCGTTTGTTGTTCAATCATGACAACACAGTCTCGAGGAGTGGTAATGGAAGGAGCTTGGACGCACTTGCATGTCTGAAAAATTACAGTGCTGCCAAATTTATCGTGAACTATACAAATTTTCCAGATAATTTAAATATACATGTATGATACCTGTTTATGTTTTCTTGCCAAATCTGGCAGCCCTGGACAATTGTACACGTGCGTCTCGTCGCGTCGTGCAAACTGCGATGTGCGCAACTTTAGTTTGGCCAAGCTTAAGTTGAAAGCTTGAAATTTATTTATTTAAGCCTGGTATTGTTTAATTTTTGCCTTGTCCCAAACTGCCTTTCTCCCCTCCTCTTCTTACAACCCTAAATCTCTCACGCGTGCTATATACTTTGCCATCGCCCGTGAAACACCGCACAATGGTCTGAGATCGAAAAGAACAGTGGCGAAGCGTGCGATTTGGCAACATTCCTTTTCCCCCATTAAAACACATTAGAAAGGTCGAAATGTCTGGTCATTTCCGATGGCTGAAGCGTTCGACTCTTTTGGTGAACTTAAATGGAGAAAATACATAGTTGCCAAATTTCACGCTTCGCCACTGGAAAAGAAAGTAGCAAAAAATCTGTGAAAAAAAGTATTCAAGAATTATCAAGTTTTCGACCTTTTCTAGCTTAATTAAAAACTTTCCGGAGACAGTTCTAGATAAAAACATAATTTTTTAGATTATTTTCTAACCATGGAGTGGCCAAAGGGGGGGGGAGGTAGAATTTTCACCCCAGGCCTGAAAAAGGAAAAATGTATCGGATTACCATCTCGGATGTTACCAAAATGTGTGACAATCCTTGAGATGCTAATTTTACATCCTTTATGAGATAGAAATAACCGTCCAGACTGTTATTTCTACGTTACAGAATGTAAATTTAGAGAAAATTGAACACATTTTTTTATCAGTGCAGTTTTTTAAAGATGCAAAGCTGAAATTTCAACGAATCAGTTGAAGCTTCCGTGTAACTCCCCGAAGAGACGGTATTCAGAAGCTTTCCACACAAATTGGAAATGTTTATCAATTTTTTTCGTATTTATAGGCCAGAAAGTCGATAGGGCGAAAATCCGACCCCTTTTGGACATCAACGTGTATATTCAACCATTTTGGATGAAAGAAGATTATTCTCCATGTGACAAGTAATCTCATTTCTTAATTAAGGTATGTTTACTTTTGTTATGTAATTTTTTGGGGGAATTATCTCACATACAACATACAAATTTCAAATGTTTGAACATCAAAGGTAGATTTGTTAAAGATTTTTGGAATATATTTGAAGTTTTAGAATTTTTTTTTTAATTTTTTCCTCACCAAACCGCATTATAAAAACCAAACAAAAAAAAAAAAAAAAAAACCAAAAAACTATTTGCTATAATATTTCTCTGAGATTTGAGATTTCTCTCATATATTCCGGACAAAGAGGTGTTTACAGATTTGATACATACTTACAAATAAGCCACCAAAGCAATGGTTTTAAATGGCAATGGGGGGGGGGATTCACCCCCCCCCCAAATCTTGATTATCAGAAGGTGTAAAATACCTTGGGTATACACAATGTTTAAAAAAGTTGCCTGCGATTAAAAATAATCTCGAAAGTTTATAACTGATAAAATTAGAAATTTACTTTCTAATTTTGGGACACTTTTATGACGGTATCAGACCAAAGTGCGACGAGACGAGACGACACGATAGGCGACGCGAAATGTTGGTGCGTGTAAAAACGCGGATGTTCGCGAGAGCAAGAGCGCATTAGAGGGAGCAGCGATGAAAAACGCACTTGTTCGATTCTTTATTAAACTTACCGAATTGCTATATAGACCCTGTCGTGTCTTGATTTTCGGCTCGGAAAGTAAAGCTCAGCGTTGCCACGGCTGATACAGAGGTGGATCAAGGAAAATGGCATTTCCCGTGTTGTCAAATTTGGCGGGAAATTAACCCTTAACTGCGCCATGGCACCCCTGAGGCACAAAATAATGTAACATGTGATTCAATGGAATTTAAATGGACATTTTTCAAAAAGTTGTGTGACCCATCAAAGTTCTTAAAAAAGAGTCCTCTTTCGAACGGTCTAAATAAATCTCGAAAAAACTCAAATCCCAAAATGCGCGCATTAAAGGGTTAAAAAAAATTGCATTGAGATTTTATCCCTTTTACCAGGTTAGTTCAAGAGAACACCAATCCTCCGTTTCTAGAGGGGAGGTAGTTAACTATTCGTACTCGAAGGAGTTGGAATTGCCTATCCGACGAATTGAAGGCGCCCGAACGAGACCTCTTACCTAGTGTCGTGTTTTCATCTTTTGCTTTTATCCGGAATGAAGGCTAAAACAATGTGAAATGGACTCAAGGAGAAAAACGAGTAAACTCGGGCTTGGTCCATAAGGAGTTAATGGGAAAATAAATGGCGCAACCAGGATTTCTTCTACCTCTCTCATATCTCCACTAAATGTATAAGTTGGAAAAGGATAGAAATATGGGGTTTTTATTTCCTTGTCCATCTTTGTCTGACAAACGTGTTTCAATGGAGAAAAGAGAGAGATGGAGAATTAGAGTGATGAAACCACGATCTAGCTTATATCTCTCTCATTTGAATGTATAAATTGAAAAAAGATAGAAAGATGATGGGTTTTTTCTCCTTGTCCATCTTTGTCTAAAATCCGTGTTTCAATGGAGGAAAGTGAGAGATAGAGAATCAGCGGTACAGCCAGGATACACCTTCCATCTCTCTCATTTTTCCTATGAATGTATAAGTTAAAAAAAAAAAAAATAGAAAGACGAGGTTAAATCCACTTTGTCCATCCGTGTCAAACATACCAGCCAGAAACTTCATGTCAAACGGTGGGCAACCCGGCAACCCTGTATCACATGATTATGCAAGGCGAGATATCAGGGCTGCCGTTTTGCGTATAATCAATGCTATTTTTCAATTCACCGATGATTTCTCCGGTTGAGAAAAGATTACGCAGTTCGGTTCAGTGTATTACTGTCATAAACTAAAATACTCGTATCTGTAATCTTTTTTCAACCGTCGATGACCTTAAAAAAACTTGCGGATATTTTAATTAACTAACGGAGTTTCCACCGATTGAGAAAAGATTACAGATCAGAGTATTTTCCTGCATTACAGTCATACACTGAATTGAACTGTGTAATCTTTTCTCAACTGGTGGAATCATCGGTGAATAGAAAAAATAGCACTGCTTATACGCAAAACGGTAGGTCTGCGAGATATTGCATCGCTACAACACTAATCGCAGTTGTATTTTCGGATGTTTTTGATCGGCATACGTACTAAACAGCTACACATTAGAATGTAAATGCTCTCACAGCGGGGGCAGCAAAATACGAATTTATTCGCCGGAAGAAGGGATGGAGAAGAGTTTAGATGGATAGATAGAGAGGAGTAACGTCTGGTAGGGGTCGGTGAGAGGGAAAGGGGGGATAGAGAGGAGTAGAAATGCATAAAAGCGTTTCAAGCTATTGTTTTCATCGGAGGCGCGGGAGTTGCCGAATTTTTTCCCCTGGGGGAAAAATAATGAGAAAAAAGTAATCTTGACAACTTTTATTTTTTTAGGAACCGACAGAATTTAAGTTTATTAAAAGTTTATTAATTGGTTTAAAACCACTTTCCACTGGATCAGTTACAATTTGCAATGGGTATGTTGCAAACTTTTGCTACAACGATAAAGAGAGTTTCATCGTATGTAAAATCGCCCGAAAAGGTACATTGGTGGCATCATAAAGTCATGAAACGCGATAATAAACTCACAAGAGACGTTTAATTAAATCCAAGATGGCGGTAAAATATCGAGCAATCTGTTTGCATGCACCTTTAACATCCAAAGATTGCCAAACAACCTCACAGCTTCAGAGGTTATGTGTTTATTTACGTTTTGATTGGGTGTGATCGATATTATGAGGTTGGGTATCCTTGGATGTTCGTGGTGCATGCATACAGGACATACAGGTTGCTCGATATTTCACCGCCATCTTGGATTTCATTTTACGTCTCTGGTGAGTTTCACACAGAGACAAATAGAGACCCAGCACACCGTATGCTTCCCGTGTTAGAAAAGTGAAGCAAGTTTAGCGGTCACAGTTTTGGTCGGGAGTCACCGGCTGCAACGATAAACATTGCCTAATGTTGAATGGTGAAGCTCAACAAAAGGCTGTGATTGGTTCGCCGTCCCGGAAACGGAAACAGGTTTTGCTTTTCGAATGCAAAACACACGCTCATCAGTCAACAGTAGACAATAGTTGGCTGTTGTTCCGATGAGTTCCAACCAAAATTGAGCCAGAAAATTGAACATTCGTCGCAAGCTTTGTGCTGGGTCTCTATTTGCCTCTGGTTTCATACTGCATTTTATGTCTTTCTGATGCCACCAATGGACTTTTCACGCGATTTTACATCAGATTGAACACTCTATAGCGCTGTAGCAAAAGTTTGCAACAGACCCATTTAAGGTTAACAAACCTGAATCGGATCGCCCATGCTGCCTCTGTTTGAGATAGCATTTAAAACATACATGAGCCCTCTATTGCTAAAGCTAGTTAATTTACACATAAGAAATCAGGTACAAATTTTCGAATGCAAATCCATTCTGGTTAATAGCCAGTTTTTTTCAAATATTGCACCATTAGATTCCTCTTTCTTTAAAGTATCTTTTCATCCCGACATAATTCCTAAAAGATCACAAGTGAATTTACAATACAGTTATACGGAAAGGTGTTCTATGTTTCTTCCTTGTCTTAATCACGGTCTCTTAAAGGTGTACCGCCATACCACTCAATCATCCTAACCTCTCTTCGAATCAAAGCTTGCTCGAGGTATGGCACGTGGTGTCGATGAGTCCATGTTCTAGAATTTTGTGCCCATAAGAAACTGTGAGTGAGGCTAAGACAAAACACAGGACTTTCTTCGATATAACTGTGATTGTAAATTCGTGCGTGTTGTTTCAAAAGTGTTGTTGCAGCGTAATTATTTTTTCGTGGTATATTGAATCCAATGGTATGATAACATCTGAGAGAACTTGTTGTTTATACTAGCACGAATTAGCATTTGAAAATTTGGATCCTGTTCCTTAAACCCAGGAGAGCGAGTGATTTGGAGCATTTGTTTGGATCCAATTTTTACTTTCTCATAACTAAACAAATCAGAAATTGAGGAAAGATTGCGATGGCGGAAATGTCTGTCTGTCTGTATCCCAGCATAACTTTGAAAACAACGGTCCATATGCATCCAAATTTTGTGGAAAAGTTGCTTTGAACCCCTTGTGAGCCAAAGCCGAGTATATTCGTTTTTCTCCTCCAGTGTGTTTCAAATTGTTTTGGTGTTCATTCCAGATAAACGCGACTATCGATGAAAACACCTCGAGGATAAAATGTCTTTGGGCGCCTTCAATGCATCGCATTGGCAATTTCAACTCCCCCGAGTACGAACAGTTAACTACTTTCCCTGTATAAACGGAAGAGAGGCTTTCTTTTGAACTAACCTGGTCCTTAAAGGGTTAACATTGCCCAGAGAGACATTTTTGGTTTTCCGAAATTTTTTATTTGAAGCAAGTAATGGAGGATAAAAGATTTCCATTAAAATCAAGAGGAAAATGGGAAAAAAAGGGTGAACATCGGGAAAAATTGAAATATTACAAATATTGCTGCTTGAATTTTGATGAATTTTTGAAAATACATTCTGCGACCAACCTACTGTAAAATCAATTAAAATCAATTGGAAAATGGGAAAAATGGGTAAACATTGGGAAAAACTGGAATATTACAAATATTGCTGCTTGAATTTTGATGAATTTTTGAAAATACATTCTGCGACCAGCCTACTGTAAAATCAATTAAAATCAATTGGAAAATGGTAAAAATGGGTAAACATTGGGAAAAACTGGAATATTACAAATATTGCTGCTTGAATTTTGATGAATTTTTGAAAATACATTCTGCGACCAGCCTACTGTAAAGTTAATCCTTTAAGGGAGGGTTTGAAGGCCTCTCCCAAAATAGTATAGTGGGGTCTGGGGGTCTCCTCCAGGATAATAAGGGGGGGTCTTGGGTATCCCCCAAAGTAATAAAAGGGGCCGGGTGTAGGGGCCCTCAGATTAAGGCCTCATAAGAAAGTGTTTGTTGGGTATTCGCCCTACAGTTTATTTCCTCGACGTCACACTAACCCTTTGAGGGGCAAATTAAGGAAAATAATTTTTTTCCCAATTTTTTTTGCATTTCTAGGTTCCTTAGGGTAAAAATAGACCCCAAAAAAATTTTCATACAATTCCATATACTAGTATAGGAGAAAACAGGTGGCTAGTGTAACTATCCACTGCCCCACAAAGCGCTAGAAAATTTTGTTACCATATTTTTTCGAAAATCAGGTTTAAATTAATTTTAAAGGGCCAAACAATGACAACTATAAGTCAGAATCAATCAAACATACAATTATTTATGAGAAAAAATTGTAATAACAGTCAGGAAACTTATTTGAGCATGGTTTAGTCTTGAAAATAACGCGTAAATGGCACTTTTTGACCTATGATCGACTAAAATTAACTTTTTAGACACCTTGAGGAGCACCAAAAAATCTCAAAAAATCATAAAATTGTTATTTACACTATAGAGAACAAAATTACCCAGTAAAGTTTACCCCAAAAAATTGTAACTTTTGAAGTTAATCCGAATTTAGTGTGTGGCAGAGCAACATTTTTGCTTCGAGCTGCGCTAAAAAGTGATTATTGGCTATGTTGCAACAGAAGATGTGACTTTTTTCTTTTTACAAGTTGTTTTCTAGACTATAAAGATAATATAAATAGAATAAAAACATTACATTCTTTATGAAAGTACCGAAAAAAATCCAAAATATGCTGTAAAACGGCAAAACACTGTAAACAATGCTGTAAACGACGATGTTGCTTCAAGGAATCTCCGAGGCCTATTATTGGCTGAATGCAAGAATTTAGAATGTGAATAAGTAGTTCAAGTTATAATAAGCTTCTGAACGTCTTATCTGAGCCCTAAAATTCCTTCTAAAAGGCGAAAAACTTGGAAGTAGACAATGCATCACTGTTTGACCCCTTCAGGGGCAGTGGCTAGTGGTACTAGCCACCTTATTCTAACGCTTGTAATTATATTACAAAATCAGCAAATTTTACACACTAGTACTTCAAAATGTTCAAAATACTTTCAAAATTCATAATCTGCCTCAAAAATTTGCCTAAACCTTCCAGAAAAAAATATTACTACATTAGCGGGAGCCGGTCTGTCTTGGAGGGAATATCTCAAAATGTCAACATTTACCTGGTCTAAAAATAATGTTTACCGCTAAGCTACCATGTGGAAAATATTTTTTCCCCATTTTAGAACATCTTACCAACCTGAAAAAGTGGCTAGTTACAATAGCCACTGTCTCATAAGCTCAGGAAAAAATAAATAAAAGGTGGCTAGTGGCACTAGCCACTGCCCCTCAAAGGGCTAAACAGGTCTATAAGACCTCAAATCAAGACCTATATCCCCAAGACTAAACTATGCCTTAAAAACTGGCAACCCCGGGTATCGATCAAAGGCCCCGTTGAAGAGCTTTGCTCGCACCCCGAAACCCCGCAACTCTACCCCTCCCCAAACCCTTCCGGTACCTCTACCCTCCTCCCCGTAAGACACTAACAGTACTAACACTCTGAGCGCCTGTGTTGACATTTACCGGGGAACTAATGTCACGAGTTGACATTTAGCACAGTGCCGAGTATGGTCGTATAATAGACCTTTATTCAGCGAGGAAGCTTCGGTTTTGGCGCAGCTCGGCTTGGTTTGCTTCGCTTCACCGAGTAAATGTTCCTCCATGTATATACCTATGTCCTACCAGTTGAGGAAAAGAAGCGATACCGGCTTTTGATTCACAATCAGTCTCCAGTCGTGTAGTGTGCAATTTGGCAACGTCGTATTGTGCCCATTTAAACCCGTGTAAAAGGTTGAATGCGAAACAGTTCACCAAACACTCTCTCGTTCGATATTTTTCATGGGTTTAAGGGGACGCATTTCAACGTTGCCAAATAGCACGCTACGCAACTATCAGTCTCGTGCTTCATCTGCTTCACACTGAAGTTTGTTAGGATTATACTCTGTTCTATGAATCGATGATAGCTCCGACGGCAGTCAGTTTTCGATTAAAAACGAGGAAATATTTGGCAACGCGGCACAGACTCGATGAGCTACCAGTGGCGGCTTGTGCGATTTGGCAACAAGGTTCTACCTCTAGTTGATTCTGTGTAAAACAATCGATTCGATAGTGAAGCGCTGCTTCATCGACAATCGATTGTTGCTTTTAGATTCAAATGGACGGCAAACAATGTTGCCAAATGGCACGAAAAAAGTCGGACCATTGTTTCCTAGAGTTCAGCTTACCTGACGGGCTCATCTCACTCTTACTCCGTTGAAAATTTGAAAATTTTCCCCTTGCACGATTTTCTTCAATCTATTTACTATATTTATAATAATATTACATTACTATGATAATTTCACAAACTTCATGGTGCTTCAAAATAACTATTTTAAATGGTAAAACTATCCATTTATATGTTGATTACACCGTTATTTTAAAGGACTTTTACGTTAGAATCAATGTGTCATATTTAATGGTGTTACAATAGTACGCCACACATCTGGATCATTAATACCAACGCGTACTTCAACAAGATTGGTGAACTACTGCATGCGAGAAAAAATTAGTTTGGAGGACTGAGAAAAATAAATAAACCAATACATAAATAATTACAATTAATTGATTGCAATGAGTTGGAGGGGAAAAAAATCGTTTACCAACTACACCCAATTTTCTCGAGGAAAAAAAACAAAAAAAAAATGCTCGCTAAATAACGTTGGCTCGAACCTTTTTTTATTTTATTTTTTTATTTTTTTTTGGAAATCACCATACATCCGATTAAAATGAGTTCGACCCGACCCGAGTAGAGAACAGTGTTGCCATAGATGTTTGATGGGAGGTTGAAAGACCTATCTTCACCATGATGTTCATTTACGAAACTTTCGGTACGGATATCTCAAGACCATTTGCACCTGGAGCGCTCATTTGTTTTCAAATGTTCACTTTGGCAAGCTGAACAATGCTAATTTTGTTTTTTGTTTTTTTGTTTTTGTTTTATTTTGTTTTTTTTTTTTCAAATTAAAATTTCTAGTGGCAGTCTAACTTCTTAAGGACCAATGGGTCTGTTGCACACTTTTGCTACAGCGCTATAGAATGTTCAATCTCATGTAAAATCGCGTAAAAAGTCCATTGGTGGCATCAGAAAGTCATAAAATGCAGTATGAAACTCACGAGAGACGTTTAATGAAATCCAACATGGCGGTAAAATATCGAGCAACCTGTATTCATGCACCACGAACATCCAAGGATAGCCAACTTCACAATATCGATCACACCCAACTACAACGTAAATAAACACATAACCTCTGAGGCTGTGAGGTTGTCAACGTTGGCAATCCTTGGATGTTAAAGGTGCATGCATACAGATTGCTCGATATTTTACTGCCATCTTGGAATTCATTAAACGTCTCTTGCGAGTTTACTATTGTATTTCACGACTTTCTAATGCCACCAATGGACTTTTTTCGGGCGATTTTACATAAGGTGAAACACTCTTGATCGTTGTAGCAAAAGTTTGCAACATACCCATTCCGAGTATACTCGTCCTCCTCCGCTAGTCTATTTCACATCATTCCAGTATCATGATTCCGGATAAACGCGATTATCGATGAAAACACTTACAATACACTCTGTCTTCGGGCGCCTTGAATTTATTGTATAGGCAATTCCAACTCCACCGAGTACGAACATAGTTAACTACCTTTCCTTATATAAATGGAAGAGAGGCGTTCTTTTGAACAAACCTGGTCTGTAAAAGGTTATTAGGTTTAATTTTGTTCATTTATTTCCATGTATTTCGATGCAACGAACCTAGGCTTGGACATTTTTGGATCCAAATGTGGGGCTGCGCTAAAATAAGTGCGTGGGAATAAACGGACAAAATAACACCAATGAGCTATAACTTTAGAGTGGCAGCGGGCTGGTCCACCTTGTGCTACACAGGGTAGAAGGAATCTCGGGAAAAAACGGAATTTGGACGGCAGATTCCAAGGTTTGAGGTTAAATTTTGAAGGTCGTTTCCGGCGATGCCCGAGTTTGTTTACGAAACGACCGGAAACAACCTACAAAACTTAACCTCAAAATCGATTTTTACGGCAAGATGGCGGCGCCCTAGGTGACAACAATGAACCAGCGGAACGTTCCTTGATGTGCCACTCTAAAGTTGTAGCTCATCGAATAACACCTTAAACGTAACCTAAAAATTCTCCAGTGTGGTCACGGAGGTCACCCATTAGACTGCCACTCTACATAAATGTAAAGCTTGTTGTTATGGAACCAACGAGCTATAGCGATAGAGAGGACTCGTGGGACGTTATGTTGAGGCAGTGTTGCCAGATTGGGGTGAAAAAGTAATATGTTTTATATTGATGTAAATGGGGGTCGATACGGCTTTTTACCCTCGATCTGGCAACACTGTGTTGAGGCAGCACGGAGGCAGCCATAATAGAAATCTCTCGTATCCGTTTTTAACACAGGCTCGGTTTGTTATTGCCAATCACTTTTTTTAACCTTTAAATTTTTTTTTTTTTTTGCTTGTTTTATGGCTTATACTCCAGTCAAGGAGCCTACAGCCAACTATAGACTAATGTCAGTGTGTGGATGTTTGTTTAATGTCAGAAGACAACAGGGGACTTGAAACATCCATGCTCAAAGCACTCAGATTTCCACTGTAATCTTTCCGTGGACCCACTTTTAAGGAGACCGAGCGACAAGACGAGTGAAAAATCTGCTGCCACTACCGGGATTCGAACCCGGGACCTATGGATTGGCCTTTAAATTTTTGATGAAAAAATTGTGACAAATACATTTGAAATTGATTACAAGCTATATAGCAAGTGCTTTATTAGAGTGGTTATTTGGACACAGAAATTGATACAACTGTTTCTTCTGGAAGGATTTGCACGATACACTTGCACTTTCGTTTAAAACCAATTTTCACTGGATTAATTACAATTTTAAATTTAAGAATACAAAATATGAGGCAAACAAACCAGAATCTGAGGGCCGATCATTTACTTTATCGTTAAACCGATCGATAAAACTGTCTACGAGTGATGCTATTGGTCGAATATTGTAAAACTTGGCTGTTGCTATGGTAACCATCGTTAAGAGCCTCGTTTTATAAAGGCTATTCATGAGTAACCTTTAAAAACCGGACACTATAACGATGGTTACCATAGCAACAGCCAAGTTTTACGATATTCGACCAATATCATCACTCGTAGACAGTTTTAATGATCGGTTTAACGATGAAGTAAATGATCGGCCCTCAGATCTTCCGTCGTGTCAAAATTTGAGATAGGACTTATAACAAGTATCAGCCTCGCTATAGCTCGTTGTATGAAACTAGAGACTAGAGTTCCTGTATATCAAAGAGTCTCGACGCGTACGTGACGAAGAAGTCGAAGGAGGCGTCCCCTCTGATTGGTTCTGTTCACCGAGGAGGCGTGTACGTCTTTTCGTATAGGGATGTTCCAACAGTTTTGTTAAGTAAGGAAAATAACACAGAACGCCTCCTTGAGCTCCGTGACAGCCTAAAATCTAGCAGCCAATCAGAATCTATACCTACCCCGTATGACGAGACTCTTTGATATACAGGGACTCTATAAGGAACGTAGTCGGGGTGCGGCTGGACTTAATACTTCCAGTTGAAACAGTGTTCCTGAGTTCCACCATGAGTCTTGAACATGTGAGGACTCGATACAATATTTCCAATGGGGCTCTTGCAAATTTTTTCCACATCTGGTGATTGAAGAGTTGATTCTTGCATAAAAACCTGTAAAATTGATGATGAGTACTCAAAAAAGCAATAAATTCACTCTCAGAATCGGGATTAACGGTGGATTGACGCCGGTACGATGGGAGATTCCCATTTAATTTGAGACAGACCTCACAATCAGTGCGTTTCCGTAGAGAATCTGACAAAATACTTGTAGGCTAGAATCTCCCATGATACCTGCGTCGCTCCGCACCATTGCGATCTTGCTATTACGGCTATTATCTGCTGAGTTTAATACTGAATAGAAGCCTTTTGTTGTGTTATTTTCGTGAATTTTGCTGGTTTTTACATCAGATTGGACTATTTGTTTGCTTCTAATAGCAAAAGTTTGCAAGAGCCTAATTATGAACAATACAAAGAATGGGCCCGTTGCAAACTTTTGTTACGACGATTAAGAGTGTTTGATCTAATGTATAAAATCACCTGAAAAGTCTATTGGCATCAGAAAGTCATAAAATGCAATAATAAACTCACAAGAGGCGTTTAATGAAATCCAAGATGGCGGAGAAATATCGATCAATCTGTATGCATGCACCAGGAACATCCAAGGATAGTCAACCTCACAATATCGATCACAACCAAGCACAACGTAACAAACATACATAACCTCTACCTGCAGCAGTGGGGTTGTCAAAGTTGGCCATCCTTGGATGTTCGTGGTGCATGTATACACACGGAAAAAAAAGATTAGTGAAAATAACTATACGGATACCTGATTTTGGCACCTGCTAGATGTTATGGTAAACTTGACCAGAAGTATGGTACGTTTACCGATACTTCGAGTAAATTCGACATGCAAGCAGGTGACATCACCTAGTACCTAGTCAAAACATAGTATACTTCTGGTTAACATTACCATAACATCTAGCAGGTGCCAAAATCAGGAATCCTTATGCGGTTATTTTCACCGTAGTTTTTTTTCCGTGCAGATTGCTCGATATTTCTCCGCCATCTTGGATTTAATTAAATGAGTCTTGTGAGTTTATTATTGCATTTTATGACTTTCTGAAGGCACCAATGGACTTTTCAGGCGATTTTACATTGGATTTAACTTTCTTAATCGGTGTAGCAAAATTTTGCATCAGACCCATTAGGACTTTAAATTACAATTTGGCAACACTGGTGTAGAATCAAATTTTTGGGTGAAAACGGTGCAGTAAAAGGGCCGAGCGCCGAATGGGTCGCGGAACGGTTCGGGAAATGAATCAAGCGACAAAAACACGGCATATCCTAACTTCTAATAATCGCTGTCAATCTCCAGTCAAATGAGTCTAGGAAGGGACGGGGGTTACAGGAAGGACTCGGGATGCGGGAAGTGGAGGAAGGGTCTATTAAAACGGGGAGGGCGACGGGGAGTCAAAATCGTGAAAATGTCATGTTCATTTTGGGGGTAGGTGAAAGGGTGGGTTGGGGTGAGGTGGGTGCAATATCAATTAGAGCGCTCAGAGTGAGGCTTGCCTGATCGTGCTGAAATATCTGTGCATTTAATCTCAGTGATGCCATATTTGACAAAAAAAAAAAAAAAAAAAAAAAAAAAAAAAAAAAATTATTAATCCAAGTAACAGGGGAACAATGCCAAACAAATATGCCAAATAATATAAAGAACTAAATGGAATCACATGTGAAACAACCACAAACACACATTGTAGTTAAGTATTTTGTACGAAAAACCCTCTCCCTCTCTCCCTCACTCTTAAACTCTCTCGCGTATTTTCTATTATTTCATTTTCTTTATTGATGGTAACCTCCAGTTTCACCTCCATTTTCACGGTAACCAAAACAGGCTCGCCTATGGAGGTACCAATTTTCAGCCTTTAATTTTTATGTTAATTTTACGTTAGTTTATTTAATTTGTCTAATATATAGTTTACGTGTAACTTGAGTAATTTAACATCTTTCCCCCCCCCCCCCCCCCATTGGTTTTTGTCTAAAGACTGAAAATTTATCATTTATCATTTAATATTTTGTTACACAACATACATGCTGTATGTGTATTGATACATACAATTTTTTATGATTTTTTTTGTTTCTTTTTGTTTTGTTTTTTTTTTTTTTCGCGTTCTTGGGTGCCTCTTGCCTAGAGTTTGCCAAACTCTTAAGTGTTTTAATCCTGCATCATTTTAGCCAAATTTGTATTTTTTTGTTTTATTATTGTTACTGGAAATTTGCATAATTTAATAAAAACTGGCAAAACTGTTCAATCATTTCCTCAACATTCTATTTATCAGTTGCACAATCTGGCACCTGCCCTGAGAGTATCCAAGCAATAACCAGCAGTGCTGCCAATTTTGAATTAGTTTCGCTCTCCGAAAGTTTGATGAAACTAACGGATGATTCATTCTGAGGTCATTTGGAAGAAAGCTGGGCACCACGGTGACAGTCCATCCCTCTGCGCTTACCCCACCTCTCTCACCATTCAACCTCATCCCTCCTCACGTTTCTGATCTGATTGATAGTTCCATCAGATTTTGTTTGGAAAAAGGTCCACCAATGTTCTTGGATAAAATTCATTCTGTCGTTGAAAGTAATTAAGTGTCGCGATTTTTCAACGTAAGCCAGCGTCAGCTAGAGTTGGGCAAACAGGAGGTGTAATCAATCACACGTTTACAGAGGAATCAGAATTTTTCGGAGTTTGATTTCACAGCAACAGCAGCAATGACGAAGATCCAGATCTTCTAACCCACCCCCCCTCCCCTTCTCCGTGTTTTGATACCGCGAACTTAGTCCCAAGAAAAGATTATTTTTTGCTTTTTTAAAAGAGAAATTTGACCAAATTGACCTTTGGCCCCCACCTCTCGAAAATTCTTGGCTACGCCACTGACCAGTAATTAGGTCTGATTTTTAAAGGATCACCCATCATATTAATTGTAGAAGAATGGGTCTATAATCGAAATGACTCTTAAGTTTATTTTAAATCGGTAAACCAAAGGTCAGACGATTATTACCGATTACTAACTTATCTTGGAATCGATTACACTGTCCCATTTGCCCAAATCTGCGGCATCAGCATTGGAAAATGGCCTTAACGCTGATAAACGAACAAACTTCAATACCTTCACATGAGATAACCACTGGAGAGCCACTAAATTGAAACTTTTGTTGGTTTTTTTTTTTTTTTTTTTTTTTTCTTTTTTGGCATCACATCAGAATTTTACTACAATCAACTGTATTTTTAAGTAGATTCCATGAATCTACTTATTGCGGAGGGTGCGATGTTGGATTTTTCGGGAAATTTTATCAAATGAGCACGTTTCATGGTCCCCTGAGTGAGAAAATACCACTCGTTGAAAATTGTATATATATATATATATATATATATATATATATATATATATATATATATATATATATATATATATATATATATATATATATATATATATATATATATATATATATATATATATATATATATATATATATATATATATATATATATATATATATATATATATATATATTTATATGTATGTATCAGCCAGTTTTACCGTTTTTATGTCCCACGATCCTGTTCGTAATTTTTGGTTTTTGTTCTTGAAATTTTTCTCAACTATTCGTTGGGTTTATTTCTTGGATGAGTTCGAAGATGGTGTGAATCCGATTGTTAGTTTTCGCGCTATGGGCCGTGTTTGAGTCGTAAAATGTGTTTTTGAGGTTTGTTTTTAGGAGTGTTTGTATTGAGCGTTTTTTTTGGGAAAATTTATGTTGGCCGTTTTGTTACGCAACTTTTTTACTCGAGTCATTTTTTTGTGTTTTGCGTTGTAAGCGAGTTAAAGTGATGTGTTTTTCGGGTTTTTTGGCAGTGTTTTTATATGAAGAAATTGTTTTTTTGGTTCAAAAATTTTAGTATATATCGTGGAGGATGTTTTTAGTTCATATGCTCCATTTCTTAAATTTTCCTTGTGTTTTACGTGTTTTACGAGCTATTTAGTTTCTTATGGGATTTTACATGTGAAAGACAAGGATAGTGTATTGGTATAATTGCTCGTTCTTTGTTTTACACGTGCACTGTTGCTTAGGTACGTTATTTATTTATTTTCTTGTTTGATCAGCTGCTCTTATTCAGATTTATTCCTCATTAGCGTTACAAAGATTACACATTTTTCTATCTTGGTACTATAATCTTTTTCTCATGGGTATTTTTATTTAAATGTTGAACAGCTGATAAAAAAAAAAAATGAATAATTCAAAGAAAATCATAACATAACCTATTTATTGAAATTTGTGAAAAACTTATATAACCTAGCTTTTATTTCTCACTTGCATTGTAAAGATTACACATTTCTCTATTGGTAATATAATCTTTTTCAAAATAATATTTGGATTTTGAGCAGCTGATGAAATAAAAAAAATAAATTTAACGAAAATTATAACCTATATTTAAATTTTTGAAAAAATGATGTAACCTAGCATGGAATCTACTTCGTCTTACCGGCCTGCCGGGAGGCATTTTTTTTTTTTAAGAGGACCTCAGAACAATAATTTTATAACAAAATAATTACACACAAACCTGAATTGGATGAATAAATAGTATTAGTTATAGGTATTGGTATAGTGTCCTGTTATTCCTCAAAATGTCAAATGTCACATTAATATTTAAAGTGCTTTTAAAGTACGTTTCAATCGGAAAATATAATGAAAATTTGCGAGCAAAAATGAGTCACGTCTGACCGTCCATAACAGACTTCCATAAAAAATAAAAACTCTGGTGTTACAATCAGAACATGATCACAGAACCAGAATTGCCTAAAAATGTTCAGCGTCTATAGCTTAAACGCTAGAATTCTGGTAACAGGGCCATACCTTACCTTCGTTCAGAAATCGGCATTGCTTCTAATGATCATTTTTTCCCAATGTTTAAAGTCCAAATGGTATTTTCCAAAAACTCAATTTTTACCTCTCAACCTTTTTGCTCGCAACCGTTCAAATATATCGCTGACACGTTGCTCCTAAATCGTGAATAAATATTTCGTATAAGTGCATTATTACGTTGAGTCAAAATAAATGAAGATATCTGCGGTGCGGACTAATATGCAGGCTCATCAAATCGACTCTAATGACCTTTAATCAGCGGTATTATATCAAGTTGGAGGGATGTTTTAATTATTGATTCATAAATAAATAGCGTCACGACCTGCTGTTTCTATCTTTCTCTCCTACACTCTTCCCTTTCTCCCTCTCTCTCACACACGCATCCATTCTCTCTATCTCTTTCTCCACACCCTCCTATATGTCTCTCTCTCTCTCTCTCTCTCTCTCTCTCTCTCTCTCTCACTCACACACATACTCACTCAGCTAGAAACACACACAAACTACTCTATAAATGATGCGGTTTAGATTTTAATCAATGGAGGTAGCTTTTTGCGACGAGTTGTATTGTGATATACTGGAATGTATTGTAATATCATAGGATGCCGTATCCTATATTCGGGACTGTGTATCACCGGAGGCGTCGAATCCGAGAATGTATTTGCGTTGATACGGCGCTTACCTATTTCAGTGAGATATCTCAAACGCAGGAGCCAAGCAATCAGCTTGAGTTATTGAATATTTAGGTAAATTCAATTCGAGATTAAAATAGAAGTTTCGTAGAATGACTCGATCATTGCATACATAGACAGTTCTATCCGCGGGTTATACAGCAGGCTGATTACTTGTTTCCAGCCAACGAGACATGAGATATCGATTGATCGATTTGAAATCGTGTAATTCTATTAGCTTTCTATTAAAGGCAAGTCAAATGATAAAATTATGACTAGTCGTTATGGTTGATCGTTAATGACCAACGGGCTATGAAGTTGGTATTTTTCCAGTCACGAATACGGTTATACCAAACGGTCTTGCACACTGAAAGAAAGGGCTGAATTTAACTAACTTATACTTAAAAGTATGGACACCACTTAAAAACTGTTAAGTTGACTATTTAAATTAGTTGAATTTACTCCGTGCCATGTTAATTCATCTATTTTTTAACTATTTTAAATAGTTGAACTAACAGTTTTTAAGTGGTGTCCATACTTTTAACCCATTCAGCGATTTTTTTTTCATTGTATATTACTTTTTTGCTCGGCGCCCGGACAAATTTTTTTAAATTTCGGAAAACTTCTAGCTTTTTGGAATTTCAGAGCCTTTAACTTACAGATATCAAAAAGAGAAAAAAGGGGGAGTGTGAAATTAAAAAAAAAAAAAAAACAAACAAAAAATTGAAAGGCGTTGGCTTCTCAGATATTTACTGCGGTGGCACAAATTGAAAAGTCTCAAAAATTGGGTCCGTTTTCCGTAGTCCTACAAGCCTTGCAGACTAACTCTTAACTACCTCTTTCTCTCTCTATCTCTTCACGCATATCAAGTCTTACGTAAATACTCAAAATGGAGCTGTTGCAAACTTTTGTTACAGGCTTATTAATAGTTAATAGTGGGGTACTACCCTGTAAAAATAACGATTAGCGCACTAAAAAATCACGAAATCCACTCCTAAACTCACAAAATGCTTTTAAACGCGAGACCGTAATGGCGGCCGAGGTTTTCTTATGGCAATTGTATGCTTCTTCTTCTTCTTGTGTGGTGTTGCGAGAACAACTCGTGTAGATGGCGCTGATTGAAGATAGGGAACCTCAATGAAAACCGCGGCCCCGACCGCCATTACTGTCTCGCGTTTAAAAGCATTTTGTGAGTTTAGGAGTGGATTTCGTGATTTTTTAGTGCGCTAATCGTTATTTTTCCTGGGTATTACCCCTTGAACAACCATTAATAAGCCTGTAGCAAAAGTTTGCTGCAACAGCTCCATTACAATAGAATTATAGATAATCTCGCAGCCGATCTTGGCTGGATGGCTATATGGAACTGCATAAAAAATAGGATGTTAATTCTTTTCCTTCCATTGTATAAAATCTACACATTATGCTCAAAGATTACTCGAAACAAGAAGTAGACGTAAGTTTCCAATTATCAGATTAGTATTTCGCCAAGCTGAAACTCCAAAGCATATTTTTCAAGTCTCTTTTTCCACTGATTTTCGGCCACTTTTCTTTCCGATCTCGCAGACTATAGTACTTGAGCCTCGCGCCCGCGCCCGCGCCGACCGGCAGAAAATTTCCCGAGGAACGACCTAAAAACTAAAGTTCGGTAATGGTATTTATCAACTTCTAGGGTTGGGGGAGGTGGGTCACCGCTCCATTTGCACACTTCTGCCGGCCATGAGCGGATACAGGAACGAGTCTTTCTCTCTCTCTCCGGCCATTTGAACTCGTGTGTTAAAAAATGATAGCTGAATGGGCCATCACGTGACTTTAGGCTCTATAGCCGTCCTTTTCTAACACATACGTTCAAATGGGAGGAGAGAGATATGAGAATTCTTTTATCCACCCTCATGTTGCCGGCGCTCTTGTTCCAAAAGCTTCATGACACGTTGAAAGCTTTATTTATTTACTTATTTAACTGTCTATTTATTTATTTTTTCAAAATTAAATTTTGAATTTGGTTTTTTTGCTAATTACCCAACAACTGAGGCCTTTTATGTAAAAAGGGGTTCTTTGCAGTTTTGTAATTGGAAGAAAAACGCATTCAAAGTTTTGTAACTTGATTTCTCCCGATCTGGCCATGATGTAATTTTTTTTCCCTAAAACTAGGTTTATTTACGGATATAATGGCTTAAGGTTTATTAAAATCCGTGTATTTCTGTGTTTTACACGATATTTTGAAGTTGACTCCTTGGAACCCCTTTTTTTGTAAAACGGGTCTCGCCGCCTTAAGGATACCACCAAATAGCAGGAAAAAATAAGCATTTGGTAATTTTCGGCCGAGATGGTCCTTATGGCATTTAATTTCACCCAAAAAAAGTACTTTAAGATATCTTGCCGGCGTTGCCAGATACATCCAAAAATGTAGCCCAAAATGCCTTTTTATCGAAATATATCGAGAACTATCGATTGAATCGAAAAATTGATACACTTTCCATGTATGTGGAATAATTTCCAACATAAAAGATCTTGCGTTTTAACGCTCCGACGACTCCTAAGCCCTCAAAACCGCGATCTAAGTTTTCGGCGATTTTTGGAGAACTTGAAACTCGCGTCACAACACCCATTTAACGATGTCTCTATTCACGAAAACACCTAGTAATCGCTGAGTTTTCAAGATATTGAGCTGAAATTTTGGTGAGAGACTATTATTGATATGAGAACTTGATTAAAGTGTTTTACGCAAAAAGGGGTTCTTCGCGAAGAACCTCCTTTTTACATAAAACGCCTAGTTACTATGGTGCTCGCAAAAAGGGGGAAAAAAGTCTTCACAGCGGAAGTATACATGTAAGTACGTTCTACTGCATGAGCGTAAGTTTGTGAATCGTGTGCTCGCATTAAATTCATAATAAAAAATGAACGAAAAAAAAAGAATAAAGATTAATATGGAGAGGGATGGAACATAATTTTACTCCGTCTTGAGAGCTGAAGAAATGATTTTGCTATAAATCAACGGCTCTAAGTAGAAGAGAAAAATATAGAAAAATATGTAAAAAGAAAAGGACAGGAAAGAGAGAGATATAAATCTCTCATCTAACTCGCATCCGGTGAGCAATCTGAGCACCGTTGTCAGACGCCCGCGCCCTTCCGACCCGAAGCGATGAGTGAAAAAAAGTCACCTACTTTACATTGATATAAATAGGCGAAAGTAGACAAGCCCCCCCCCCCCCATCCGCAAGTATTCTGACAACACCGATGCAATATATTGGCAAAAAACTGTATTCAATTTTGATTGAAGTGACAGAGGAGAGCTTATAGTCGAAAAAATACATTTTAAATGCATCAACAATACGTGAGCGCACAGAAAATTATTGTATTATATGAGTGTAGTTTTTCTGCGCAACCCTTATTATTAGAGTGAGAAATTCAGAGACTTCACTTGAGATCTATTCTTGATTTGACTCTAACTTATAAAGCCCTTCAGATTCAATTTGCAATTTAGAGACACACCTTGAATCGAAACGTCTTGAGATTTGTCGAGGATTGAAGTTTCAATGGTTTTTAAAGTAAAATTAAGATTTTCACACCTCGAATTGGCAATTTGGAGACGCGTTTAGAGAACACTATAAGTGTTATCTACTGAAATTAGATACTTCGTTTGCTTATACCTTGAACTAAACTGAAGATTTCTCAAAAATGTCTGGTTTATGATGAGCATCTCTGAATTGTAACTTTCCCCACTCGACGCGACTTGAGTATTTCTCAAGTCAAAGTCAAGTCCCGTCAAGTAGATCTCATATTATATAATCTCAAGCAAATACTCCGATGAAGACTACATCGGTAATATCGATTTTGGGAGAAAATAAAACTACTTTAAATGTACTTTTTTTCATTTCTATTATTTCTTTTTCTGTTTAACTGTTCGTTATTTGCTTTCTAAAGTATGAGCCATCCGTTTTCCATCCACTGAATTCAGCCTCCATTCCGCGCTCTCAGTTCTTCTTAGGCTTGATCTAGGTCTACTCTGTGCGATTCTTGAAGAGCTAAGCCCACACCCCAGCAATGAACGGAGGCCACCGCTAAAACGGCGTACACAAATATTTTGAAAAGCTGCATCTTTAACTTTCTTCCGAGCGACTGAAAAATTGACAATGTGTAGTAAGTAAATATTGACATAAATCAATTAATCAGTTATTCAATTAGGGACAGATCCAAGAACGCTCCAGGGTCCAGGAGGGATTTTGAGATGAGAGATAGTGGTCTAGGGGCACCCACTTCCCCACCGTCGATGGATGTTTTGAGGTCCAAACCCAGGAACCTATTTAAATTCAAGCTTCTCTAAAGTTATTTTTAAGCTTTTTCTTCATTCTCCCAGATCCTTTATTCCATGGAATGCTTTTGATAGAAAGTAGATTCTCCAAAGCTGTTTTTTGTTCTTTTGGAACTCCCGAACCATTTGTATAAAACCCTCATCAGAAAATTGTGGACATTTGACCTGTAGTCCAGGCAACGGGGAGCTAATATGGACCCTAGCTTGCAAAGTTTGCGGACTTATATCGGAGAGTCGATTCTTATGTATTTTGGGTCGCTGAATCCGAATCTGAACTTTGCGTACGAATCAGAGGGGCGGAAAGGCCGCCATTTTCCAAAATGGCGGTCAAAATCACGTTTTTTTGCCTTATTTTGCTCATAACTCGCGTATTATTGGTCAAATGCAAAAAATACCTTGGTACAAAGTTAAAGTTCGTCTAATTTACAACAAAAAAGTATAAGGCCATTATTTCGTAAAGATCAAAACTGAATGCGCTATGGAGCCGCGAAAAAACGTGAAATCCGTCTATTGCGGCGCATGACCGCTAAACGCCGCCTTGCGGCCCTTGCGCCGGCCATCGCGCGCACGCTCCTCACCTCACCTTGGCAATATGTGAATAACAAATAAAGAAGAACAAATTACTTCAATTTGGCGTATCTTCTTGGGCTCCAAGTTGTGTTACTCCGTTTTACACCATCCAACAGGTCGAGTGGGCAAATTCATTTAAATGTGGTAATGTATGGTATCAACATTAAAAAAATGTCAATCTGCGCCTAATTCACTCCATCGTTCCGTGTACATTCGTTTATTTTTACATTCATCTTCACTCTGCCTCCATCCTTTTGAGTATCTGAGTGGTCCAGCTAGTCCGTACTTTCCACACGGAGGAGAGGGGGTGGGGGTCTGAGCTGGTTTCGGGGCTTTTCCTTCAGTTTCGCGTTCACTTTCAGATTCATCGGTTTCAAACAGAGTGGCTCTGGTCTATGATTCGTCAAAACTAGCACTTGGACATATGATTGCTGCACTCACTGTTTCAATTTACGCAATATGCACTGACCATCTGAGCCCACTTTTTTGGCATCGGCAGGCACTGCAACCGGCGTGGCACGCGGAGACAACGTTCCGTGAAATTTCAGGACATCCGTCTTAAAATAAAATCTAAAGCTGACAACTAAACAGTGGCCACTGAATCGGCCCACTTTTAAATGGTTTTCAACCATAGCAAAAGGCTACTTTCTCAATATGAAGCTAAAGTTGGACTTGGCATCTAGTACTAAGACAATGATGTCTGCGGCTGCATCGTCGGTCGACTATGACGCTGCGCCGCACAGTGTTTTGAAAAGGAGGACCGGCGGACATTGGCTTATAACTCTACTATAGCGCTTAAAAATATAATCAAACCCTTGCCACCCTACGTAGTTGGGTACGAGAAATGCATAGGAAGGGTCGAAATTGTCGCACAGTGGGTATTTTTTAAGTAAATCCTGGACAAAAATTAAAAAAGGTGAAAGAAAGCGGGAAAAATGTCATATATGGCAATGACAACGTACAAATTTATCTTATTTTCTATGGTTGACCATGGGAAACACAGAATTAATGCTCTACCGCCGCAAAATGGTCAGTTTTCAAGATTTTTTTTTTTTTTTTTTAGTAAGTTTCAACTTACTTATTTTATGAATATTTTATTTTGAATGATAATGAATAAAGATAATAATACCTGGCAAAAATCACAAACAATAATAGTCCTAATAGCTAATCATGGAATCAGCAGACACCGCAGCTTTCAGATAAGATTCTACAGATCGATCAACGAGGTGCAAAATTGATAAGGCGATCTGTGGCACGGTCATTGACCTACGAAACGGTCGGATGTAGAGACAAGTTCCGGAATAGCAAAGAACAATAAGCATCGAGTAATATTGATGTTCTCTTTGTCAGTAATCGATCGGATTTATCGATGACTTTGACATCGGCTACACTTCATTGGCGTAGCGTGCAAATTGGCAACGTTTTATTTTGTCCATTTAAACCCATGTAAAAGGTCGAATGCAAAGGCGTTCGCCGAATACTCAAAACTTCGATCTTTTAATGAGTTTAAATGGACAAACTGCAATGTTGCCAAATAGCACGCTACGCGCGACTGCGACACTTATGATTTTACAGATCCGAGAATGAAGGTTTTCTAATTTCTTCCATTATAAACGCACGAAATAAAGCCCCCCCTCCCTCCCCCAAACCAGACTCTTTCTATCAGTAATAGCTCTGCAAAAGCGCTTGTAATGAGCTCAGGTCAGTGAAAATGAGATAAAATTTGGAACATTAAATGCCTCATCAAGAATAATTTGAAAATTCGACAATTTAGGTTTTTACTACGTTTATATTTCTATTATGAAAAGTTGCCATCATCTGTAGGCAATGAAAATAGTGGAAAAAAGTATCTACGATGGAAGGGAAAAGCGGAATTTAAACAAAACATGTGAGCAAGCCGGAAAAAAAAATGACAGATGTTGGGATTCGAACCCCGGTTTAATGCGTGCAAGGCAAAAACGTTAGCCACACAACCAGCCAGAATGGCCAGAATGGCCAGAACTGGCCGGTTTTTCGCGAACTACGCGGAAACCGCTCATCCTACGTTAAAAATGAACTGGACTTAATTGAAAGAACACAAAATTTCCTATCGAATGAATGTATTGTGGTTTAGATTTATTGATTGGTTACTTTAGCATAGTGCGATTAATGAAAATTCGATTTTTGAGAATTTCTGAAAAAATGTCAAAATGCGCCGGTTTTTCGTAAATAACTTGAAAAATAATTGTTTTACGTTCAAATTGCACTCAGGTAAATTGAAAGATTGCTCAATTTACTATCGAATTAATGCATTAAATTTCACTTCAGTTCGATTTATCGTGAAAATATTGCGATATATCGAAAACATAGATTTCATTTTTTTTTCTCTGAGGACGGTTTGCAAATATTCTGCAAATAATATTGAGGAACGAAGCTTGTAAGCGATGAAAAGACATGTTAATACGTATAAAACTCGATATTTTTGTCAATTCGACTCTTCAATTCTTACTTTTATCGCTTTTCCGTGGAAAGAAGCGGTAAAATGCCGAGATTTGCGAGCTTTCTAATGCTCTTGCATTCAAACAGTGGCGGCTCGTGCGGTTTGGCAACCTTGCTTTTTGGCATTTGAACCTATACGCGAAAGCATCAGTTTCTCAGGGATTCAGTGAACTCCCTGAAGATCGATCATTATACATAGGTTTACATGGAGAGAATCCGTTGTTGTCACATTGCACGAGCCGCCACCATACTCAAATGATATTTCTACAATGTCTCCAGGAACGGATGCTTTGTGTGATCAAAGCGGAAAGTAAGCATGAATCTGTTCTTAAGTCCATCGAATCAGCTATGTTTAACCTTTGTTATACAGGAAGTTAGAACGCACTTGCCTCTTCAGGAGGTTGCTGAAAGTTTTGACTTTGTAACTTTGAATCATCAACAAGCAATCAACACGTGATATTACAGCGGTTTAGAGCACCTATATTAGTAAAAGAGATGACGAAGATACGACTAAACTGATTGAATGGTTTCGAAACCATCCGCCGTTTCCTGAAGCTGAGAAATTAACAGCTCTCTCTACAGCTATGTCTGCCGATTGTATACTATCAACTGCGTCAAAATGCCAAAGAAAGGCATTAATCAAAAAAGCTCATCAGGGGCTGGAAGCAATAAGCATTGATTTGTGTATCAAATCCACTCTCTGTGAATGTCCACCCCCCCCCCCCCCCCATAGCTCTAGCTGTAAAGTCGACCATCTCCAAAAATGTCACTGGATAATAAACCCTTGAAATATATAGACGAGTAGCATCCGATGTAGGAGGCAAGATTCTTAATTTCACTACGCGATTGAAGTTCTTGTAACGATAAGAATTTAAGGCATCTGTCTGATGAGTCTGCTCCGTAAAACATCAGAACAAAGTCCGCTCCTACGCGGCTGATATCTGCGTGCGAAGAGTCTTTTTCATAAAATTTGAAATCGATAGGGCCTATTTTTTTTCTTGCATTGAAAAATTTCGTGAAAGAAGTTTTATTATTTAGAGCGGAAGGCAGACGTCCTATATCACATCTACTTGCTGCGTGGATGAATAAAAGATGGTCTTTGACATCTGCGACTGATTTTTGAAGATCTCTGGAGCTTAATAGTTTTTTGGTATTTTCCCTTCCGAGCTTTACAAAGTAGGCATCCATATCCGCTGGTGCAAGTAAGTTAAGTAATTCCAGTGTACTGACACCTATATTTTCTCAAATAAATTGCTGTACGATCGTTTCTACCAATTTTTAAAGCCTCTTTCACGATCAGAGCATCGGCATCATCAATTGCTTGCATGGAGCTAATTGAGATTGTATGTGCAGAGTTGCTGTGATAGCGGATATGGATGCCTACTTTATAAAGCTCGGAAGGGAAAATACCAAAAAACTATTAAGCTCCAGAGATCTTCAAAAATCAGTCGCAGATGTCAAAGACCATCTTTTATTCATCCACGCAGCAAGTAGATGTGATATAGGACGTCTGCCTTCCGCTCTAAATAATAAAACTTCTTTCACGAAATTTTTCAATGCAAGAAAAAAAATAGGCCCTATCGATTTCAAATTTTATGAAAAAGACTCTTCGCACGCAGATATCAGCCGCGTAGGAGCGGACTTTGTTCTGATGTTTTACGGAGCAGACTCATCAGACAGATGCCTTAAATTCTTATCGTTACAAGAACTTCAATCGCGTAGTGAAATTAAGAATCTTGCCTCCTACATCGGATGCTACTCGTCTATATATTTCAAGGGTTTATTATCCAGTGACATTTTTGGAGATGGTCGACTTTACAGCTAGAGCTATGGGGGGGGGGGGGGGGGGTGGACATTCACAGAGAGTGGATTTGATACACAAATCAATGCTTATTGCTTCCAGCCCCTGATGAGCTTTTTTGATTAATGCCTTTCTTTGGCATTTTGACGCAGTTGATAGTATACAATCGGCAGACATAGCTGTAGAGAGAGCTGTTAATTTCTCAGCTTCAGGAAACGGCGGATGGTTTCGAAACCATTCAATCAGTTTAGTCGTATCTTCGTCATCTCTTTTACTAATATAGGTGCTCTAAACCGCTGTAATATCACGTGTTGATTGCTTGTTGATGATTCAAAGTTACAAAGTCAAAACTTTCAGCAACCTCCTGAAGAGGCAAGTGCGTTCTAACTTCCTGTATAACAAAGGTTAAACATAGCTGATTCGATGGACTTAAGAACAGATTCATGCTTACTTTCCGCTTTGATCACACAAAGCATCCGTTCCTGGAGACATTGTAGAAATATCATTTGAGTATGGTGGCGGCTCGTGCAATGTGACAACAACGGATTCTCTCCATGTAAACCTATGTATAATGATCGATCTTCAGGGAGTTCACTGAATCCCTGAGAAACTGATGCTTTCGCGTATAGGTTCAAATGCCAAAAAGCAAGGTTGCCAAACCGCACGAGCCGCCACTGTTTGAATGCAAGAGCATTAGAAAGCTCGCAAATCTCGGCATTTTACCGCTTCTTTCCACGGAAAAGCGATAAAAGTAAGAATTGAAGAGTCGAATTGACAAAAATATCGAGTTTTATACGTATTAACATGTCTTTTCATCGCTTACAAGCTTCGTTCCTCAATATTATTTGCAGAATATTTGCAAACCGTCCTCAGAGAAAAAAAAATGAAATCTATGTTTTCGATATATCGCAATATTTTCACGATAAATCGAACTGAAGTGAAATTTAATGCATTAATTCGATAGTAAATTGAGCAATCTTTCAATTTACCTGAGTGCAATTTGAACGTAAAACAATTATTTTTCAAGTTATTTACGAAAAACCGGCGCATTTTGACATTTTTTCAGAAATTCTCAAAAATCGAATTTTCATTAATCGCACTATGCTAAAGTAACCAATCAATAAATCTAAACCACAATACATTCATTCGATAGGAAATTTTGTGTTCTTTCAATTAAGTCCAGTTCATTTTTAACGTAGGATGAGCGGTTTCCGCGTAGTTCGCGAAAAACCGGCCAGGGGTACCCCCCTCTCCGCGTTTTTTCAAGATGGCGGCGTTAGCGGCGGTCGGTGACACTGGGACTTTTAGTATGTTATTTAGTAAGGTAATTCCAACAACTTCCCGCAAAAAAACTTTCATTATTAAGTTTTTCCTTGACAGATGCTAATTTGCCTGGACTAAAACATAATACTTAGCTGCTCACTTTACATGGTTACGGATACGGGCCTTGTGCAGGACTTCGCGGCGCTGCGACACGCTTTGCGCTCACAGTTTTGTAAACTGTTTCCAGGCCTACCTCGCGTAAAAATCATCAAAAAACACTTCCAATTATACCATTTTAAAGCTCTTTTAATTTTCTAAAACTTTGGTAAGAGGTAATTTTTTGGTTTTCTAGCTCAAAAATCTTCATTTTTCACTTTCAAAATTTAAAAAAAAATTAACTTTTAGTTTTTTGAAAATTCCAAGAAATGCAACGGCTGGGGGATGAAAAACCAAGCAAATGAAAAGATAGAAAATTAGATTTCCTACAAAATGAAAAAAATTGGTGCTCTTTATCTTCATTAGAACCGAAGTTATCAGTGTTTGAAAAATACCCGGATTTTCCGGGTTTTTCCGGTTTTTCGGGACTTTGGAAAACTCGGATTCATGGGGACTTTTGAGGAGCCCTTGTCCTGACGATGCAGAATAACGCCCTGTCGTCCGAATTTGGTTCCGATTTTTTTTGAGGTCAAATGCTAGTTTGACTGTACTATTTCTTAAGCTCATTTCCGTTTCTCATTTCCTTGGAGTGCCTTATTGGTCAGTAAATTTCTACAACTTTATCACTTCTCCGGTTTTATTTTTAAGTCTCTTTGGATCTTCTAAACCATTCATCATAGGCGGCGCGTATAAGGGGCTATTGGGGCTATAGCCCCCCCCCCCACTTTTTTGGAATTGAGGGGCTAAAAAGATTTTTGAACTAGAAAAAAAGGAAAAAAGGAAAAAGAAAGAAAAAGAGAAAAAGAAGAATGAAAAAAAGTTATCAATTTCTCATCGCCATCTGTCTGCTTCATTCATAAGTTACTAAGGAAACGAGAATGTCACCTTTTGTTTATATTCTTAAAAAATTTTCCAAACCAAATTGTTTCAAGTGTCCATTAATTTTCAGTATTTTTAAATTTTAGCCCCTTTTAAGTCAAAATTACAAGTGTTCCAAAAGAAAAAATGGTTATTTATCCTCCACCCCGCCTGCGCCAAACTTTATTCTCAAAAAGGTAAAGAAAGAAAGAAAAAAGAAAGGAAAAAAAAAAGGCTGTTGATTTTTAGCCCCCCCACTTTTTGACCCCACGCGCCGCCCATGCCATTCATTTCCTATGAGCTCTTGGCTCCTAATTTGATAATTTAAGCCTCTCGGAAGTGATTTTCTAAGTTCAAGGGGGCAAACTTTTTCTGCAGGTAATTAAAGAGTTGATTCTTGCATAAAACCCTGTATAAATGACGATGAGTATACTAAAAAATTATAAATTTTGCTCTCAGAATCGGGCGTAATGGCCGAGCTACGCAGGTATATCAAGGGAGATTTCTGTCTAATTTCCTCTTCTCATTTATCTGTATTCTCGTACAGAAAGTGACAAAGTAGATAGGAATGTCCTACGATACATGCGTAGCTTCACCATTACGATCTTACCGTTACAGCTGTTTTCAGAGTTTATTCCTGAATGTTAGCCTTTTTTAGTGGAGGTAGTCGTAATTTTTGCTGGGTTTTATATCAGATGTTACTATTCATTTGCTTATAGAAAAAGTTTGCGAGAGCTCCATTGCGGTGATGCATACATACTTCACACCGGTGTTCCATCGAAACTTTGAGCTATAAGTTTCCTATGCGGGTAGTAATAATATTCAGACCTTTCCAATTGTGCCATCGTTATTTTTGCAGTGTTTTACTGCTGAATTAACTGTCAGCTGGTCTACAGCAAAACTATTTGCGGAAGAGCTTCATTCCATTTCACATTTAGGTACTCAATGGAGGTGTGTAAATTTAACGTTTTCCGGACACTTAAAGTAACATAAAATGCATAATCAACGGAATAGGGAAGAAAAATTATCGCAATGTGTATTGTGCAAGGTCTTGGAATTGGTGAGGTAAAAATATTTAGATTTAGTTTTTAATTTTTTTGGGGCCTTTTTTTTTTTTTACATTCGAAGGAACCATAGTTTATTGTTAATGGGGGATTTCTGGTTTTTTTTTCGGATGTAAGCCTCTTCCCCGGGTCTATGTGTCTCTCAAGTATTCGTTACCGAGTAAAACCCACAACCATTTTCTGATGCGCTTTCATTCGGAAGCGCTAGTTTGGCAGAATGATAGATCCGAAAGAAACCATTGCTCCGCGACACTCTATTCGCTTAGCAACTCCTATTGAGAAAATTAGACTGTGCATGTTTACAAAATATTCGCTCTCATAAACTTCAATACACCGACGGAATTTTTGCATCAGTATTTTATTTGTTAGTTGGCCGATTACAATGGCTCACGGAAAAAAAAGATTAGTGAAAATAACTATACGGATACCTGATTTTGGCACCTGCTAGATGTTATGGTAAACTTGACCAGAAGTATGGTAGATTTACCGATACTTTGAGTAAGTTCGACATGCAATCAGGTAACATCACCTAGTACCGAGTCAAAACATAGTATACTTCTGGTTAACATTACCATAACATCTAGCAGGTGCCAAAATCAGGTATCCGTATGATTATTTTCACCATAGTTTTTTTTTTCCGTGCTGAGTCGAGTTGAGTTACTTTGACTTTAAGTGAACGCGTTACAGGATGCCTTTTCTTAAATGATTTAAAATGTAACGCAAAAGTGAACGAATTAAAGAAAAATGCTAAGGGGCGTGTAGCGAAAGTAATTGTGCGACAATCGACAAAGTGTTTTACAAAGTCGGGAGATAATAATTTAAATGCAGAAGGATCGACTCACTCGTTCAGTATTTTTTTTTCCCCGTTTGCTTTTTTGTTAAATTTAATTTTTTTAAAGCTAGGCATCACCCGGGCCTATGCACCGCTTTCACTTAAAATAAAGGTAACGACTCGGCTCAGCCATTGTTATTTGGAAACTAACAAAATTCAAAATACTGATGAAAATACTAGGTCCGTGCATTGAGGCTATGTCAATAATGCGAATGTTTGTAAACAGTATAATTTTCTATACATCTCACGGAACCCCCTATCCTGTGATAAATTGTTTGAAACAGTGGCGGCTCGTGCGATTTGGCAACAAGGTTCGCTGCCTCCATTTGATTCTACTTTAAACAATCGATTCGATAGTGAAGCGCTGCTTCATCAACAATCGATTGTTGCACATAGATTCAAATGGACGGCAAACAATGTTGCCAAATGGCACGAGCCGCCACTGGTTTGAAAGATCATAAAATTCCGAGACTTTTGACGCAAACTAAAGTCTGATATCTTTTTCCGTCTTCGATATTTTGTTCAAAGTTCGATATCCGTTCATTTTCAAGAATTCGTTGCTCAGCTTTGCAATCAACCTTTAAAAACAACTTTGGGTGCACAATTTTCTATTTAACAAACACTTAAAAAAAATACGAAATCCGAAAAATGTGCCCAAAAGCAATTTTTCGGACCTCAACATTTTTAATCGCTTTAAAACAATAAAAATTTGGAATCGCTTATTTTTTCGTAAAACGGTCAAAGTTGAGACAAATGGACAGAAGATTAAGTTTTCCGACACACGTATGCTGCTGCCAAGCTCGCCAAAACCCCCAAGTTTCCGAAAAAGCTCTAAAGATGGGTCCATGTTATTTTCAGGCTTGAAATAGTTAAAGGTGCAATTTTTTGGTTAAAATAAGAAGTTTGGGGTTTTTAAGAACTTAGCAACCGTCATTGTGACGGGTAACAGAAATTCGAGTCCTTTTCCTTCCATTTTGACCAAATTTTTGGAAAAACCGAAAAATTGTGAAGGTTAAAAAATTGATTTTGGGCCCATTTTCGGGAGTTGTCGTATTTTTTTCCTACAAGTGCTTGTTGAGTAGAACATTTTGCACCCAGACTTTTTTTTTTTTTTAAATTTGGTCCATTAACGGGGGAACAACGAATTTTTAAAAATGGGTGGATATCGAACCTTGAACTTCATTATAGCGAAGACGAAAAAATAGTTCAATCGGTTTGCGCCAAATGTCTCAAAATTTTATGCTCGCGTTTAACGATATTTATCTGAAGCAGTGGCGTGGTGTGCACTTTGGCAACATTGTATTGTGTCCATTTAAACCCACATAAAAGGTCGAATGCGGAGGTGTTCACTGTTTACCGAACACCCAATAGTTCGATGTTTTTCATGGGTTGAAACGGACTAACAGCAATGGTGCCAAATTGCACACTACGACACTGATCTTAAGAGAGCGGGTTCCCATAAGAAAAAATGGACTTACTTTGATCTAAAACATTTAATTTGATGTAAAATATCTATTTTGAGGCTTCCCTCTGAGCGTTAATCCTATGAAAAGAGGATTTGGTTAAAGGAATTTCCTATGATGCCTGCATAGAGCATTAGTTCCACCATCTTAGCTCTTAAAAACGCAGGTAAGTCACGTGGGATTCCCGCCTAATTTGTAACTCTCACAATAAAAACACACAGATGAAACCCTCTAATTAGATAGGAATCTCCCATGGTACTTGCGTAGCTTTGCCATCACGCCTTAAAATATAAATTTATTTCGTGAGTTTGTGAGTGAATTTCTTAAGTTTTTAGTACACTCATCTTCATTTTTGGTAGTTATTTTTACTTGAAATTAAACTATTCAAACTGGTATTTCAATAGTAAACTGTTGCAATAGTTTTCCATTGTCTTTTGTCTATCAGAAATATTAACGTTGGCTCAGTTTGCTACAAAACACATGGACAAACCACGTAACCCGTCTACGAAAATTACTTATTATTAACCTATTAGGATTACTTATTTATCGTTTTGAGGAATATGTAATTTGAAACTTATACTTACAGCAAAGAGCTCTTACTAAAATATGGAGCACAACTAAAAGCAACTGGGCGATTCAATGAGTGAACTGTGCTTTTACTTTCAAAGCATTGGATTTAAATAGGTACGACGAAGCAGCAATACAATGATACGAGACTCTCACCTTTGATAATCAAACAATACTTTTTAAATTTTTCCGGAGATTAGGCGAACACTATTGTTATACTGTTCAAAGAGAAGTTAGCTCAAAAATATGTAAACTGTTTGGCTTTTAGTGTGTTCACGGTTCAGGGAAAACAAAATTTAGCCTTGTATATTTACCTAAAAATAAAAAACGGGGAAATCAAACTTTCATTTTTCCTTTTGTTTTCGACTGTGGAAATCGCTAAAATTGTAATTGGAAATTGGAATACAATCGTTTCTTATCGCAAGGGAAAACGCATGCAGGAAATGTGTTATCCGCGCGCAACCAAACGTGACTCAAGGTTGCAGGTCGGTTAAAGTATGTAATGTCCATCGTTCGAGCTAATTTTTTTATCAATAATTGACATATTGTCCCATTTCATAATTTTCTCAATTATTATTCCAAGAATGAGTCTGCCGCAAACCTTTCTCGATTCTATGACCATTTCTATGTAAAATCGAGTCCACCAAATCCGTTTCATGGGAAATCAAAGATGGCGGTCAAATGAGCGGATTACAATGGTGGAAAGTGGCGTAGTGTGTAATTTGGCAACCTTGTACTTTGTCCATTTAAATCCATGTAAAAGCTCGAATGCGAGGGTGTTCACCGAACACCCGATAGTTCGATCTTTTTCATGAGTTCAAACGGACGAACAGCACGTTGCTAAATTGCATGGCACGCCGCTGGTGATGGTGGAGTCCTATTTAATTGCAGATTACGCTTTGATGAATCAATTTTCCCAGAGTGGAAAGTTGCAATGAGACGGAAGCGGAACTCCCCCAGTAGGACTTGACCATTTGACCACCATCAGAGAATTTTATTTAAACGTGTTTTTATTAAGTTTGAATGAATCAAAATTTTGAAACACGGATAAAACAGTAAAAATGCTTTGCCAGCCCTGATGACTAAATCTTTGGAAGAAAATCGACCCAGCAGAAGACTTCAGTAGCTACACTGAAAAAAATCAATTGTTGAAGCAACAATTCAAAATTTGCTGATTTAACAAAATTTGAAAGTTCCTAAAGCAGCCAGGGGTTTCTGTTAAGATAACAATTTATTTGTTGAGTTTACAAAAATAGTTGTTAAATCAACCACATAATGGTGTTCTTTTAACAAAATAGACATTGTCAATTTAGCAATTTTAAAAAGTTAAAAAAATACAGAACTTAACCCAATTAGTTGATCTAACAATTCAGCTTGTTATACCTGCAAAATAAATTGCTGATTTTACTTTCTAATTTGTTATTCCAGCATAAAAATTGTCAGGTTTACTATTTGATTTGCTGGTTGGGCAAAGTTGTTGTTAAGGTAACAAAATGAATTGCTGGTGTAGCTTTTGAGTTGTTAATTTAACAACATTCTACAGGTTAATTTAGCAAGTATTTTTCAACAAAATGAATTGCTAAATTAACCTGTAGAATGGTGTTAAATTAACAACTCAAAAGCTACACCAGCAATTCATTTTGTTAACTTAACAACAACTTTGCCCAACCAGCAAATCAAATAGTAAACCTAACAATTTTTATGCTGGAATAACAAATTAGAAAGTAAAATCAGCAATTTATTTTGCTGGTATAACAAGCTGAATTGTTAGATCAACTAATTGGGTTAAGTTTTGTATTTTTTAACTATTTAAAATTGCTAAATTGACAGTGTCTATTTTGTTAAAGGAACACCATTATGTGGTTGATTTAACAACTATTTTTGTAAACTCAACAAATAAATTGTTATCTTAACAGAAACCCCTGGCTGATTTAGGAACTTTCAAATTTTGTTAAATCAGCAAATTTTGAATTGTTGCTTCAACAATTGATTTTTTTCAGTGCAGATCCACCACTGTCTAAGACCGCCCGTTTCCTGAAACCCGATGTTCCGAAATTTGGTTGATTTAACAACTATTTTTGTAAACTCAACAAATAAATTGTTAACTTAACAGAAACCCCTGGCTGAACTGAAACTGAAGATGATGCGGGAAGCGAGTAGAGCATACCTGTTAAATGTAAGTACCTTGCCCTCTGTATAGCTATAGCAAATTAGCAACGGTCAGGTCAGCAACCTATCAGGCCATATTTAGAATATATGGCGTAGCGTACGCTGGCAAATAATATTAATTAAAGACAAAAATGTATAAACGGGTAGTTCAACTGCACAGTAAAAACAGATAGACAAAACGCTTTTGATATCGCTGGAAAAACCTTTGGTTGAAAAATGACTCAGCAACAGTGGCGGCTCGTGCGATTTGGTAACAAGGTTCTACGTCCATTTGATTCTATGTGAAACAATCGATTCGATAGAGAAGCGCTGCTTCATCAACAATCGATTGTTGCACATAGATTCAAATGGACGGCAAACATAATGTTGCCAAACGGCTCGAGCCGCCACTGCCCAGCAAAATACTTTAGTAGAGCTAACCAAAGATTTTGTACGGGTAACTAAAGAGATTTTTCCGGACGATTCAAAGGTTTGGTTGGCTTTACAAACGTTTGTTGCTAGATCATTTTTCTACCAAAGTGTTTTTCTTTCCTGTTTTTTTTTTTTTCTGTGTGAGCTTTGAGCGGAATATCCGCTGCAAAGAATGAATCTTAGACTTTTTACTTGTCTCGGAATTACATATCTGAATTGATGGTAAACCTTGCACGAGAGTCCATTTGGGCAAAACACATCATGTGTAATGCATATCAGTTGATTCATATCATCTCTTTACTCTTGCCTTTTCCTTATTATCTTAGAGTTTCTATGCGAGCCTCAAATTGAGGCGGTATGTTTGAAGAAATATTTATGAATGCGGTCTTAATTGGAAATAAGTATAGGGGACATTGAATACGTCTAGTGATGGAAGAAAGGAGAGTGTTTCTTGAGACTGACATCATGAGTATGTAAATCGAAGCGTGAGATTGCAAATTGCTGGTTACAGAATCACATGATCTAGTTTTATTTATAAATTAAAAAAAAAAAAAAAAAATCTACATATGGAGATTTCATGACCACAAGCCTTCAAAAAGGAGGGCCTCCTACAGAGAATTAAATCAGAAAATAATATAATTCGTAAAATGCCTCCCGGCAGGCCGGGAAGACGAAGTAGATTCCATGCTTGGTTAAATCATTTTTTCACAAATTTTAAATATAGGTTATCATTTTTGTTGAATTTTTCTCTGAATTTTTCTTTTTTATTTAATCAGCTGCTCAAAATCCAAATATTATTGTGAAAAAGATTATATTACCAATAGAGAAATGTGTAATCTTTACAATGCAAGTGAGAAATAAAAGCTAGGTTATATAAGTTTTTCACAAATTTCAATAAATAGGTTATGTTATGATTGAATTATTCATTTTTTTTTTATCAGCTGTTCAACATTTAAATAAAAATACCCATGAGAAAAAGATTATAGTACCAAGATAGAAAAATGTGTAATCTTTGTAACGCTAATGAGGAATAAATCTGAATAAGAGCAGCTGATAAAACAAGAAAATAAATAAATAACGTACCTAAGCAACAGTGTACGTGTAAAACAAAGAAAGAGCAATTATACCAGTACACCATCCTTGTCTTTCACTTGTAAAATCCCATAAGAAACTAAATAGCTCGTAAAACACGTAAAACACAAGGAAAATTCAAGGAAAAGAGCGTATGAACTAAAAACATCCTCCACGATATATACTAAAATTTACGATACAAAAAAACAATTTCTTCATATAAAAACACTGCCAAAAAACCCGAAAAACACATCGCTATAACTCGCTTACAACGCAAAAAACGAAAAAATGACTCGAGTAAAAAAGTTGCGTAACAAAACGGCTAACATAAATTTTCCCAAAAAAAATACTCAAAACAAACACTCCTAAAAATAAACCTCAAAAACACATTTTACGACTCAAACACGGCCCATAACGCGAAAACTAACTGTCGGATTTACACCATCTTCGAACTCATCCAAGAATTAAACCCAACGAATAGTTGAGACAAATTTCAAAAATAAAAACCAAAAATTACGAACAGGATCGTGGGACATAAAAACGGTAAAACTGGCTGAAACATACATATAAACACACACACACATATATATATATATATATATATATATATATATATATATATATATATATATATATATATATATATATATATATATATATATATATATATATATATATATATATATATATATATATATATATATATATATATATATATATATATATAATTTTCAACGAGTGGTATTTTCTCACTCAGGGGACCATGAAACGTGCTCATTTGATAAAATTTCCCGAAAAATCCAACATCGCACCCTCTGCAATAAGTAGATTCCTGGAATCTACTTAAAAATAGCAACATTTTTCCGGTTCATAGGAAGATCAGGGATTGCTGGTCTATTTTAAATTATGTGGAACTTCCTTAAAAAATAAATGGAAAAATACTTTTTAATAGTTGCTTGAACTCAAATTTAGGCTAATTTCCAGCTTGGTGCAGCTAACATTTTTCTTATCCAGGACCATATCTGTGATTATCTGACTGTAGTGTCGTTGCTTGAAATTTTGCAACGTTGACTTTATCTGGTTGAATCCATGAAAAATATCGAAATATTGGTGGGATATATATTAAAGAACATACTCTCGAATTTTTCCATTTGCACAAGGTTTAAACTGACGTATTGCAACGGCAGTATAGATTGCATTCGAACGCCTTCCCACTGTTATACATAGAGGGAAACGATTTGTGACAGTTTCGTTTCTAGAAAAAGTTTATTTTAACAATTGAAATACGATGTAGCTCGCATCAATAATACAAAAAGCAGAACGATGCGCCAATTAGGGAATTCCTGCTATTGCCATACTAAAAATCTGGTACCTGTACTTGATAATTTGAAGGGAATTATGTTACAACACACTTAAAAAAATAATTATTGAATTCTAGCATTATTACCCGAAGCATAGTAATATGTGAACTACGGAGAGTCTAGTTGTACCAGACAGTTTTGGTTCTACTATCATAATATATGGTCACGCAGTGGCAGCATTTCCTTCAAAATTTCACTTCCCATGCTTATACTTGTACAGTGTGAAGAAATAGAAATTCAAGCATTAGAAATTCTGGTAAAAGTACCATCCCTTCATCCTTTTACCTTGGCTCACATATCGTTATATGCTAATGGTATTTTTACGATCTCTTTTTTTCCAGTGCATGGTCAGTTTCGGAAAATAGTTACCTAACTACCTTCGTGGTAAATAAATTGAACAATTTTAAATAATGAAACTATCTTCTTCTAAGTGATGTCCATTATTTTAACTCAAGTATGTATATTGTTTAATTCTGCATGTTTTTTTATTCCCCCAGTGTGGTGTAATTTCTAGAAATTTCTCGCTCTTGACGTATCGTTAAGGCTTCTGGAAATATTATTAGAATTTAGGGATTATTTTTTTTTCATTGAAATGTGGCAACACCGCCCCTTCCGCATACGACTTTTGCAGAACGTCGTTCGTTATGTCTTTAAAAGATGAGACAGTATACAAAAAAAAAGGAATTGGAAACGGTATAAAATTGATCATGAGAAAGACATTACAGGCGATGAACGCTGGTGCCAGATTTCTCTTTAAGTTATTACATTTTACATTGGGTCAAATGGAACGAAATCGGATAGTTATCGGAAAAATGGCAACGCCGGCGATGAATCAAACGTTGTGCTTTGCGCAAAATAATAAGTTCTAAGTATAAAAACACAAAACACACTCAGGCACAAACAAAAAAATAAAGAAGAAAAGTGGAGTAGAATAAATAGGGAAATTTCTTCTTTCACGATTATGCATACATCATTTGAGTCTGGGTTCTTTCACTTATTATTCTTCTTCCTTTTCCTCTTCCGTATGAACTGTAGACGAATTAATCTTAGAACATGAAAAGTGCGTTATTAGCTTGAGTAAAACCGATGATCATAAGTCAGCGAAAGTAATTTTTCACCACAGCGGAGGAGGATGGAACATCGTAGTTTTGTTCGACAAACTCGCCCCCCCTTTTTTTTTGCTCCCCCCACATCCAACTCGCAACCACCCTAATACTCTCTCTCCCTGGTTTCCTATAAGAACCGCGTTTCTATGAGTGTTTTACCCTCCATGTATCTCGCTGAAATCTGCACTCATACAGAATTGGATTTCGCATGATTTCGCAGAATCATAACGAACTGCTTCCATTCTTTGAGAAGAATCAACGAGATTAAGTGATAAAAAAACTATAAATTGGTCATAAAAAACCAAAATCACTCATCGAAATTCCAAAAACGTTTCATCATTTTAAATGCGGGAGTACAGGGTAAATTAATAAATAAAAAATACAATTAGAATTTATTCACCAACATTGAGTGACGATTCTTTTTGAAAAATTGAAGTAACACTCCCTCAGGCAAGATGAGAAGAAGAAACTTAGGACTGACAAAGTATATGCCTCGCCAACGGCTTTTGAAAAAATTTGCTCCTGGTGATTGCAGAGTTGATTCTTGCATAGAAACCTGTAAAAAAGACGGGAAATAACCACAAAATTCACTCTCAGAAAATCGGACTCAATGATGATGGAGCTGCTCACTCAGGTATCAAGGGAGATTCCTATCTATTTTGAGACATATCTCTGTGCTTCATCTGTAGAGAAGTTACAAAAAAGACAGGTAGCTCTAATGATATCTGCATAGCTCCGCCATTACGATCTTGTCGTTAAAACTATTTTCTGAGTTTGTTACTGCATTTTAGACTCCTTTATTGTGTGATAGCCGTGAATTTCGCTGGTTTTTTCATCAGAATTTACTATGTATTTGCTTGTAGCAAAAGTTTATTAGAGCTCCATTACTGCGGTGCTCATTTGACTTTGAGATACTGCGCTCCTGAATGCCATTGCGGCCGATCCAGCAATCTGGCAACAGTATATCCTTCCCATTAGATTGCATGAGAAATACTCGATTAGACACTGGGCTAAAGTCCCTTCAAGAATCGATTGTTAATCATACATTCAAATGGGAAGAACTCGCAGTTGCCAGATTGCTGGATCCACCTATAATGATAGATTATCATCACTTTTCTTTTATTTGAAACCATGCTCAATTACATTTAATTTTAAAATCGAATCTATTCAATTTATGTATTGCTGCATGGGTAAACCTTTTTCAGTACCACGTTTAATCAGTCAACTTACTTCGTGCTCATTTAAATTATGCCATGAGATATATGTATATTAATCGTACTTGTTTTTGCCTACATCATCAATTTAAGGCGCTCAACACGAATCCCTCTTTTGAAACGTCCACGATTAATTCAAAGCTCTTTTATTTTCAATATGATATGATGGATTGAAACAATATGAAACAAATTACTGCAAACAAATATATATAATATATATATATATATATATATATATATATATATATATATATATATATATATATATATATATATATATATATATATATATATATATATATATATATATATATATATATATATATATATATATATATATATATATTAGGGCTTGCTACCCAAAAGGTTAAAAGCTTTAAAACATGTCCTTTCTTGTCCTTTCTAAGGTTGGAAGAGAACATTATCTCTGTTTTCTCCTTGCAATGTGACCGGAATCGCTCTTGGAGAGCACCACCAGCCTTTTTGAGAAGCTTGCGATGAGGAGTAAAAGAAATTCTTCAAGTTAGCACCTCAAAGAATATAAGGTGAGAGACAAGATGAATCCATAAAAGCATAGCAGCGACAACAACTTGAATCAATTCAAAAGCAGACGAAACTTATTCATTAATTTGCGGTCGCATTGTTTACCGAGAAGAAAAGAGCGCCTGCTTTTGTCTATAATCCAACCTTTTCTCCCGTCAGAACCCGTGATGAGATTTTGTGAACTTTTCTTTTAGCGTACAGAGCTACACCGCTCATAAATTTCAATCCGTCTTAAATACATCCTAAAATATGTTGTGTATATTGTCGTGGAAGCATTCAAATTCGGAGGCTAACGAATATGACTATATAGCATCTCTGTAAATTTCAGTGCTTCAACCTCTTCTTTTTAGAGGTAATTTGTTTTTACGTAGACGAACATTTTGAGATAGAGGGATCAAATGGTACCGTTATTCCATCCTGTGGCATTACGAGGTAAGGTGGTGAGAGCCTGCATTTTTGGCCGACGCATCACGCCGTACAAGTAGGTAATGCAAACTGCATAACTTGCGAGTAATAATCCAGATACAAATAGAGACCCAGCACAAAGCTTAAGACGCGTGTTCACTTTTCTGGCTCAAATTTGGTAGGAACTAATCGAAACAACAACCAACATTAGTCTACTGTTGACTGATGATCCAAAATCTGTTTCCGTTTCCGGGACTGTTTTGAGCTCCAACACCAACAGTAGGCTAAGGTTATCGTTGCAGCCGGTGACTCCCGAACAAAACTGTGCACACTAAACTTGCCTCACTTTTCGAACACGGGAAGCATACGGTGTAATGGGTCTCTTTTTTGTCTCCCTAATAACCATTCATAGAGAAGAGATGAAAAGCCCTTTGTACACTCTCAAACTAAGATCGTCAAAATGGCATCGGTGAGTCGAACTCCATTCCAAACGGCAAGTGACAATCCGAAACCGGGAATTTCAGAAAAAGTCCAAAGGCAAAGGGGTTCATTCAAAATCGGCATTTTTCGCCCACTGCTTGTTTTTGACGAAACTTTGGGTATCAATTGGGTTTACTATTAGTAGTGGATCCTGAAATTTTCGCGGCCTAAAACCAATTTTTAGAGGGGGGGGTGGGGGGTCAAAGTTGAAACCTTCAAACTCGAATATCTCGCTAAAGAATAAAGATTTTGAAATGTGGTTTGTGCGAAAAAACGCAAAATGAAATTTCCTTTCTTTTGACTACCCACATGTTCCACAAAATTTTGAAATTACACTTGCAATTTGCAATTTTTTGATTTTCAGGCTCAAAATTTTTTACAAATTTTGAAATTCTGAAAAAACGCACTCTCCGATTTTGATCTATACAAGATATGTTATTCTCTAGAAAATTTGCTACAATTTAGTTTAAACCGCATGTTGGGGAAACTTTTAGTTTCTGAGTTATGAAGTTTTAAAGTGTCAAAAATCGCTATTTTAGCGTTCTCAGCGACAGCGACGAAACTTAAAAAAAGAATTTCTCAGCTTCTAATCAACAAAACTTGATGAAAATTGAGATTTAGGGGTTTCGAATGTCGTAGAATTCAATTCTGATATCAGATTTGAAGAATTTTGAAATCCAAGATGGCTGCCTACCCATCTACTTGGTAGCCATCTTGGATTTCAAAATTCTTCAAATCTGATATCAGAATTGAATTCTACGACATTCGAAACCCCTAAATCTCAATTTTCATCAAGTTTTGTTGATTAGAAGCTGAGAAATTCTTTTTTTAAGTTTCGTCGCTGTCGCTGAGAACGCTAAAATAGCGATTTTTGACACTTTAAAACTTCATAACTCAGAAACTAAAAGTTTCCCCAACATGCGGTTTAGACTAAATTGTAGCAAATTTTCTAGAGAATAACATATCTTGTAAAGATCAAAATCGGAGAGTGCGTTTTTTCAGAATTTCAAAATTTGTAAAAAATTTTGAGCCTGAAAATCAAAAAAATTGCAAATTGCAAGTGTAATTTCAAAATTTTGTGGAACATGTGGGTAGTCAAAAGAAAGGAAATTTCATTTTGCGTTTTTTCGCACAAACCACATTTCAAAATCTTTATTCTTTAGCGAGATATTCGAGTTTGAAGGTTTCAACTTTGACCCCCCACCCCCCCTCTAAAAATTGGTTTTAGGCCGCGAAAATTTCAGGATCCACTACTAATAGTAAACCCAATTGATACCCAAAGTTTCGTCAAAAACAAGCAGTGGGCGAAAAATGCCGATTTTGAATGAACCCCTTTGATTTGTGCTCAGCTTATCGAGTAAACTATCAATTTCTTTAGGAAAAACACAACAATTTAGACCATTGCAATTTTTCTACTCTTCTTTTTTTCTGATCGGAGTCATAGAAAAAGAAGATAAAATAACATTGAAAAAAAAAATTCCGTCGTTTCAGTTCGTCGGAGGCACCAGTTGTTAACAAGCTATCGCCAGTTCTTAATTTGACACAGAATAGAGTGATTCAGGCTGAAGTTGTGGTTATATACCTTCGGTTGTAAAAACTAAAACGGCTTTAAAAACGCTGGAATTACAATCGGGTTTACAACGGGTATATAGAATGGAATAATAAAAACTGAAACATTGTTGCAACGTTCGTATAATCAGAGTTGCCATTCTCAGATAATCATCCAATTTTTCCCGTTTGACTTAATGCAAAATTTGGCTTTTTTAGGAAAACATGGCAACACTGTTTGCAATTTCCCTCACCACATTAAATTCAAACAAATGTCAGTTTTAAAAGTGAAGTTTCGAAACAGAGCTGCCATATCGGGCAAAAAAAAGGTACTATGACTTTCGAAAGAAAGTCCTCCCATCGAAATTTTTTTGGTGAATTTTTCTCTTATTTTTTTTTTTTTTGTTTCAAAGTTTTTGAGGATTAATGTCACAGGTGGCAATAGTGTGAGACTCTGAAATACCTGAAAACCTTAAGATTTTCCAAATTGCTCTAGTAATGAAATAATGGAAATTTCTCTCAGGATACTTTCTTTTTGAAAACCGTAGTATCCGTGGCGTAGCGTGCAATTTGACAACGTTGCGGTTTGTCCATTTAAAAACCATGAAAAAGATCGAACGATTGGGTGTTCGGTGAAAACCTTTGCATTCGATCTTTTACATGGGTTTAAATCGACACAGTGCATTGTTGCCAAAATGCACGCTACGTCACTATGATTGGTTTTGCTCGTTGCTAGTAGGGTTTCCGTTTAGCGTGATTTTCATGGAATTCCTAGATTCAACGGTGAATCTCCCGATGGGAAAAAAGATTGAACAGTTCAGGAAAGTACGGTATTAGTGATGACATCTTCCGGCGATGAGAGTTCGAAACAATGACAAATCGTCTTTCTTGCTCTCACGTAACCCCCATGTGCTGCTATTTCACTCTAATTTCAAAATCCGTACATAGAGACGTCTTTTGTATGACATTTTTGTGAGACATGAGATCTTATAAGCATTTTAATGCAATTTGGATAGTAATACGCTGTTAAACAAGGCCTTGTATACGACTTCCGAATCAAGAAAGAGATGGGATGCATTGTGATTGCTTGCTAACTTCGCACTAAAACCGTCTATACTCGAATCTATAATCTTTTGATCCACCGATGGATTCACCATTGAATTTGAGAATTCCATGGAAATCACGACGAACGGCAACCCTGGCTGCTAGTTAAGCCACTGTGTGTGTCCCTGTGGCCGTTGGGGTACTTCGTACTCCACGGAGTCAAGAATATAAATTATTAATTTTAAAATCACTGTAACTTGTCGTTTTAGTTTCAGTGAGCTTTGATTTTGAATCAATGTTTTTATTTTCTTTTGCACCGCGCGGTCCTCTTTACACTAAAACAAGTCAAGTCAGGTTCTTCTTGGTATATAAATGGCTCACTCATCATGAATGCAGCGGTGCGGTTGTTGGGGGCGCAGCCAGCGGAATGGAGTGGTAATTAAAACGTACCTTTCAGACATAAAATAGAACACAAGGGCTGAGTGGAAGCAGAGAGGGGAGTTTTCACGAAGGCTCGGTGCGGTAGGTGGCGGGGGGGGGGGGGGGGGTAAGAGCTCTCTTTTCAGAATCTTCTGCTGAGAAATGTCGCCGAAGAAAATGATGCCAGCTCTCGCTTCTCGTTTTCGATACCTCCGGTGGACGCACAGTGGGAAGTTTCGTGCATATTTAATGACATTTTTTAATTCCACCGATGATTCCTCCGGTTGAGAAAAGATTACGGAGTACAGTTCATTTCATGACTGCGATGCACGAGAATACTCGCATCTATAATCTTTTCTCAATTAATGAAACCACGGTTAACCCTTTCCAGCAAGGTGGTACACACATGTACCATTTTCTGTAACATGGGTTTCAATGTAATTTAAATGGACATTTTGCAAAAACATGTGTGACCCATCAAAAGTCTTAGAAATTGTCCTCTTTTGAATGGTCTAAAAAAATCTCAAAAAAGTCAAATTCCAAAATGCGTGCTGGAAAAGGTTAAAATATTAAAATATTCGCAAGTTTCTTTAAGTAATTGAGAACTCTACTGGTTGAGAAAATATCCACCCCCCCTCCCCCATTTTTTATAGGACACGCGGGGATAACATTTTTGATAAAGCAAGAAAACTGGAAAGCAAGGCAAAAAGAAACCAGTAACAAGAAAAAAATCATACATTTTTTTTTAACCCCCCCCCCCCACTTTTAGACCCCACGCGTCGCGTATACAGGGTGTTAAGAAAAAAAGTTTCCATCGCGGTTTTTTCAAAAACTGCTACGAATTTTGAAAAACGGCCAAACAGGTGTCCAATAATATCGAGGGGGCGCCGAAAAAAATAACCCCCCCCCCCCCAAAATGGGTCCCCCTCGATATTATTGGACATGCGTTTGGCCGTTTTTCAAAATTCGCAGCCGTTTTTGAAAAAACCGCAGTGGAAACTTTTTTTCTTAACACCCTGTAGAACTTTAGCTTTGCGATAGCTATTTCAATCGATGCCTCAACTATACTTACTTTAACTATGATCTTCCTGCAGTGTAGGAAATCTCAAGAGCTTGCAATTTGCCAATTCCGAAAACATTGCACATAAATGTATAACGTCTACTCAAACTCTTATAAAATATCGATTCGCGGAAATTCAATGTGCAGTGTGCACCTCCAATAATTTGACCTTTCCCATAACTTATAATTGGCCAAATGCAACGTTGCAACTGAATGGGTGAGAGCGTAAGTGTGAGTATACGACGGAGCCCGTAATAAGTGCTGACCAACACAAATTGCGATTTTGATTGAATACATATAGCCAGATAGTTTCAGTATGCAGTGTTGCCATTCCTCTAATTTGTCCAATTTTTCCCTTTATAATTTGATGTAAAATTTGGTCCGTTTCAGACAAAGCTGGCAACACTGCGACAGAGTATGTATAATTAATGTGAACATGAAGTTCGGACGAACGCGGGCACTTATCGTTCGACCATCCGTCGCTGCTCGCAATGGTTGTTTACTAGTGTTACGGACTTTCGTGATTGCAATTTCACGGTGTCATTGTTGATGCAAGATATGTATCTTCTTGTTTTTGAACCGTTCCACTCGGAATTATTTGTAGGAATCTGCCCCTTCCCATTCCACCCTCTTTCACCATCCGATTAACTGCAAAAGTTAATAGAAAAAACACAGATAAAAAATCTGTTGATTTTACAGCCTATGGTGTTGAAAAAGTGTGTAGCATGTTAGTATGTTGGATTAACAGGCCTGAGCGGTTCAATTAACACCGGTTTTTGTCAAATTAACTCCTCTGACGGTTAATTTTACAGCTCAGATCTTTTGTTCCCACAGTGTGCTTCAAGGTGGGTTAGGTTTGACTAAACTGTCACCAAAAACGGTGGGTAGGGTTTTTTTCTCCGTTTTTCACTGAACACTATGCCGGAAACCGGAAAATCCGATCTGCAAAAAGCTCTCGGATTTTAAATTACGCTAATTTAAAAATATTGATAATTTACAGTTTTCTGCACTAATTGCACTAATTGCACAACTTTCTCAACGTATTCCTGTGTTTGAAAAATCGTTTGAGCCTTTGATAGATAGTGTTTTTTAATGGAAAAAAGCTCACCTTTTATTGGTGAACTCAAATTTATCCTAAGATGCGTAAATAAAAAAGTTATCATCAATTTTTATAAATTATAGCCCATTTTATCCGATTTTTTATCAAAAAATATCATAGTTTTCGCTTTGAAATAATGTTGATACGCTAACGCACCTAACGTATAGATTTTTCTGGGTAATTTCGCTTTCTTTCGTCTCATTCGCTTTACCTTGGATTAGAAAATAACAGATTAAACAAACGATTTACATCATTGAAGTATTTCACCTTCGTTTAAGTTAGTAAAGTTCTAAGAAACACTTCAGAAGTAATGTAAAAAATTGACCACCACCAATTTAAGGCACTATGAAAGTCAGTTATTCATCTAAACAAAACTCAATTATTTTCAAACAATTTCGCAAACCCTCTTTAAAAATAATGTCTTGAGGGATATTAATGACAAAAAATCGAGTGAACGTGAATTATGTTTCAGCAGGAAGTTTTAATTTCCACGTCATCGGAGAAATATCAAGGTGGTTCAGACCACACGTCCACTATCTTTTTAGAGAAAACGGCGGAAGATAATGAAATTCTGAAAAAACTTTTCCAATGTATATCGATCCCAAAGAATCAGAGAAAATATTGCCGACTCTGAAAAACGGCCCCTAAGGGCCTTATTGTCCCCATAAAAGGGCCAAGTTGCTGTTATCATGTGTTTTCTCTTGGACGGATGTGTTTTTTTTATTTCAGAAGTGGAGTATTGTCCACCTAAAAAAAGCATTTTTATTGAGGGCATTTTTTTTTTTTCAAAAATGGTCCTTTCTCAAGTTAGGGGCTATTTTTCATCGCTCGCTGCGACCTTGAAAATTGTCGGATTTCAAAAAACTAAAAATATCTGAATCAGCAAACCAGGGGCTTTATTTTGATGTATCACAATCTTATTTTCTGCGAAAAGAAATTGGGGCCCCCTCTCCCCTAAATTTTGGTGCTTTTGGGCCTCTACGAAAGAGGTATATTTTTACTACAGCAAGGTATAGGTTGGGATACATCATTTGAAAGCTCTTGAAAAGACAAAGAAAATGGTCCAAACCGAAGTCAATCCGATAATTTTGACGAGAGTTACAGCCCGGCCTCTCCCCCTGGGGCCCCCTCCCCCTAAATTTTGGTGCATTAGGGCCTCTTTTTCTCATATTGGTGGATACATTGAGGAGGCCATAGAAAACAACCACGACACATACAATTCCCGCGAATACGAGAAAAGTACTTCAAATCTTTGAATGGCCATAACTCTCGTTGGAATTATCGAATTGAGACCCGGTTTTGGAATATTTTCTTTGTCACTTCAAGGGCTTTCGAATGATTTATGACAACTTGTACCCTGCCATTTTAAATTTTACTCATAGGGGTCCCGCCCCCAAAGCTTCACAATTTAGGGGGAGAGGCCAGGCTGTAACTCTCGTCAAAATTATCGATTGACTTCTGGTTTGGACCATTTTCTTTGTCTTTTCAAGAGCTTTCAATGATGTATCCCAACCTATACCTTGCTGTATGAAAATATACCTCTTTCGTAGAGCCCACAAAGCACCAACATTTAGGGGGAGGGGCCCCAATTTCTTTTCGCAGAAAATAAGATTGTGATACATCAAAATAAAGCCCTTGGTTTGCTGATTCAGAATATTTTAGTTTTTTGAAATCCGACAATTTTCAAGGTCGCAGCGAGCGATGCAAAATAGCCCCTAACTTGAGAAAGGACCATTTTTTGAAAAAAAAAATGCCCTCAATAAAAAATGCTTTTTTTAGGTGGACAATACTCCCTTCTGAAATAAAAAAACATCCGTCCCAAGAGAAAACATTGAGATAAACAGCAATTTGGCCCTTTTATGGGGACCAATAAGGCCCTTAGGGTCGTTTTTTCAGAGTCGGCAATATTTTCTCTGAATTCTTTGGGATCGATATACATTGGAAAAGTTTTTTCAGAATTTCATTATCTTCCGCCGTTTTCTCTAAAAAGATAGTGGACGTGTGGTCTGAACCACCTTGTATATTTCTCCGATGACGTGGAAATTAAAACTTCCTGCTGAACATAATTCACGTTCACTCGATTTTTTGTCATTAATATCCCTCAAGACATTATTTTTAAAGAGGGTTTGCGAAATTGTTTGAAATAATTGAGTTTTGTTTAGATGAATACTGACTTTCATAGTGCCTTAAATTGGTGGTCAATTTTTTACATTACTTCTGAAGTTTTCTTAGAACTTACTAACTTAAACGAAGGTGAAATACTTCAATGATGTAAATCGTTTGTTTAATCTGTTATTTTCTAATCCAAGTAAGAGAATGAGACGAAGAAAGCGAATTACCCAGAAAAATCTATACGTTAGGTGCGTTTAGCGTATCAACATTATTTCAAAGCGAAAACTATGATATTTTTTGATAAAAAATCGGATAAAATGGGCTATAATTTTATAAAAATTGATGATAACTTTTTTATTTACGCATCTTAGGATAAATTTGAGTTCACCAATCAAAAGGTGAGCTTTTTTCCATTAAAAACACTATCTATCAAAAGGCTCAAACGATTTTTCAACACAGGAATACGTTGAGAAAGTTGTGCAATTAGTGCAATTAGTGCAGAAAACTGTAAATTTATCAATATTTTTAAATTAGCGTAATTTAAAATCCGGAGCAGATCGGATTTTCCGGTTTCCGGCATAGTGTTCAGTGAAAAACGGAGAAAAAAACCCTACCCACCGTTTTTGGTGACAGTTTAGTCAAACCTAACCCACCTTAAAGCGCACTGTGTTCCAACGTACTAACCTGCTACACACACTTTTTAACACCCTATGCTGTAAAATTATTATTTTTTTTTCTGTGAAGATAGACAAGAAAGACAATCATGTGACTTTTGCTACTTTCCTGTCTTTCAATAACACGTGCTTCTTTAAATATGAGCAGAGAGAGAATTGTCAATTCTCAGATTTTCACTACCCATTCACACTTCTAATGGGTCCTTTGCAAAGTTTTGTTATTACAAAATGAAGCAAGAATATTCCTTCAACTTCTAAGTTTCAATCTAAATAAAAATCGATGAGCTTTAATTACAAAGAGCCCTAAATAGCATTTCATAATTATATTTGTCTCTTTGAAATCCGTATACCAACAAGCTGTAGCGATATGGAGAGGCCGATACTCGTTATAAGTCCTCTCTCAAACAGTGGCGGCTCGTGCAATCTGGCAACCGTGCACTTTTGCCATTTAAACGTATGCAAAAAGATCGATACTAGGTGAGGCACTACGCCTCACCAAGTAATCGATTATTTTACACAGTTTTAAATGGAGGAAATCCATTGTTGCCACATTGCACGAGCCGCCGCTGCTCTCAAAGTGTGACAGCATGGGCTATCTGATTCTGAGGGCCGATCTTTTACTTCATCGTTAAACCGATCGATAAGACTGTCTATGAGTGATGTTATTGGTTGAAAATTGTAAAACTTGGCTGTTACTATGGTAACCATCGTTATAGTGTCCGTTTTTTTTTAAAAGGGTTTCTCATAAGTAGCCTTTATAAAACGAGACTCTTAACGATGGTTACCATAGCAACAGCCAAGTTTTACAATTTTCAACCAATAGCATCACTCATAGACAATATTATCGATCGGTTTAACGATGAAGTAAATGATCAGCCCTCAGGTTTGTTTACTTCACTTTTTTTAACCTTCAATGAAAAGTTTTAATTAATCCGCAGTGGAAATTGGTTTCAAACAAAAGTGCAAGTGTTTTAGAGTGGCTATCTGAACACATAATTGTAATACAACTATCCAGGTGAAAAAATGTGGCTTCTTTTTGTTGTTATGTGTCAGTTTATTTATCATATGAGTCCTTCCAGATGAAACAATTATATTATATCAATTTCTGTGTCCAGGTAGCCACTCTCAAACACTTGCACTTTTCGTTTAAAACCAATTTCCACTGGATTAATTACAACTTTTTTTTTTCAAGGTTAAAAAAAGTGAGACAAACAAACCGATCCCGTGTAAAATTTCTATAAAGATTTTCCTACTGGCTAACTCCGCGAAGTTTCAATATCACGTCCCACAAATCCTCTCTATCGCTATAGGTCGTTG